>OX392449.1:38642037-38952309 GCA_947623535.1 Coelioxys conoideus | reverse complement strand
CTGCTCTGTTAGAAGATCGAAATCGAAGTAACAAATGTTATATCCCAGGTCATTAAAAAGGATGATTTTTCAGGCTTGTAATCCCCGCTTAAACAATTAAGCCGACAAGGAAATATTAAAACGATGGCGAGCGTTAAAAACAGGCAGCTACCGTTGATTTTACTTTTTATCGCAGCTTCTGTTCGTTCCATCATTCACGGATTAATATCGGAGCCTGCGAACGCTTAACTGTTATGAATTTTTATTAACCCATCTACATCTGTTACTCATAATTAGCCGGGTCTCCACTTAAATCATCGTGACGTTTTTATTGAAGATTACCGTAAACTTTATTAAAACCGTGCCTGCAACGCCACATTCTAGCAATATCGTCATCTAATTTTGCGACGAACGAATCTTCCTGTCCCTTCCCTGTTTCATTTACATCGCTACGACTATCACGTAAGATCATTCTTCGAATATTGAATTTTTCAATTTGTGATTCTTTGTTCTTGTTGCGTTACCGTTTAACTCGTTTCAACTTACAGGAGGCTGGATAGTTTCCTAATTCACCCCGACGCAAGGATTTGTCATGGTTAAGGGAATCTAATCGCTAAAAAATCACCCTCGTCCCCAAGGGATGCCAGAAATTCCTTGTACTCTTACCTTGACTTGGGACTCGGACATTCCGAGGGCGTACGCCAATTTGGCACGTTCTGGGCCCGCAAGGTATTTGGTTTGTTCGAACGTTTTCTCGAGGGCGAAGATTTGCTGGCCACTGAATGTTGGCCTCGTGTGTTTCTTCTTACCACCCTCGTGTTCCCCAGTTCCGCCAGAGCCTGTCATCGTCTGCTGACAACCCAGCTGTTGCGACACTGTAACATCAATATCTTTCAGAGATACTCTCGTCACCTTAATAACATTTGTTTCATCGTTAAAGCCTGGTTTAATATTAGTAGAGGGAGCGTGGTAACACGATAGCTGCCATTTATTTGACTAATGTAAACTGAGATACTAGATCTGATACGCACCCAAATGTAAAGTAGTATATGCTAATAGATAGTAGCAAGTTGGTATACTCTATCGAAGTAGAGATAAACTATAGTAGGATATATCTGGACACTTTGAGATACATGATTTATCGTATTAATTGTCTCTGGAAAATTGTAAACTTGCAGGAAAGAAATTGTGTAGTGAGATAATTTTGCAATAGCACCGTGTGTCGAGTTCCTCGTTAAACGGTCACATTATCGCGAAACTTATTCAATAAATTGCAAGCACGGCACGCATCCCTTTTACCAAGTAATTAATCTTCATCAATTTTGCGTCATTCTTCTTGCTATCGGCTCTCGTATCTGTTCCCGACGATTTACATACCCTATCGATAATTACGTCATAAATTTACATCTCGTTACACGCCGAAAATGTTGTGTACAACACATCTATTAAAAACCATCCAATTATTCCACGATAACCGGTCGATTGAAACCTTTTGCGGTGTTTCCTTCGGCGTTCAACTCCGCTCGCTTCATCAACGTTAAAAATCGATATTGCAAATACTTGTTAAACGCGAAAAACCTGGATGCTAAAAACGTTACAATCTTCTGAATGATTTCCCTTGATCATTTCGCATATTTCAATATATTTGAAAAACTCGTTAGTTTTTTATTAATCTTAACAAAATAAGCTTAAACTTCATCTCGATGATTATAAAGTCGATGGATGAAAGATATCTGAATATTTTGCTGAAGATTTGGAAGCCATAAAAAGAGGGGGAGGAGATGGTCGTTTAATTTGACAGGATCACGTCGTTCAAGGGTTAAACACTTGTGCGATAGACCACAATCATGGCGTCCCGACGCCTGCCGGCACGTGCCAGCCACGTGAGTTTAGTGTTCCGCAAATAGGGAGGACTTTGTTATCCTTGTTATCCTTGCCATTGGTGCTGTTGAATCCCGTGTTCGATGCGCGATCCCCAGGATAGATACTATCGTCGGATAGGATGGCACGTGACGAGAGGGGTGAAAGTGGGGTGGCATTATCGCGGCGCGAAGATGTTCACGAGCGATGTGACGCGAAAAACCGGCGCGATTAGCATGATCTCCCCGTCCGTTCTGCTCGTAAAGTTAACCAATCGTCCAGAAAATTGTGATAAAATTATCTACTAATTTATCTCGCTGCTCGTTCGTTATATTGATCAACAGGGGGATGAAATTCAGGGCATAATTGGTACTTTGAGAATTTGAGGGTGCTTCAAGCATGTGTTACGATTAACTACGAGTTCCTTGTTTGTAACATGTAATTCATATTTATGCAATATAGCAACAGTATTATAAAATTAATATAGCATATAAATTAGATATGTAATGAACGTATTTTAATCAACAGGAGACGGAGTTTGTAGCATACAACAATTGCGAAGGGAGAATTCATAAGAGGATATGTTGTAGTTAATATATATCGTGTTCAATAAGATAATAAAATTTGGAATACACAACGTTGGAGTATCGAGGAGATCGGAGTCCATAAGAGGATATGTTGTGATTGATTTCTTAGCCGTAATGTATAATATTATAACGGTACTTAACAAAAGAGCTATAATATTTTCGTTGCTTTATAGATGTTCCGAATAAAGCAGTTTATATATTTTTACATATAATTGAATGCACACATCTCTGTGACGATTTTCAGCAGAAGATTGACGACGGTGAAACGACAGCAAAAAACGAGGACTTATCGAATTGCTGCAAAGAAAGTTGCACGAGTTTACGCAGTTTCTAAGTAGATGAATAGGGGATATCGCATGGAACGTGTACCTCCATCGAAGCAGAGGGTGGAGTGCGGTAAGCAGCTCATTAGAACCCTCCCCGCCAACTGGCCATTATTGCCTCGTTCCGTATTCCGTTACAAATTGCTTTATTAAATTAAAGTCCCACAACCCATACTGTTGTGACGACCCTACGCCTCTTCCCTTCCCGTCTCTTCCCTTTTCGTTCCTTTTGCATCCCTTCTCTATGTGCCGCGGGTGAACGTGTTTGACCGCGTGCTATCGCTCGACCACGCAGCTTCCGTGCTTGTACCCTTCTTAATTTTCTACAAAATTTTATATAATAGAATAGTGTTTAATTCATGTAAATACATATTTCCGTTCGTCTTCATTTTTTAATTTTAATCAATTCTGTTCATTTTCCTTGATTGCACACTTTTCATTGTGTCCAAGTAATTGAGAATTTATTTCGTGGAACCATCAATTATCCCTGAAAGAACTCAGTTGTACGCGATCCAAAACCAAATCTCTCTATATTCTTACAATTTTCTTACAATCTTTATCCATACTCCCCCTAACATTGTCCCCAATTCCATTTGACATCTTTATCTCCGCATTCTTTAATTCTCCTTTCCTGCTGTCCTTCGATATCACCACCCACATTGTCGTTCGCAACTTTAATCCACCATCCAGCAGACCTTAATAACCCGGAAACACTATTTCATCGCTCGTAACTGGCTCCCGAAGAGACAGCAAACTTGTATCCCAAAGCTACCATAAATATTCGTGTTAAAAAGAACCATATGTAAGTAAGAACGATTACCTACAGCGATCAAACGCTCTCGGACGAAAAAACCGTCTACATCAACGACTAACTCACGTTTATAAAACTGTTTTGTCATAGGGATGAATGCTTGAATGGAAACTAAAGGTAGCATAGAGGTCCATTTGTACATTGATGAAACAATCGGTGTACTTTATTGGCGAGAACTGATCCGTAATAAGAACAAAGAGTCGAGTAGCGTATAAGGTAAGCTACTAATGCTAATATACCTCACTCTATCAACGCGAATTGTACTATGGTTTACTATTTAGGTAAGTTAATAGTGTCTGTATCAGTCAATTAACACCATCAATTTTTGCTTCAACAGTGCAGACCTTCCAAGCTGGGTCTACATTCACCCCGTCAATGTACAAATGGATCTTAAGTGTTAGGTCCCAGGGTGATCGTTTTGGAACTCCTCGCTCGGTTCACGCGGAGCCTATCGACGTTACAAGTCGGGATATAAAGCATACATCGAACAGTGTCAGTGTATTCCAGGTCGTAAGTCGGGTTACAGGGGATGGTGGTGGAAAAGGCACGAGAGCAAGCTAGAGACCGGGTCTACATCGAGAGCCGTCGTTCGTGCGATGCCACAGTTAAAATATTACCGGAGTTATTCGCGTGAGTGTGGAAAACCAGGGGCCGGCTGTGGTATGGCGGGGGATGCTTTCTCGAGGGTTGATATTGAATATGATATTCCGGATCCGACGCCGCCGCAGCGGACTACCGCTATGCTACCCTCTTATTCGTCCCGCAGTGACATTCGTACCCGACGACGCTGAAACAACACACGCTTGCTCGTCCACGCCCTTCCATGCGTACTTACATCCTATCTTCGTCACCCTTCTTTTCCCTTCGTTTATCCTTCTTGCTCGCTAACCATCATCCCTTCTACAGCGTGTCGTTGAACACTGGTGTGCGTGCAGGGTTGGCACATGTGCCACAACAGGGCTGATGTATGCTCTTGGAAAGGGGATGCTTCGCTCTCTTCTTCGACGTCACGTGTTCTTTCACTTTGTTTGTGATTTTTTTCTTTTGCGGCACCCTTAATCGCTTTTACAAATCGCCTCGGGTCTAACCACGCGGTTTATACAGTTTTATATGAGAGTTTTCAGAGTGAACCTTTGGCGATGGGTTGCAGGGATGGTCGAGAATTCGATTTTGAAGACGTGTCTTCGATGGACCGTGTATGGATACCTTTTTAGGATATCGGATTTTGTTTGAGGATGTGGTTAGGTGTTGAAGTTGAAAGTTCTTCTTTTCCTGTTATTTTTGTACATTGTTTTTAAGGGCTATATTTGATACTACGCGTGTAACGTAGGTTTTCTTTAAATAAACGTAGGACAGCTGTTATCACTTGCTTTCATGGGTGTTACATTCAATTATTTGATCTGTGTTGATCGTTAATTGAATCTAATTTTTATTTCATTGTATCGATGCTATATTAAATACAAATAAATAAAACTGAAATGTGAGGTTCCGTTGTCAATTTTTGTTTCTAAAAGCATGTACAGATAAAAAAAAGGTGTTTTCTTAGATCTCGGAAGCAGCGTTTAACGATTCAGCGACACGTGTTTTTTCGTTTCGGTCAACCGATTTCCTCGTCGCAAAAGCAAACACGAGCAGCTGTCAAATCTGTATAATATCGGACGAAACGAAATATCCCGAAGGTAGAAAAATATCTAGGGCTCCCTCATTGCTATGGATCAATGTTTTCAATCCAATCTTTTTCATTTCAACGTCCTCGTTTTTTCCTTGTTTCTTTTCCTTTTTTCGCTAGGTCTCTATTTCTGTGACCATGAAGATGAACATCAGTTTCTTCGTTTAAAAAAATGGTAACACCATCTTCTGTGACGCGTGAATTGAATAGTATAGGACAATGATCTTAAAATTACATTTTGTGCATTTTTAATAAAAAGGGAATTGAAGTATTCTCTCTTGAATGAAATTGAAAAAATATTGATGCAAATGATTTCTTAATTTCATTATCTAGCGCGTTTTTTAATTATATTTTTAAACTGTTACCCGAGGAATAAAGTTTACAGTGAATTGTTTCTTACACGAGCAGCGAAACTTGCTAAGTTCAAATACATACATGGTACTAACACAGGAGAGCAGTAGATGTGGATATATTGCAAAAGGAAACTTACGTGTGTGTAGTCTTGCTCGCCATGCCAGAGGATCGCTGACTAATCCCTGAAGACCTGGCCAATAGACAGCAGGATGCCGTGGTTCCGTTCTTTGTTGAAATTGCCCGATACCTGCATTCAAAGCAAATATTCCATGAAGACACTATGGTATGCGCATGCACAAATAGTTATTCCTTTCTTGTTTTTTTTCCTTTGTACTTTTTCGCGGATTGAATATAAAAAGTTACAAATTTTAAGACTAAGAATATCGAGGATCATGGAGTATCGTTTGAAGATTGTACACGTGTAAATAATGAGAATATAACGGAAGCATCTTGTATCACCCTTTATAGTTCACTATATCTTTCAAGAGATCGTATAGCCAGCAGGATAGCCGCAACTTGACGTTTGTGGCCACCAACAAGTCCAATCAAAACAGAAATTTCCCCTTCGACAAAAAGTAACCAGTTATTCTTACTCTACCTAAATCCTCCAACAATAATATTGTTGCAAACTATGAACGATCCTTCATTTAACCCCGTTGTCACAACGCCTAACCCAACTCCCTGAAAACCCACATATAAAACGTTATTTCCTGTTTTAGTGTCCTATCGAGCGGTGTGCTCGAAGCAGAAACGATCGGCCGATCGTTATTCCTTTTGTCCGTTACGTTGAAATCAAATAAAATTTATTGGATCATAAACGACTGAAGGCTGCATACTCATCAACAAAAATATTCGGTATCATCCAGCGACGCTTTCAGTGGCTACGGAGCTGACGATCGCTCGAGGATCCTTCAACTTTAATTGAACCTCCAACAGAGATTTTTATGATGCTCGCCCTACATATAATCCAGAATGGGTTCACGGGGTTGAAAATCTCAGTCTCTAGAGATCGAGTGTTTTCGCGTTGACAGAATTGTGGCAAAGATGGATCAACACTTCAGGGACAATTTTGAGAAACAGAAATAAATTTCTGGGACTGTCCGAAGTTGAGTATTTTTATTCATGAATCGTGTTCCTACCAGTTTTATAAATTGCAGTTTAAAATTAAATTTTTATAAAATTCCAAGTAGAAGTGTAAGACAATCAAGATGATAATGATTGTATTCTCTACTTGAATTTGTAGCTTATACTAAAAAACATTAAAAAATGTAGTCTGTAGCTATACAGTTGTATCGAAAACTTATTGCAATTAATGGTTTCGTTATTTCTTGTCTCGGTATACGACAAAGGGGTTGTTAAACTCCTTTTGACTATAGAGAAGCGACGGTGAATTATCATGAAAGCAGATGCAACGAGGGCTGGTAGCAAGAGGAGGCTGAATGAACACACGGATGCGTATCGAACCTGCGCGTTCCGTATTGCGCGACATGCATCGCTCGCCCATTTTACTTCGGGGGCGGGATACATGTTTCTACAGCGTGCACCACGAACAGGATACTGCAACAATTTACTTACAATAAAACGAAGAAATTTTATCTCTTTTTAAAGGTATAAGGATTTTGGTAAACATTTATTCAATGCATTTAATGCCCTATACATGACAAGCAATGGATTACTGTTATGCCGCGACTTGCACATCTACTTTCCTGTGCACTAGTGGTGTTCCCTCATTATTATAGGGCATAGAAATTATGGTTACATGTTGCATATTCAAGTGCTATAATGCCACGCATTGTATAGTCAAGGGTTGTATCGCCACGTATTGTATACATAGTCAAGTCTTGTACTTGCACGTATTGCATGGCTCTGCATTGGATTACCATGCGTTGTATTACTACACATTATATTATCACGCGTCGTGTTCCCCCGCATTGAACTGCTATGTGTGGTATTATCACGCGTTGAATTACCAAGCGTTGAACTGCCATAAGTTGTACTAATAAGCATTAAGCTATCAAACGTTGCATTATCACGCGTTGAATTGCAACGCGTTTTATCCCCACACGATTGTCTTTCTATTCGGGGTCATTGTTCAGTGTGATTATGTCTTAATCAGCGATCATCAGAAGCCGTGATAGTTGTAAAACATTCATGGTTGAGCAACACTGTAGACACTATAAAATTGTTTTCCTTCCAATAAAAGAAGAAATGTTCGTCGTGGCACCCGTAAAAGCTACCAAGGGGTTCTCGAAAGAATCTTTTGCGATTTATATCCGACTGCCGTGCTACTTTTGTTCGTGGTGGACGTTCAAATATCTCCAGGAATCGTGGCCATAATTCGTAATAATGGAACCGGCTATAGTTTGAAAAGAGCCGCGTTCCTTTTGCGAACATTGTTTAAGATCTCCCCTTGTCTTACTATCTCACTCTATCGTTGTTTTTCGCATTTTCCTTCATACAATTGTTTTCTTGTGTTATTTCCTCTTTCTATCATACATAAATCGAATTTTGTGCACAGGAAGAATATTGAAATTAGTTCGATGATAATACTTCCACTGTCACGTTAGACGTATTTGATTAATACATAAATTTTTATTGGAATTTGGCATCCATTCTGTCCACAGATATCTATTTCATTTTAATTATTATACATTTTATCACAAGGAGCAGTTTAATAATGATTGTAAATATTGAAACTGATAACACCATTGATAAGACAAGTTATCATAACGACGATAATAGAATTGATTCTGTAATACGAGGGTGAACAAGAATGTAAATAAAACTGATTTTCTAGAACGGACCAGTAAATAATTCAAAATTGGTTTTGAACTTTCCGAATTTACATCTTGAACTATGCATTGTTAAGCTGTGCTTTACCAACTAAATGATCGACATTCATTTGTGAAGTACTTTATTAAACGATTGAGTTGAATAATTAAAAAACGATCAATGCGAACGAGAACTTAGTAAATAGTTTTATACCAATTGTAAACGGTCCAGTTCGCGGACCCCCCGAATTTGACCTTGCTAGTGTCATCAAGAGCCTAATTCATGAACTCATGAACCCCGGTCACGTGCCTCCCTCGTTCATAAAATGTGTTTAGTATTTTTATGCCTCTCTCTTGATGGCCATGCTTCTAAATTTATATTCGTTCTTCTGTGCCACCATATCATTAATAATAAACGCTTAAGCCGTTCGATGAGATCGAACACCCTCGGTTCTCACACTTCACAATACAATGTGTCGAAATGGCTAAACGAACGGTTTCAAGCGGATTTTCGCAACAGGCTTCATTTCACCCGTTCACGATCGTAACCGTCGGAACTGGTATCATTTAGGCTCCGCTCTATAGGAAATTCCGATTCATACGAATATCTTATTATAGTTGGTATAATATTCATTTAACGTCATTTGTATATTCAGTATATTGTATATATGTTTGTTAGATAGTTGCGACATCGATTGCACACAAGTTTTTAATAGTGTATTTAATGTTTCATAATTTGTTGCGCCTCGTACACTTGAAACGAATTATTTTCCAGATTCTCGAAGATCCAATGTTCAAAAACTCGAAAATCCCAAAGTTCCGCAGAACAAAAATTCAGAAATTCAAGAACCCACTTGCTCAAAGTTTGAAAAATCGAGAATCTCGATGTTACGAAATTCCTAAATCTGTAAGTTCAATTCATGTTACGCTGTATTCAGTTACTTAAGCGTATACATTTTTGACCGCACGTTAATTTCAAGAAAAATAATTATACCCAAGAATACTAAGATTAAGTTTATCAAAAGTATTTGTCAAATATAATTTACTAATCAATCTCATTACGTTATCTTTAATGTTACAGGTAGACAGTGGAACAGAACACAGCTGATCCGTTTCACAGTTCAAATGTGTGCTTGAACAAGGATCAGCATCCCCCGTGCAAGTTGGCCACCGTCGTCAGGTGGTTAACCCAAAATACGCTAACTTCGAGACTCTCGGCGTTTATCTAATTCGGTTAGGCGAGTTTGCGATGCGGAATCGATTCCGACCCTTCGGTTCCTGCTTTTCAATCAACGATCCTCCAAACAAATTCCCGACGCATCAACACTACGATAAATTACATTCTACCTTCCCAAAATTAATTATAATATATAGGTATTAAATTTAAATTAGTTTGTGACTTTCATTTGTTTATGCTTTTTATATGCATACATAAAATCGGTACACGATTAATTACGATCTGTAATGGCGAGGGAAAATTGTTTGCAATTCACTTTCGTTTCATTAGTGAAGCGACACGAACGGGTTCGTAAATAATTGCCGCTTTAATCATTTTAAATGCACAGGTAATCTCGGATCAAGTTCAAGATAGAGCCCCCCGACAGTTACAGATTATACTTGTGCATAGAACAGCCCTGTATTTACTCAACAATTAATTTCCTTTCGGAATAATTAGATGGAAGTTGGCGATTCTGCTGTTTCTCGGGAAATTTAAATGTGCTATATTCGATTTTATATGAAATTTCGGAAACATAGTTTTCAATGTAAGTTGACCATGATTTGCAATTAGAATATTAAAAAATATTTGCAAGTATAGTTTATTGTATAATTGAATAAATTCGTTTCTGAAACTATTATTTTTATTCTTCGATCGTCTGCTGGAATTATATAACTAAAACGCGTCTCTTTTGATTTTATTGAAATTAATTCGTATAAATTAACGTTCATTCGTGTAGCAGTTCTATAAATCAGTTTAAAAATGGCTGAGACGAATCCGATCAGGTTTTTATGGATTTTTGTCACGAATATAAATATTAATTCAGCAGTCTTTCGTATGATTTTATTTCATTGCTCATTTTGATTTTAGTACTTGAAATTTGCGTTCCTACAGAAAAATTATTGTTTTACTGTAAAAAGTAATATTCTTTTTCATTTATTAACTGCACTTGAATTGTAATAATGTCAGTACTTTAAGTAATTTAATGGTAAGAATTAAATTCTACCTGTTCTATGTAAGTTATTTATATATTTTAACATTCAAACACTTTAAGTTTCAGATTGTAACTTTGATCAAAATTAACCTACGAAATTTTCTCGAATGTGAAGAACACAGTGTTTATAGAAAAAAAGGAGAGTTAATCCATCAGCAAATATACATATATACTCTGGCAACCAAACACAAATTCCTCTATCGATATTTTAGAAATATAACACCAAATCAAACGTGTCCATTCGCTCATATACACATACAATATTGTACGACACTCATACACATCCATTTGTTAAACAACATATAGTTGTAATTTTCAAACAACGAAAAAGGAGAATCTTGGCAGCGGAGTTTGCCTAACTTTCACGTTAAATAAGTATTTTACAAATGAATTTGTTATACCATATCCGCCATAAAACACAATGAACAATGAAATAAGAATTCTTACAGTAACCTTCATCTAACTACCTTACACCTTGTTTGTAGATCACATTATCGGTCAACAAATACATAAACTTATAAAAATACGAATACAAACCCGAGGAAGTGGTGAATCCCGCGTGCATGCCGTACCGTGGTGCAGTCATGTGCTGAGGATGCGGCGTCGGTTGTAACGCGGCATGGGTTGCCGAGACGGGTGCCTGAGGATGCGTGGCCGCCGGCCGCGAGAGTATCGTGTCGATCCCATGTGGATTGCTTCCGACGGACGTGATGGAGGTCGCTGGACTGTGTTTACCACTTCCAGTAGGCGACGATTGTCCCTGGGTAATTGTGGACAACGGTACGCTGATCCTGGGCAACTGCAGACCCGTCTGCTGTTGTTGTTGATGATGAGATTGCTGTTGTTGCTGTTGCTGTTGCTGCTGATGCTGTTGATGCTGCTGATTGTGGCTCCTCTCCGCCATGGAGTGCAGAGCGGCCAAAGGTTGGCTCGCCAACATGCTGCCACCGGCGGCACTCAGGTTAAGAAACTGCAGAACATGAGGAGCTGCAGCCGCGTGGAAGTCGTGCAACCAGGGTGGCCTGGGCGGCGGTGGTGAGTGGCTGGATGCCGGGGGCGGCGAACACGAACCTAACGAGGAACCCGCCGAGGAACTTCGATCGCCCTCCAAATGGCTGTTCCTCCTGTGAGCGTCGCTCAGCGAGGACATGTTCTCGGTTAATTGGCCCGCGACTTCCGGGCTGGACCGCGACTCCAAGTCCGTGCAGGGCTCACCGGTATCGTTGCAATTCTTGCCGCTGTTGTTGTAGTTGGTCAAAGAACACACCATCTCGCACCACGCATAGTTCGGCAATGAGTGGAAAATGTTGGCGGAGGTCCTCGCGAGTTGGCCCGGATTTAGGCGCACCACTTCCTTCACTGATACACAACAGACATGCTGTCACACACTGGGACCGGTGACGACGATGCCGGTGTCACAGTTAACCCCGATCACTGTTCAGCCGATCCATCGCGTCGCGTTTATCTCGGCTCCCTGCCACCTGGAAGGCCTAATCCAGAGCGATCGATCCAGGAGGTCTGGAAGGAAAGTCGGAGGACTCCGAGGATCGTCGAACAGAGACAGTGTCGTGTAAACGAGAATCGACGAGGAAGCACGAGGAGAGAACTAATAGGGGGTTGCCGAGTGACTCGCCTCGCCAAGTGGTGTGCGACTGGGGTGCATCGGGGAACAACGAGTCTGTTCGCTATCCTCGCGATTCACTCTCTCGGCATGGTCGTGCTCGATCGGGCTGTGTGAGCCGCTGTTCGGGTTTGGGTTCGGGTTCGCGCAGTACCCACCGCCGATAGGTCGAGCCTGCTAGCCCGTCTACCAAACGAGCCTGTGGATTGGCGTGGAAATGGTGGGTCGGCTTCGCGACGAAGGGCGGTTCTGCGCCCGGATTGGCTCGCTTGGCTTGTTCCTCCGAAAGAAGAGGTGTTTCGGGCGGGGCCTCTCAATCTCGCGTTAGCTTCTTGTTAAGCGTCTTTCATTGTGTGTTTAAATTCGTAATTTATGATCCTGACTGAATAAAACAAGAACTCGCTGGTTCGCTTACTGGCTGGCTGGCTGGTTGGCTAGCGAGCTGGCTGGCTGGCTGAGCTGTTTGGCTGACTGGCTCGCTAGTTTGCTCGACAACTGGGCACCTCTGTACGACTATGGTGACACTACCGCCTCGATAACTTCCTTGCTTCCTTGCTTCCTTCCACTCTGACTGTCGTACGCGCTCTCATCCCCTTACCCTTCCTCTCCATCACCGTTGTACCTCTTTCTCTCTTACTTTAACCACCCACACCACCCTCCACCGCTCGTCTCCGGCGAGCTCGCAACCAGTCAAGTACGCGTAGCCCGAGCAAATCAAGTTATTTGCTCCCGATGGTCCATTTGGCTTGTTCCTCGCCGTTCTACGTATGGGCGATGCACGTGTCAACGAGAATTCGGTTACTTCATCCGGCTAAACCATTGCTTTCGGGATGACGTAACTAATGTCGAATGAACTTAACGGGGTTGGCTTTGGCTGGCAGGACTTCGACCAATCTAATGATCGCCACGCCATCGACCGAAGCTTTCGCTCTTTTCCAACTGGAAGATGAATAATTTATGCCACTCTTAGCCGCTCGTTCGCCCGGTTACGCGAGCTTCCCCTCCTCCCGTGTCCTCTTTCATCCAACTTGATGTTCAACGAATGCCTTCGGGGTGAGGAACACCTCGAATCAGTACAACCCTTTATATAAAAAGTCTTCAAGAGTTAAGTACGAACAAAGGATGTGGAAATTATTGTTTGCATTTGGGTTCATTTTTGGTAGGTAGAATTTCACAGTAGAAAGGGTATAGTAGGTAACAGGGTTACGTGGTAGAGATGATTATTTGGGATGTGATCGTTCCAGTTTTCAGTTTAAGTTTTACGCTTTATATGTTGCACAATGAATGTGGCATTTAATGTACTGTTTAATTAACGAATATATTTTTTTAGGTTTTCTTAGTTGTTTGCATTGGTATGACGAGGATTTCTGTCTGATGTGGACAGGATGTTATATTTTTACTATTAATTGCAATGCCCATAGATCAGGCATAACCAAATAATTTTCGGAAATTTCGGAATTTGGTAAGTTGTAGATGCAGTCATACATAAATTTGCGATAGTGCAAATATTACAATTGTGTGTCGGGAATTTTCGCGGAAAATTTAACTCAAAATCAATGAGAACCTATTCAGCGTCCGGTTATCGTAATAATCCGTATTAAACGGCCACGATACAGCGCGGTATAATAATATAGAGACAATGATACGCGATAAAAGCGCGACTTGATGCTTCATGAGGGCACGGCATATGGTAGGTTTTACGATGCTCCTCGATAGCACCGTTTGAATTACGGGAAATAATCTGTTGATCCTATGTTTAAATACGATGACTTTTATTATACGGCGATGGATACATTATGGCATTAACTCATTTTAAGAATATAATAATCTTTTTCTTCTTTTTCGATGCACGTATGTCTCGAAGAAACCTTGAAGTATCTTTATGCGCACGTGTAATTATTGTTTATTTAAATAAAATACAACGTGTATCTTCTTATTAGATTATTGTTTAAAAAATCGGAGCTGAAAACCTGGAATGAAACCTAGTGTATTAAAAGAAGAGTATCCGTCGGTACATGGAACCTAATCGATATAAAATCTCATTTTCTTCTGAATTAAAATTCTACACTTTTTTACGGCACGAAAATTGAAGTTCAGCGAAGAGAAAAAGAAATTTAAGATCACTATCGAACTTTTATATCAATTACTTTTTCATTTAGTAAATGGTACCAAATTTTTACTTGAACATTCGAAAGTATCGAATTTCAACTTCGAGCTTAAAAATTCGAAGCGTGACCATGCAAAAATAATATTTATCTTATTTCTAATTATAGGTACAAATAGTCGGACAAGGAAGCAAATAAATTCGCGATCAAATGATCGTCCTTCATCTTCACTCTCCGTCATCTGGACCTGAAATCATCGAAATTTCGAATCGAATAACGAGCAACGAATGGCGTGAAGATCTTACCAGAAGTTTCTCATCCCTTTAAACAGTTCATACCAAGCTCGAGCCGCAATTTAAAATCCATTTGCCGGATCGTTGTTCACTCACGCACGTATGTAACCTAACATCCGTTCCGTGTCCTTTGTAATTCGAAAAAAATCGCATTTCTGCCGGCGTAATCCTCGTACGAGGTGGCAACGTGGAGCATAAATTTCTCGTTAAGAACTAGTCCCATCATTCGCGTTTATCTCCTTCCTATGGAAAGTCATTATACTATCCGTGTGGGGCCCACCACCTACGTCTCTCTGTTCCATGGTATTCCTCCCCATTGCCGATCGTCCTTCCTGTTTACAGTGAAATTATTACCAGCGTGTTGGGCCGTTCAATAAAATTGTGCAAATTACATCGTCGCGTTGATCAGCCGGCAATAAAGCTCTCCAACTCGTCGGCTCGATTAATGGACTGCAGGCATTAGGTCCTCCGGAGCAATTGAAACGATTACGAATTAGTAAATTCAATTGTAAATTGAACGTTAATAGCCATATATTATTCCATTGTCTACAATTTTATTTTTGAGCTGACATTTTTCTTTATTTATTGACAGGTTGTTTGATAGATATTAAACCTCGAGGAGTTTAATAAACTAAAATTTTGAGGACTGATCATTGCTTTGACTTCTTCTTCGGTGATCTTGAGAATTTTTATACCTTTGAAGATCTTAAGGAGTTTGCAAGAAAGAATGTAAGTAAGTGAGTAGTTCAATTTTTTTGGACTTAATAACGAGAGAAAAGAGTACCCCTATCATCTTAATTGTCATATAGTATATTCAAAAAGTTGAACTACGACTACAATACAAAGCATATTCCAAATCGCATGAATAATAATAAACCTAGTACCATACGTAACAAGAACATGCCAAAAACAACCCCTCCATTTAAATAGCAACAAGACCGACGATAAATCAGACTCGACAAAGGCTTAAAAATGGCGATAGGAAAGGTTTGTCCCTTGATTCGCAAAAGGATCTCCCTTTCCAACTAACCCCCATACACAAGGTACATCGTCACCCTCTATTTCTTAACCGAAATACTTGTTTCGAAGTTGGAGGAACGATAGTAAAAAGTAAGAGTGTCACGAAGAAGAAGTCTACCAAGTTACAAATATAGGAACGATTTCGTAAAAAGTTCGAATGCCTACGACGTGATCATGAGACACGTAATCGCGGGTCGAATATAAATTTCTCGATATATTCCCTCTGAATATTCCGTTGTTGCTGGACGCATCTGTTATATTCGATATTCCCTGTCTTCGACCGTCGGTTTACTCTCCCTGTTCAGAATTTCGGGGCTAATTTTTCATGCAGCCCTCGATAGCCTTTCGAACCGTTTCAACAACGTTATTCGAGCTACGAATTGTAGTCAAATAGGGAGACGTGACTATTTGGATGGCGGGACATCCGTTTAGTCGATGTTCGACCATTCAGCTGTGAAGAATGAACCACGTATAAAGCTTCATTTTTGTGTATACACGTTACAGCTCTGTGGACCGTGCACCGAAGCTCACAGTTCTGTATAATTATTTATGTAAGATACAATTTCATTTATTACGGCTAGTAAGACACTTAGAGATTTAAAAATGTATAAAATAATAAAATTTGCAAATTTCTAGATCACCAAATTGTCCAATTGACGATCGGTTCTTCGAAAATTCCGTCTGGGCAGACGTCACCAGCGTCCCAAACTTTCCTCAAACTTCCGTGTTTCCTTTCTTCTCTTTTCGTATCGTTTTACGGGACATAAAGCGATAATTGAGCCAGCTTATGGGGGGTTTCGGTACGGTGATAAATGCTCGCTAATTTCACGCATCATCGGCTTTTATTAACGGCCACAGAGTGTCGTGCGCGCGACGGAAAAAGAGCAAACGAAAAGTGTCGAACTGCTGGAGAAATCAGTTTTACAGGGGCACCCAACCGGCGGCCATTGTGACCCGATCATTACACGCCGATGATTGCATTATATTAGGCATGCAACGGAGATCCTTTTGCCTGCCGTTGATCCGTGTCATCGTGTTCCACGGCAGATGATGGGATAACCATACAGTTAGCCACTCGTTCCCTCCTCCTGTAACCCCCTCGTCTAATTTGGACTATGTTCGTTTCTCTTTTTGACTCGGTCCTTTTTTTTTACGTCACGCTTTCTAAGCGTTTGATCGTATTTAAATCGTATAATCGTATGCGTGTTCAGGTTTCGCTTTGAGGGACAATCGGTGGTTAAATTGAACAGAAGGTGGGCTTTGGTAATGATTAGCATATTAGTGGTCCCCATGTGTGCGTTTATCTTTTCATTATTATCCATATTTATGCGAGTTTGAATAACATTTGATCAGGTTTTTAGCAATTGATGTTAATTGATAAGCGTATGGAACTAGTCTCATGTTGCTTGACTAACTGATAATTAAGTTAATTAAAGACTATTCGCATTAAAACTTGATTAGTGAAAATTCTGAAAAAATATGGATATAATACCGGATGAAGGATCAAGAACGAATTGAGACATTTGTGCGTTCACAGAGGCGGATTTAATGGGACCATTTCGAAAGAAGTTCCGATGCGTAACGAAACGGTTGACCCGACTGTGGAGCTCGATAATGCGATAATCTTTCGGGAACAGTATTAATAAAACTCTATTCGATCGTTACCCAATTCGAACAAAGCCAAAAGTTCATCTATTTTATCCGCATGTACAAAACTCGGTAACAATTTAATCAAATTGGATTCTCTTTTTAATTAGCATTTTTACATCTCTTGAAAACAAATACAAATTTTCATCGTGATTTCCAGAACGAGGTCATCATTGATGATTTGTAAAAATCTGTATCCAGAAGCCGATCGTGGGATCCGACCACTCTTAAACTCGTTGTTCGCCAGCCGAAGAAGATCAACAAAGACCTCTACCTCAGACCAGAAAAAAAAGGAGGAAAATTCCAGTCGGCTGGATAATAGGCTAATTATAATTACCGTCGCAAGAGCCGCTACCTGCTATTCTCAGATCCGAGTTAAGCCGGAAACAGAGAGAGTTGAATGGATGATTAATAACGATGCTCTCCTCTGTCCGAAGACGCAAAAGAAGTTCACCGACGACGAGAGGACTACTAGGAGCAGCTAGGAGGATTCTCGGGCAGTGGTGTAACTAGGTGGGGACCAGGTTGTCTCTGTCTATCTTTGAATAGAGACTGATTGCATTTCTAAATTTGAGAACTATGTCTCAATTTTCCAAGTTTTCAAACGCCCAGTTACCGAACTCCAAAGAATTTCCCATTTTTCTGAACCTCTACATTTTCGTATTCCCAAATTTTCAAACCCTTAAGCTCCTAAATTTAATTTACAACATCAAACTATTCTAAGATATAAAAACCACCTTCGAAGCAAAATCCTAGCTACGCCAGTGCTCTTGACACGTCGAAAAGTCGAACATGGTCGATCATCGATGAAGAATCCGCGTTCCCGGTGTTACACACCCTTCACGTCCCTCTGAAACTATTTCATTGACCAAATTTAACGCTAATACTGTCCAAATACGACAGCCGGCTTTGTTAGGACCCCCATAAAGGAGCCTTCGCGGCCCAAATGCACAGCTGCTTTCGATTCGTAGGACCCCGACAAACAGGCTTAACTTTCTATCCTCTTTCGTTCTATCAGTCATTCGGCGTAGTAAAGAGAGAGAGAAAGAGAAAGGAGACTACAGGTTCGAACATTATGTGTCGGGTCCATTCACACCGTGGATATCTGGTGCCCGGTGGCGACGTTTACTCTACTCAAAATCTGCTTTTACCTCGCTTTGCATGCGCTTATCATTTGTCAAGCTTCTTCTTCTTCGTGTGATAGACGGGCGAACTTCTCACGTGAGAAGAGAGATTCATTTGTCACCGATCCGTAAAATAAGGAAGTTTCTGACCGAACATAGGAGGGAACACTGTTTTTCTTGCTTCCTCTGTCTTGTCTCAGCCTTACACCATAGCTTGCGATGGCTTTTCGAAATGATTTTGGATATCTCGTGCGAGGATAAGGAGATCGTGAAACTTAATGCGTTTGTGACGTATCGAAGCATCCGGAAAATATGTAAATTATACGGCACATTGCTGGGAATAATATTTTTTGGATTTGTAACTTTTTTAGACATACAATAGATTCTCAGTGAGTCGCCGATTTGAAAGCAGTTAATTTAAAAATTATTCTGATGGGTCTAAAATGAAAGATTAATTTCTTCCTCGATGTAAGGTTTAAAAATGCCTCTATATTTCTCAAAAAATGTCTTTATTTGAATGAATGTCGGTAGAAGAGTCTCCTTAACCCTCTTTTTTCTCGTTCTCCCGTAAAATTTGATGGTAAATCACGTATTCGAGAAGGGCCACCCTCGCGACGCCTGCAACGAAAGATTTGAATTGTCCGGAATCACGCGGCCAACCCTCTTTATCCCTCGCGTTAGTACACACGCCAGCATTTGCATATTTCAGTCAGACTATCGTAAACGACCATGTTTACTTCGTTCTCGATCTCGTTTATTTTTACATTCATTTTGCGCCATGTACGACTCCTTTTTTCTCCGTTGAAACAACATCAACACCGCTACATCTTCTCGGGAAAATGCATTCGTTGTTGATATTCCAGCCGAATGCGCTTGAGAATGAAATTGCCTCCTTTTAATCGTGTTTTCCGCCGTTTAACCCCGTTAGATGAAAATACGAAAGCGAACAGAAATTCCAATTAATAGTTTTTTAACGATAAACAGAAGCTCTATAATTCATTTCTGTCCTTGATCTAGGAATTTAGGAATATAATTTTTTGCTTGTGTTACGCCGACATGTAGTTTCTTAGCGCGGATCAATGAAATAGCTCTTCGCAATTTAACCAGATTTACAAAAATATTCGACAACGAAGAAAATAGATTAAAAATGCAGAATGCGTTGTGAGCTTTATTCCAAATACGATGAAAGCGTGGCGAATATTAGTCGAGCGGAAACGCAGCACTTTTCTGTCGCGAGTTTAGCACGTGTAAATTCCAATATTTAACCGATCACATTAACCTCTAATGCGCCACGATGGACTAATGAAAATTGTATGCAAAACTGTCGGATTCTCATCGACGGGAAGAGTATCGCGTTCGCGTAATTACCAAACGAATAACTCTTACGCTAAATACTAATTACGAAACAAATTACTTGCGCACCGTCATAAAGAAAACATTAATAGCTAAATATTTGCATAATATACTATCGTGAACCGGTTTGAAGCGATATACAAAGCGCGTATCGATCGACGTACCGAACGTGGCTGGCTACTTCACACGAATTTATGGCTATATTAGCGTGAATGTTAATAAAGCACCACGTAATTGTTTGCACGATCCTTCAATCGAAATTAATTCAGGACCGATCGTTTGTCGGGCTCGTTTTCATAAACGGCGCATCCTGCGGACAGAAAATCGATCCAGATATCGCATTGAATCCTGCATAATTTGCTGAATTCCTTAGCTCGCTCTAGAAGTAGGATTTAACTCTTTCAAATTACAGCAATGAAAGAAAGATTCTCTATCACAGCAAACACGTATACCTTTAGCTCAACTTCTTCTGCTATTCAAAATGATTCCATTAGAGATCTAACCATCTTTATCGTTGCTTCATTTCTTTTTCTTACATTATAATATCACATTTCTCAAGTATGTATTTCGGAAAGCAAAATTTTCCACGACTGTCATCCACATTTTGGCTCTTCAAATGGATAAAAAGGAATCTTCGTCACTTGTTATTTAATTTCGCTCTCGTATCTTAAATCACACGAATATTCCTCTGGTAAACGTAAATTTCTCATAACTTTTCCATCCCCCGCAAAGACCGCCGATGCAACGAGCGAATTTTTTCTACGCATCATTCGAAAGTAGCGCAAGGTCGTGTTCGTCGTCCATTGATTCGTAGCACCGAATCAATTTAACGCTCGTGGAAATAAAACGTAACTGGAAAGCGGGCTGCCCCGGGTCCTAATTGTCCGTGGACGATCCTCCCTAAGCGGGTGCAATAAGTAACGCCGTCGCCGGCCTAAAGATGAGGTCCAATGCATCAATGTCATCGCGAACAACATTGTTCCCGGTACGAGCGAGGACTTTACCTCTAACGACGTATTTATGGCGTCAAGTTGCGGCTTAAATAATAACCAGTCGATGATGGATGGTACGGGCCACGCACGCAGAAAATCGACATCATTATTGTTGTTAGGGGTTTTGTAACATCCAGCCAAGATATTTTCTCGATCGGTAACAATTGTGCCCGGACGTGAGCTACGAGTCGCGGCAGATGCGTATAATCTCTCTTGTATTAACGACACCTCGATCCTGGCCCTATCGCTTTATCTCGCAAATCAGCTCTGGGAACATAGTGGCGTCATTGATTATTCTCTTTCTCTTTCTTCTTTTTCGCAGGCCTCGGTTTTGGGACACAAGAATTCGCCCGAATCTGGGAACTTTTGAACTCGGATTTAAAGCCGATTTCTACGAAAAGGCGATTGAAATTGGTCAGCCGACTTATGCGAAGCAAAAGAGGAATCGGAACATAATTTCGGACCTGTATGAATGATAGATGTATTTTGGTAAAGGTGTGATTTGAGATAATTAGCTGCATAAGTATCCTTATCGGGATCGTGAGTTGTAAATTCGTGTTTCGTTCGATCACCGAAAATTATTGCAAGAGTAATTGATTGAAGTATAATTTTAAAGGTAATTTCCTGGTTATAGATATGCGTGTCGCTATCGGGAGCAATAACAGAGATCATGAAAAGCGTTTTCCCGGTGCGAATACAATTTGCGAGAATATTTACGTAGAGCGTATCGGTTTATTAGAGATAATACGCATTGCAGATAACATAGATTTTCTCTTTCACATTTAAATGGCCCGATAAACCGCGATTTATTCGTTTATTACTCGTTATAAAACCCTTACTGACGTTTCGAACGAAGACAGGATTTCAAAGCGCATTTAATATTTGAAAATGTTTCATTGTAAGAATCAATTTCATTTTTATAGATAATCTATTTTAGCTTATAATTAATTGTCATTAACACGAGATCGTTATCTTATAAGAAATATTATTTGCATGTTCCAGACATGGGATCCTTGGTGCATAGAATCCTCGGAACGCAAGAAATCCTAGCATGGCGTAAATGATGGGAACACTAGGAATCTTAGCACACATAGATAATGGAAACCATAAGATTCCCGACATTGATGAAATTGTAGAGATCCTAGAAACCCTACACTGGTGTCGAGAACTCTAAAGATTCTAGGGATTCTAGGAACTCTATCTTAATGATTGAGATATTTATTTAGAAGATGTTAAAGGATCTTCCATCGTCGTTTTCCCCAAAAAGGAAACGTTGGGTAGATAGCGTTAAATGGTCCCGAATAAATCACAAAAGGGCTCGAAATAACTCCCGTTCGAATTCGGTAGATCGACAAATTGCCCGACACTCAATGTACATATCTGTTCGAATAATTTTGATGTTCTGAATGAACGTCTGAGGAAATGGAAATGGACATTGTACGCGATGTTCCGCCACCGGCTCCGCATCCTGTCCGCATTTTTCGGACTAGGACAAACGACCCACGCGCTTTTCACGATTCTCCTTATACCCTCCTCGATTGAAAGGCCCTTCGTGCACCGACAATAGGTTAAAGCGTCAAATTAGGCGGTGCAGGTCAACTGGATGGGCGTCCCTTCGCCTGTTCGCCGCCGACGTGTCGGCTGAATTCTCCGACGTTGAACGGGGGCCACCGGATTCACGGCCCCGGATATAGGGTTGCCTTCTATAATGCCATAATACAAATAAGTCAGTCAGTCAGTCAGTCAGTTGGTACCCCGTCGCGTATACCCTATGGTCTATTATGGTTCTTGATCTCCAACCATTATGCGTCTACCTTTCTCTCCCTCGATTGTTGCCTGCAAAGTCATTCGTGCCGTGCTTAGAGAACCTATTCGTCCCCACTATTTTTTCCTGTATCGTGCTCTATCCTTTACAGTATCACGGTGTTTCGTTATCTGGTTGTCCTCGTCGAGATTTGGATGCTCTTTTTGGTACCTACTTTTAACACCATCCTTCTTCACCCCCGCTTTTACGAGTTGGATACTCCTTTTTTTTTGACTAGACCGCAGACAACTACCTTGCTGCTTTTTTAGTGACGGATATCTTTTTGTAGATTAGGAGGTGCCGTCATTAATTACTCGGATGTACATACGTGGATAATTGTATGATGGTTTTTTATATTGGTAGGCTGGTGTATTTTGGGACTGAACTTTAGTATACATGGAGTTGAAAGTGAAATGATACTGTGGTTTTGTCGTATTTATCGAGGAGAGGGCCTGTTTTGAAAGTCGCAATCACGGTACTGTTGCTATTATTGTACGTGTAGCTTTCGAATGTAAAAGAACATTTAACTTCTTTACAATAAAATTTAACTTCTTAGCTACGCCAGAGACATTTATTATCTTGTTATAGTAAACCTTCTTACGTAAAATACGTACAGCGATACAGAATCTCACATTCTTTCTCTGGTTTTTTACAACCACATTTTATTCGCATTAAAATGAATAGACAAAAAATATTCGTGTAACAGCAGCCAAATTAATTGTACAAGTGTAAAACGATCCTCCATAAAATTGTGATTAAAATCGAATTACACGTTTGAAGTCTTTGAACGTGCATGCAGAATTTGGAAGCTTTTGTGACTGTAACGACTAACATGCTTCCGTTTATTGACACAAATTCGTCTGTTGGTTGAAACGTATCCCAATGGCAGCAACCAGTAGGGTACAAAATAGACTAACAATAAGCTTGTCTCCCTTCCTTTGAACGTGTACAGTCCTTCTTCCCTCCCCCTTGTGCAAATAGATCGAAATATTTATTTCAAAAGCGAAGTCACGGTGATATGGGAACTAGTTCTAATTGTGATCGTTGTATGAAATCTGATTTACTTTTGTCAGAATACATTTACAATCGTTATACGGAATTATAATCAATAGGTATAATTTTATTAATCTGTGAATTAGAATTGTTACTTTGCATTGTGTCATTAATTGAATTTTTATTGATACTTTTTAGATTTGGAGCTTATTGTCGCCGTAATATAAGACGTGGTGATCCTATATGTGGCAATATAATGCATAGTATTTCTATACATGGCGATTTAACGTGTTGTGATTCTATGAGCATTGATGTAATATAGGCTGAAATCCTTCGAATGAGGTATAAAAGAAACAGAAAACAATATAAATTTTTGTTAAGTAAATAGTTGTTTCGATAGCGATACGGAAGAAGAAAATTTATAGTTTTCAGATGAAGAAACCGAGTTATTCGTTCGCGATATACCTCGCAGCACTTGCCGACTAGTTATGTTAACAGCTGGCCATCCCCAAGGGCCCGTTCTACTTCGTTTAACATCCAACGAAGACAACTATGTGTCATCGTTGCCGCCGCTCGCTAATTGAATATCGCACCCTTATATGGCACCATTTTCATTTTGCCGCGATGCTACTGCTGGTGCTACTGCTTTTAAGTAAAATTTCATTTCCATAGAGCGATGTTCGCGAGCAGAGCACCAGTCGTTTTGTTTACGATCGAAACGAGGTACAGCAATCGTTTCAATTAGTTAATTGAGAGACGACAAGGAATGAATGAAGCGCATACTGCATCCCGAACGTTAATCGACCATTTTGTTTGTTCGAAAATGTATCTTTATTACATCAAAAATTACTTTATGAAATTGAAACGAGATTAAACGTGTTGGCGACAATAATTTAATGATGATAACATAAATATATATTCCAGGTAGATCGAGTACAGTGGATACACTAGGTACATTATACCTAGGTGTATTTATATATACTGCATTAGCTACATATACTTATTTATTTAAGTATTGCAAATCAGAAACAAGCAAATCGTCTCAACCTATATCATAAATTATATCTTCGAAACATCATCTTAGTATGTAATCGATGATTAACTAGCTGACCATTGCAATCGAAACGCTATAGTAAACGATCAGTAGAAGAAAAGAAAGAAAAAAGAGAGGTAGGTTTCGCATAATCTAACTGCGAGGTGAACGAGTGAACAGAATCGAGTAGAGTGAAGCGACGCTGAGTAAGGCCATAAACAAGTGCTTACCGCAATCTAATGCGTCTGTAATTGCTCGAGCACCAGTATCTTCCCCAACGGTCCCACTTGCTCCCGCGATTTAATTACTATGTAAATGTCGCATTCCCTAAACTGTCCGTTTTCCACCCTTCCCACTACCCCTCCACCCTCCTTACCCTACCCTTTTCCTGGCTGTCGCCCGATGTCCTTAATTACTTTATACGTTATTATAGCCCACCAACTACTGTCGACCGTACTCACTCCATCCCGACAGCCTTGCACGTTTCACTCCATTCCGTTCCGTTCTATTCGTTCAGC
The DNA here is from genome assembly GCA_947623535.1 of Coelioxys conoideus. Lineage (NCBI taxonomy): Eukaryota > Metazoa > Arthropoda > Insecta > Hymenoptera > Megachilidae > Coelioxys > Coelioxys conoideus. The sequence goes on along the minus strand of OX392449.1, from coordinate 38,927,242 downwards.
CATATTGTTACTGGCTTAAACGATGCAACTTCTTTAACATTAACATTCTTCTCGTACGAATCACGTACTTGATTTTGCATGACAATGGAAATTCTATGTTCAATTTCGTTTCTATTAAGGAAGCTTAACGAGGGTCTAGATGAATTTTAAGAAAAAATCTATGGAAATTTTCGGAAGAGATTGGAGAGTACCCACGGAGAATCTGGGAAGTGATTAGAAACAGCATACAAGAGTTCACAGGGACCTAAAAAATATTCAGGATAACTAGGTATACTTTGATTCCACTTTAAATCCCTACTATTTCATGGGTTTCGAGAGAATACTTAGGGACGAGATTAGTCTTAAATATTTAAACGCTATTAGCGAACTAGTAGGATACCGATGTCCGAACAAAAATTGGAATATTCAAAGAAGGTAATCGTCAATTGATTTTCAATGAGAGAATCATCAGCGTGACAAATCGTAGGGAGTTTATCCATTGTGGTCGAAGACAAATCGACGTAGTGGAGCTTGAGAAGCGGAGGACCCTCTCTTACGTACATTGGCGGCTGACAAACTGGTCAAAGCCCTCTTACAACCCTCTCGGCTGCCAAATTATCGGACTCCTGCGGACAGCAAACCCATTTATACTGACCACCGTCCAAGACGTACTAGGGACACGGATAAAGAGAATTGTACGAGCTGAAGTGATAGTAATTGACCACCTAAACAATGTTATAGAACTGTACATACACAGGGTGAAAACATGTACAAGCTTTTATTGTTAGAATAAGTCAAACATATTTTCTATGTGACTTAAAATGATTTCAAACATTATAAAACCAAGATTTTTCTCGGATTATTATATCTTTATTTGTATACATATGTATTTTTAAATAACAATAAATAATATTAATATATTTATTTAGTCCTAACTTGAATAAAGATTACAATCATTATATTATGTATGTACAGAAAACCCTTTACGATAATATACTATAGCTGCCATCTAGATAAGTGCACGTTCATCACAACACGGAAACTATTTTATCGACATATTAAAGTTCCTGAATATTTTTAAGCAAAACAATCTATTTGTATATATGTATATTTTAAAAAATCTCCTAATATCTAAATATTATTCATTTTTATATCACTGACAAGTGATTAAGCAATAAAAACCATTATAGTCTTTCCATTAATATAAAGGGACTTAGAGGGCGCCTATATTCTCTGCAATAAACGTCATATTACTTTGCTATAATGTAGAATAGCGGTAGAACATCGTTTCTAGCAAAAAATTTCGTTGACGACTAAGTGTTTATAAAAGTTTAATATTTCTGTTCATCAGCAGAAATGTCACTTCATGCTATTTTTGAACGTTGATGTGAGAAGCACTAATATTAAAATTCATGGACATTATCTCATTAACGAAGCTGTGAGAGTGGAATAACAGTCAGTTACCATTAAATATCGCAGTTTGCCTATAACTATGCTAACTGATGAAAATATATATTTATATTGGAATTTGTAGTTACACGAAGTACATTTTTTCAGAAAAACATATGTTTTATTATAAAATATTAATTTAATCATGGATTATTTATATTCTTTATAACCTTAGCATAAGCATGAATTCGAGTATTACATTACTTTCTTCTTATTTTAAAGGTTGAAAGAGAGCAGTAGTTTATACTCCAGAAACAGTTATCGAAGAAACATTGCAGCATTTCAATAAACATGTGTGATAAAGTACCTTTGTGTTATACTTCCATTAAAGATCTGTTGCCGATGGCTAAAGTTAATTTCAAAGACAAAAAACCATCTGACGTTTACAAAAGATTGCCTTCCATGTATAATTCGGCAGAAAGTGCTAGACAACAGGGAAATGAGGAGAAGCAATTCATCTTTTTAAAGAGATGGCTAAACTGCGTAGAATGGTTGAAAAGTACACAGGAATATAAAGACGACAAAGCGTCTACCTTATCGAATATGCATGTCAATCAGGTGGGAAGTGGCGTATGCTTTATTAAACTTATCATTCACAGATAAAGGTATTCTAAATGTGAAGTTTTGAGGTGTTATTTTAAAGCTAAAGCTATTCAGTATTTTATCTCACTGCTTATGTGAACAGTTAAAACATCTGAATATTCTTTATAGATCAATGAAGTAAAAAAAATGCTTGCAGCCTTGAATCGAAAATTAGATGCACGATATAAGCAACAGATAAAATCAAAATTGGAGAAAAGGAACAGTGTGGAGAAAATGGATATAGACAATGAAATGGGGACTGATTCTTATATGTCTCCAGTCGATGGACCTATAAAACTGCCTGAAACACCAACTAGGGATCCATTGGTTGACGATAATGAAGAAATTATAAGTTGTGATCAGCTGTTTCAATTGATGCACAAAGATAGTGATGGTAGATACTTGATCATTGATATTAGACTCAAATCTCTGTATGAGGCCTCAAGAATAAAGTCTGATAAAATCGTTAACATTCCAAATACTGAAATAAAAGCAGGGTAGGTGAATACATAGAAAACAATGTTATAGCCTAAACTCCATGTAAGTTTGATAATTAATTTTTTCTTTTAGTGCATTAACAAGTCATTTTGAGCATTATCTTCATAAAGATAAGAATGCTTTAAGCTTATTTAGACATAGAGGAACACAGTATGTTGATGTCATAATTTTACTTGATTCAAATACATCAAGCAAAACATTGACACCAGATAATCATTTAAATAAATTGAGAAAAATTTTTGAAGAGTGGGATCCTGGTATAAAATATAAAAAAATTACTATCTTGAATGGTGGTTATGCAGAATGGCTGACACGCTATCCAGTATTCACAACCAATCCTAAAATAGCAGAGCCTACTTTGGACAGTGTTGCAGATGAGATATTAGATAACATAGAGTATCCTGAATGGATGATACATTTAGAAGAGGAAGGAAACACTAAATTACATGATAGTAAAGCGATGAATGTAAAAGTTACAAATAAAGAGAAAAATACATCAAAAATCAATGTTACAAACGAAGAATTATGGCTTATAGACTCAGAGATAAGTGATAACATTTCTATGCAGACTAACAACTTGATGAATTCCTCTATTGATACTGACAAAATTCCTAAAAATACTACAATTTTAAGGCAATATGATAATAATTCATTGAAAATACAGAACAGAAGGCCGTTAAATATTCAAAAAAAGAATGATTTTTCTGCGAAACCAACTATAGATAGAAGTAGCAAACCAGTTTCTGTAAATACAACTACATCTGAGCCAAAAATGGTGTTGACACTAATGAGAAAAGTGAACGAACTAGCCAAGAGTAAGCAAGGTTTAGAAGAACAAATTTTAGAACAGGAACGTGCTTTATACGTGCAAGATGATGCCAAATACAAAAGTTCAAATGAAGAAGAAGGTATTCATAGTAATTTGAAGACGCTGTACTTGAAGCTAGAAGAGAAGGTAAAAGATACTAAAAGTTAATTTATGCGTTGAGTGTAATATATATGAAACTAAATAACTTTCATTTTACATAATAGCAAAATGAATATAAAACGCTGGAAGATGAACTTACTAAATATCACATAAAAGCAGATCCAATCAAATTAAATTCAATAGAAGAAAATGAAAAGAGTAACTTAGAGTTTAATCTTGCTTTACTGAAACACCGCATCCAACATATATCTGCAGAACGAACGAAAGTGCGAGAGTAAGTTTACAATATTAAGTTGAAATAGATACTTTTATCTATAGTCTATAAACGTATTCGTTAATATTATAGACAAGCTACGAAGAATAATTACAAAGACTTGTCCACAAAGGAAAATACAGTTCACAAGGAACCCTTAAAAATAAATAATAATAATTCCATAGGTGGTAATTTGGAACGATCCTATTCTAGTCCCAATTTATTACAGGTATATTTCTGCCAATTTAAACTGTTTATCATCACAAAAGATATATTTATAAAACATTATTTTCATGAATTAGTTAATAGATCGGAAAGCACCGCAAATTGATAGGAGTTCAAAGCCACAAGTACCATCGTACAATAAAAATGGAACTTATTCCGACAATAAAACGTCTCATCTGAGTTGGGCAAATCGCGAGGAAAGAATGACACCTGTTCATGGAAGTGTTGTAAGTGTCATTATCATAAACTTTTATGTATGAAGTATTAGTTATCGTTGGCATTCACGTGTTTACAGTCCACGTGGATGTTCGAAAGCGCCACGTACCAAATGAGCAAGATTTTCATTTACAATTTATGATTAATCTAAATTAAATACGCATTATTTATCAGTTCTACGTGGCAGATATATATATATATATATGAAGAAACATTTTGTATGTCTATGGCTTCTCAATCCAATTTATTCGAACCTTTCCGGAACAATGGATCGCGATATATACATTAGTATTTATCCGACTATCGTCACCGAATGTTGTGTGACGTTCGCCGTTACCTCACATAACTTTTTAATTGGAAGCTAACTTCGTAAATCAATGACTTCGTGAATACGTTTAATAAATTATAATTATGTTCATCATAATGTAGAAAGTTCAGTGACACTTTATCAATCGATTGCGTACTCTTGAAACACGTGGATGAATGTGGCTCCCCTGCTTTATGATTAAATAAGTTGTACACAAATGATGGTTAACTTGTCTAGAAAATTTGGGCCAAATTTTAAAGTGTACTATTTTAAAAAGGTAATCTGCGAATAAAGGGAAGAAACAGATATTTATAAACTTCATTGCATAGAAAGAAATTGTTACACCAAATAAAATATATTCAGTGACCAACTAATGAAATTAATGTATGATACTTGAAGTATTTGAATTTTTCAATGAAAGTACGTGAAACATTTAGTATGTTCACTTCTTTTACAGCATCCAGGTATTACAGGATTGAAGAATTTGGGCAATTCATGTTATATGAACAGTATTATACAGTGTTTAAGTAACACCACGCACCTAGCGAAATATTTTATGGACAATCTGTATACCGACGATCTTAATACAAGCAACGATAACACTACTCAGGGTCAGGTTGTTCAGGAGGTAGCTCAAGTAATTAAAGCTCTTTGGAGAGGACAGTATAAAAGCATATCTCCTCTTGATCTTAAGGTATTTCTGTAGACATTACCATGGATATTTTAATGAATTTCTATGCACTAAATTATGAATTATAATTCATAGATCGTCGTGGGTCAATACAAACTACAGTTTGACAGTTACGAACAACAAGATTCCCATGAATTTCTGACTTTCCTTTTGGATTGGATGCACAATGATCTGAAGAAGGTAGCTTCACTCGATCGATATACATCTAACAATTAGACTAGATTTCTGATTTTCATGTTACATTTTTAGAGTTGTAAAGTACTATCTGACTTAACGGACGCTGAAAAAGCCTGGGATAAAGCCATGGAGTCCCAAAAATCGATCATATCTGATTTGTTTTTTGGACAGTTAAGATCCACTATTACGTGTAGCTTTTGTAAACAAAGTAGTACTACATATGAAACTTTTAATAGTTTGACTATGTCATTACCTCATGCCAACAGATGTACATTAAACGTAAGTCTTGAGTTTCTAGCCGTACTTTCAATTTATTGTTGTAAATAACAATATTATCACAAAAAGCGCTTTATAGGTATTACAGCATGTGTATTATTTCTTCGACAATTATTTGACTAATTCGATTTTCAGTACTGTATTTTGAAGTTTGTAAGTGGTCAAAAGGTGATTGGTTGGAAATGTCCAAAATGTCAGACGTCTCGAGAAGCAATGAAAAAATTTGATTTCGTTAAATTAGCACCTATCATAGTGATACATTTAAATCGTTTCGCTGAAAGTGGCGGATGGCTTGAAAAGAGAAATACTGCTGTCGACTTTCCTCTCACGGGCTTTAACTTAAAACCATACGTGGCAATGGACAGTAATACCATTTCAAATATTCGTAATTACAGTTATAGTTTATATGCAATGTCGAATCATTACGGAACCATGGAAGGTGGTCATTATACGGCTTTCTGTAAGAATGCAGCTCAAAATAAGTGAGTAATATATTATTTTCCAAAGTTTCAAAATCTCAAAATCCTAAAGTCTGAAAATTTAATACAGTGTATCAGTAGAACAAGATCCACACTTTAAAACTCAACTGTATAGATTCTCTACATCATTTCAGAAAATCTAATTTTCTATAAAAATGATATAATAATGTTCAATGTATTATTTGTCTAGATGGTATAAATACGATGACCAAACAGTCACAGAGGTTACAGTGAATCATGTGAAATCTCAGAATACCAGTGCCTACCTTCTATTTTATACATCGTTTTCGAGCAACATTACGCAACTGATACGCAAATTGATTACTTAAATAGTCATTAATGTTCTGTAACAATGTAGATATTAAATATTTTTTGTATGTATGAAATATGTTATGAGACATACGTATAAAAATACGACTTTATTGAAGACTTTATTGGTGCTGGAATATACGCTAATGATATGTAAATAAATAAACATTAGGCCGGAATTGTATTTCGGTACTTTATTAAAAATATATATTGCACGGTAGACGAGAGATTACTTCAACAAATGCATTGCAAAAATACATCTAGCCCACTCTACATTCTGCAAGGTGTAGTAGTAATGTATTTTAGTAAGAATGTTCCATTCTGTATCTTTATACGTTGTGATATAATTTGGTTTATTCTCTATGCGTTCTTGCATACAAATGTAATAAACTTTATCTAACGCAATTTCTTTATCAACAACTTGTACATCACTATGTTTGCTGATTTGTAAGTTACACAAACGTAAGTTATAATCTTTCAAGTTATCTCAAGGAAAAGCACACTAACATTTTATGTAACTACTTTGCAACTTTGCAACTTATATTGTAAACGAATTAAAACACAACGACACATTTATATACATAATATAAACAAACGAAATTATTTCAATAAAAAATATTAATGCCTTTGAAAGAAACTTAAGTGATCATATTCTCTATAAGTCGATAATTTAATAAATGTTCAACAAGAATGTATATAAAGATAAAAATATTGTATTCACGTAGTGTTAGTGCTGCGAGATTATTGTTAAAAGTTGTGTAACGTTATTTGGACTCGAATGCCTTTATAAAGTGCCATCACTAGTCTGCTTATTTTGTACATGAAATAAAAATTGTCAAACTTGTAAAGTCATGCTGACTTCTCTTTATTAACGACTAAATACATTTTTTTTTTCAAGGAACAATTTTAAACATGAGACATTTTTATTTATTTTGAAATTATGTTTACCGATTCTAATGTATTCTTCATAGGGGAATCATAATCATTTATATTCATATTATTAATACATATTATTGTAGTAAGCATTTACGTAACTAGGATTTTTGCCTAGAGTGGTTGAAATTTTCTAACTTTATTAATACCATTAATGATCCACATAAGTAGCTTTTGAAAATTTGAGAATATTGAGGAAAGTAAGAGTTAGAAATTTAAAAATATAGGAATTTAGTAATTTGAAAATCTCTAATATACAGTATCCTAAGCCCTGCGTTCCTCACGCCAAGTAAGGAGGATAGGAAAGTCAGTCTGTACTTTGAAAAGGGGTAGGCACACCGTGGTCCCTACCTAGTTACGCCAATTATAAGTTACTACCAATTATAAAGCTCGTATTACATACCAACGATTACCAATAATTTGATTTTTATGATTTTTCCAATTGAATATCAAGTACTAAAGATTGGTCTTCCTCGCTTTTCAAACTTTGTCGAAAAAGTTGAGCATGTTGCCAGGCACAGTCACCTTGACCACCGGAAACTGTGACCGTAAGAATGAATTTTACCGATCCCTTCAACTCTTCTGTATAATAGTTGGTGCAATCATTGATAGGAAATATAGTCGATTTATTTTGGTCCACTTCATCATAAAATGCTTCCACTTCCCACGATACATTACCCGTGACAAATGTTTTTACCGCAACTTTTAAACTAATGGTCTTTATACATAACTTTGGATTCGATACTACAAAATTCCATTGTATTTTGCCACAACCAGTTCCTGGAGAACGAACTAAATATACCATTTTCCAATCATGTTCTAATTTGCGGAATATTCCGCCTTGTGCTTCATATAATCCATTCTGCCATCCAGGTATTTCTTCTACTACTGTACCATCGTTATTTGTAATTTTATAGCCATCTTGAATAATAGAGTAACGTAAGTGGAATGTATCACCGTATTTTGAAATATCCCAGGAATAGTTCGTTTTTGGGCTTGCCTGAAATAAGAGAATATGAAACAATATGTATTTATAATACACGAATTTGGATCTAAAGATTTGCTGAAGATGTTATATAAATGTCTTTGATATGAACTGACTGGTTATCAACAAATTGTGTGATGGATTACTTTGCATAAGATCTAAAACTCTAAGAAATAAATTTCATACTTGAGAAATTTCTCCTCGAGCTAATTTCCATTCATAGGAACCAGTGGATCTTTCTTGATAATTTTCGTCATCATCAGAATTTTGTCCTTCGGGCATATGTAACAACTCGACGAGTTCCATTAGCTTTCGTTTTGTTACATACTGCTTACGAGAAGGGTTATAAGTGGCGGCAGACTGACGATACTTATTTAACGATTCGATAAACTCTAACAATTTTGTTTCAGAACAAATTTTTCTTCTTTTTAAGACACCTGATTGATCTCGCGTGTATCGCCAAGTGACATCTTGCACTTCATCCTTCGAAAACGCAATTACATAAGTTAATTTTTTTTTCCAACCTCTTTCATACATTAGAGGTCGATCCATAATATCTTCGCATGGATCTACGTGAATCCACCGTTGTTCGCGTATGGACCATACCTAAAATATTAATATACTATTATTGATTTGATTCTCTTCATGATAATCATTAATGGTAACAAAAATAATTAACATTTCTGTATGAGTGAGTTAATGAGTACCTTTGAATATACTTTTCATTAATATAAGGGCAGTGGCCATTACACACCTCTGTCCAAATGTGATCTGTTTCATCATGTACATATCTTGCATCATATCCTAATGTTCTACAGAACAGTGTGAATACATTAGCCCATTCACCACAACGTCCACGTCGTGAGATTAGCAATTGTTCTGGATCACAGTAACGTGGAAATTTAACCAGTGTGCCACAGTTGGTACATCTAAACAGCATTAGGTGAATTTCTGATTATTCGAAATAACAATGATTTAAGAAATTAAAGGAACTTCCTAATTAAACTAATGCATTACGGAAATACATTTAATTACCTTTGCACTTCAATTCGTGATATAGTGTTATCATCAGATTTAATTACCTCTAGATATTTACATTCTGATGAACATGCAGTACACTTCAAACCATCGACCCATGTAAAGAATTCATATTTAAACCAATGTAAAAGTTCCATAAGAAACAACTCTTTTACATCTTCTATATCATCTTCAGTATATTGCTTTTTGGTAATCTTATCTGTTTGAGCTATTTTGGCATGCCTATGTGAAAAAATTCAATGTATGAAATATCATATAAATGATAATATTATATTGTAAACATATCATCACCCAAAAAATAATTACTTTTGCAATTCCCTGATTCTTTTCATAGCTGCAATTTCAAGCTCCACAATTGGTATTACTTTTCTAGCTTTTTCTTGAAGTTTTCCATCTTCATATCGTAATACATGTTGGAAATTTGTTATAATTCCCATTAAAAAGTCTTTCTCTCTTTTATTACATGTTGCTGGTAACAAGTCATAAATTGCTGAATTCCTAACACTGCGTGTTCTTGCAGGATTCATTTTTATAGCATTTTTAGCAAGCAAACTTTCTAATGTTTGTAGTTTTGTAAGAGATACTTCTTGTGGTAATGAGAGATAATTCGTAGCCTGTTAAATGCAGTAAAATAAAAATCTGTGTAGTCATCTTAGCATATAATATAATTACCTCTACAAAACCAATGTCGAATAGACATTCCATAGCACCAATAGCTGGAAGCAGTTTTTGAATAACTACAGGATCATCAAGTAACACTTTTCGATACTGTTTGTCATTTGGATGTGATAAAATATTTTGACAGATTGTTAACAACGCATTCTCGGCACCATTTCGTACTTCGTCTTCGTTTTCTTTCAACAGTTCTAAACATTGTTGTAAACTCTTATCCATAATTCGATCGAGTAAATGATTAACAACGATGATACGTGTAGATTCACTCGAAACACGTTCACTTATCTGGCAAGATTAAACAAGAAACGATGTAATAGATGGAACAAATAATATTCTAATGAATATTCAACGAGTTTGTGTCTTGTTATGATAAGGAAAACATTTTATGTATGCATATGCAATTACATATTAAAAATGATAGGTTGATTGCAATCACTGATAGAGAGGTATATAATACAGGCAAAGTATAGAATACACCCAAAGTAGAACTATCATATATTTTATCTGTTTTTCAATTAGATTTTTCTAGGTTTTCACTAGGATTTTCTCTAGAGTCATATAATTTCACCAGATTTTCCCTAGGTCTCCTTAGGATCTGTACATACATATATTTGATTCTACCTAATTTGCTTTAATTTCTTCCCAAATTTGAAAATTCCCTTATAAACTTACTTTTAATTCAGAGTTGTACTTGAAATACCATACTTTATATAAATAATGAGTTCCTCTTTGTAATATGTCTGCAGAAGCGCTTGCCTCGCCATCTATTTATGTACATATACAGCTCTCTAGAACTTACCATCTTGAAATTTATACGCAATATTCATTCTATTCGTTTCTCCATTATAGCGTTTATGTCAGTTGCGTTATTTGACACACAAATAAACCACGTGTATGAGCGTTGAGTCGATTGTAAGATACGTATTTAAATAATTATATCGCATCTACGTTAATAGTAGCGTTGTTTGTATTAAATAATACCTCCTAATACAGAAACGATTAAAGATGTTCAATCAAAGCGGAGGCCTACGAACTGGTACTTCGACATCATCTAATCCAATGCAGGATTTTGAGGTTGTTTCTCCTCCGGATGATTCTATCTCTAGTCTTGCGTTTAGTCCTGCATCTATTCCACAAAATTTTCTTGTCGCCGGTTCGTGGGATTGCAATGTTCGTTGTTGGGAAGTTGAACAATCGGGCAAAACAGTTCCTAAATCGATGCAGTCTATGGCAGCTCCAGTGCTTGATGTTTGTTGGAGCGACGTAAGTTCACTTACTTTATAGTAAACGTTGTTCAGAATAATATTATTAAAATAAGTTTTTTAAAATATATACTGCTTTTGTTTAAAATAGGATGGAACAAAAGTATTCATGGCATCTTGTGATAAAACAGCAAAATGTTGGGATTTAGCTTCAAATCAGAGCATTCAAGTAGCAGCTCATGATGCACCCATTAAAACTTGCCATTGGATCAAAGCAAGTACATATTCATGCCTTATGACAGGTTCCTGGGACAAAACATTAAGAGTATGTTTTTATTCATTTAATCTAATCTGGTTTTGTAATGTGTTTGTAATATTAATAATTAATTTTTTTTAGTTTTGGGATTTACGAAGTCCTAAGCCAGCAATGACTATAAATTTGATTGAAAGATGTTACTGTGCAGATGTTGTAAGTACACATAGCTGTTATTTTTGTTCATAATTACTGTTTCAGTTATTTATAATGGTATAATCGAAAACATTTGATTGCTACAGGATTATCCAATGGCTGTGGTAGGAACTGCGGGACGAGGACTAATAGTTTATCAATTAGAGGGCAGTCCTAGAGAGTACAAAACAGTGGAATTAAGTTTGAAATATCAGTATAGATGTGTTGCTATTTTTAGAGATAAGAAAAAGGTTCCTACTGGTTTTGCAATTGGTAGTACAGAAGGCCGTGTAGCAATACATCATCTGAATTTAAGTACGAAAGAAAATTTCACCTTCAAGTGTCATAGAACAAATGGAACTCCTAATGGATATCAAGATATTTATGCGGTTGGTTAAGTTTATATACTTTTGTTCTTCAAACTTTGCTTGGTATTTAATATGAGTTTTATTCTTTGTTTAGGTCAATGATATTGCTTTCCATCCAGTTCATGGTACTGTTGCAACTGTTGGAGGAGATGGCACATTTGGATTTTGGGATAAAGATGCAAGAACTAAATTAAAATCTTCAGAACCTATGGAGCAGCCTATTACTCGCTGTTGTTTTAATCATAATGGACAAATATTTGCTTATGCCGTGTCTTATGATTGGTCAAAAGTAATTTTCTTTTATATGCTTATTAAACATGTAACTTCAATATGGAGTTGTTATATAAAATATTATTTTATAACTTAAAAAGGACTGAAGGAAATTGAAAGTTATGAATATGTACAATACTTTTTAAACTTCAATTATTTTAATTTCTATACATAATGTTGTTTGAAATTAATGTTTATTTAAAATGATATCAACTATATGTAACATTTCTAGGAAAGAAGATTATTAATATTAATATGTCTATGTTACAGGGTCATGAATATTATAATCCAGCAAAGAAAAATTCCATATTTCTTAGACCATGTTTTGAAGAACTAAAACCGAAAGCTTCACCGTAAATCAGAGGAGCACCGACTAATTAACTTAACGAGTTTCTGAATTCTGTGATGTGTTTCAAGATGCTAGATTTTATAATTACAATTGCAGGTTATGCTGTTCTTATGGACAAATTATAACTTTCCTATCTTTTAGCTAAACGAGACATTTTCTGTCATTATACCATTATAATAAATTGTAAATAGTTTTGATATACAATACAATTGTAGTTTACATTTTCATTATGTATATATTTCACTTTTTCACACGAAGCTTATTGTACAAAGTAGTATATACATGCAAGAAGAGTCTTATTCCTTTTTTTGTCTGTGTAAAAATGTAAAAAAATAATTTTAGTAAAAAATTCTTTTACATCTCGAAACTAATATAAAACCTATCATTCATCTATCTGGTTTTTGAAATAAATATAAATCCAATCTCATTTTAACAAATTAATATCATTACATTGTATTATTAATAAAACACAATTTTTTATACTAATACTAAGTTATTATAATTTAAAAATCATTAAAATAATTATTTCCTCAAAACCAATAGAATCATTTATCAATGTTTAATATTAACTATTACGAAAAACCGATGTAAAAGTTACATTTGTATTGTATGTATATCAATTGATTTGCTACAAATGAGGAAATGTTCAAAAACAAGAAACATTTATGAATAAAATTGTTCGGGTCTTTTGTTATTCCGGATTATAATTGAAATCTCCATTTTTCTATAATTCATCAAATAATACTTAATCTCAGACAGAAGCTGCTCTTCGTATAATTAAAAAAAAGACGCAATTCTTTTATAAGAAATACAACATTCAGTTTATTCTGCGAATTTCTAAGCAATAATTTCCTAACAATACCGCGAAAAAAGATTGGTGTGTATCTATGCTTTTTTCAACGTATATTGTCCCATTCGATGTGTTTACAAAATTAACATTCGTTCGTTTAAAAATTTCGTTTCGTTTCCGGAACAAAAGTAGACTAAAATCGTTAAAGGAAGTTGAGGGATATCGGGGCCGAAGAGTTGGGGCGAATTGGACGTGACTTTACCTATCTGTAGGAGAAAAAGAAAAAAAGGAAAAATGTTACATGACATCCTTTTTAACATCACATTTCTTAAATGATTAATATTAAAAAGATATTAATTAATGATTATTACTAGCGATTAAGAATTAGATAATATATTAATACTAATAGTGTACAACCATACGTTATTTTTTTTTCTTGCGGGCGTAAGGATAAAACATCGTGAAATGTTTTTCTTGTATTTAGGCTCGTGTCTAATCGGTTTTCGAATAATATTACTTTTTTCTCTCATTCACTCATATACATACAACACGTACACGCTTACGCACAATACATTTTAACACGCGTACACAGGTTTTCATGTATTCTAGTTTGCTTGCTGTTTCCTTCCACGCGTAATAATAAGGAAATAAACACGTACTCGGAATACAGGCACACTTCCATCTGCCTTTCTGCCTCGGCAACAATTTGTTTTTCCACTTTATCGAATCTGTTTAAGAGGAGAGCTGCTTCGAGTCGTATTTATATTACATTTATTTCAGCCCGCTGCGTTCTCTCTTAAGGATGAATTACATCGAATCTTTATGTAATTTTCTTAATCGTTTAAGGACTTTAATTAAAGTGTCCGATTAAGTTTCGTTCCCTTTCATCGGAAATTATCGTTAAGCTCTCTGCGCCTTCCTCTTTTCTTTTTTTTATGATCATTCAACAAAATAAACTCTAGCGACAGTAATCATCGGTAATTACATCGTTAATTTTACGTATATACATACGCTTTTACTTTTAATATGTATATAGCGGAGTAAACATTTATATACTAGATCTTGAGCGAAGATCAAACATTCTTATCGATATTCTTTTACAATCTATTTGTGTGTTTTTAATCCTGTTTTTTCTCTGTTCTTGATTTCTTGTGTTTCTCTTCGCTCAGAGACTTTTTCATGCAAAATCACGCAACTTTGCAGTAATTTAGGCGAAACCAAATCCTTCGCTACATTCGTGGATCGCTTTTAACAAATTCGTACGGAGCTTGTCGTAAGTTTCATACACGGGCAGGTCCAGTTGATTGAAACTAAGAAAATAAAATTTGTCGTTAAACATACATTAAAAGAGGAATTGAATTTAATATAGTAGAACTATCTCAGCAACGGTAAGAGGCGAAGTTCATTACATGAAATATAAATATATAAACAAAATTTACCATGTATGTGCCGAGGGAAGTCTATCCGTAGATCTATCTTCACGATGAATTTGGAATTTTTGTATACCATTCATTCCTTCTAAAGCAGCGAAACCTTGCAACGGTACTTTTGATGTTCCGGTGACAAACTGTAAAAATTTAGCTCTGTCTGCCTGATCGAAACCACGTAATGCCCGCCAGAACCACTGGATCTAGATTATTAACAAATTACATACATATATATATATATATATATATATATAATACTGATTTACATAGTCTTCTATACCGTTTAAATTGAAATACATACCTGTAGAGAATTTGCACTATACTTATGATATTCAGTATTGGCCTTAAGATCTTCGATATCTACATTAGGTAATCCACTAATTAACAACTCAAGTTCTTGTTCATTGAATATAGAGATCAGTCGTTTCGGAATAATATCATAAAAACCTTCTAGGAACGCGTTTAACCTATAAAGAAGCCAAGAAGATGTTTATATCATCCAAGTACATTCTGTATAAGTATAAAGCAATAAGATTATTTATTTACATAATGATGTTCATCGATTCATTTTACTTACTGTTTACGAATTGCTCCAGTCATTTTCATTTGACACACGAGCCGAATGTATTCTAGCTTCGTTTCTTCAGTCACGACGATGTTACGACCGTTTGGTATTAAATCACGAACATCATTAACGCCGAATTCATTAACCTAGAAATATATTTTATAAATTAAATACTTATTTATTTATTAATACATAAGTGAAATTAATATTCTAATTTACCTCCGTTGAAAACGTTAACTCGTAACCAAGATCGGCGATGTTGTGTTCAGTAAGATATACGAGACCTTTGTAAAAGCTATAATCTTCACTTTCCATATCCGTATGTTTTACTAGTATTCCCAGAATATGTTTATAAAAACTACGTGTAAAGTAACATTCTAGAAGTTTGTTGTCGTAGATTGCTTTGGCTGAAATAGTATTTGCCAATATCAGTTAAAGAACATGATATATTACAATGTTCTTCTAATATAATATAATCCATTTTTAGTATTTTAAAATTCAATTTCATAAAAAATAGTAAGCTATTATATCAGGAAAGAAATACTTACCAATAACTCGGCCAACGAACTTGTAGTAACATAAGTGGTTAGGGTTACAGTGCGAAGAAGAGTTTATCATGTAAGTCACTCGGTCGCCAGGACTTACAGTGAATAGGGCATACATAGGATTGAATATTTCTCTGGAAATGATGACATACCATTCTCTAAGCAATCCTCCAGCATCTTGACCCTCCTCGCCTAGAATGGAGAATCATTAACATAAATATAGTTTAAAGAAGAAACCAAATTTGATATACTACTTGTTTTGTTTTTTACCTTCAAAGACAATGTAAAAACGATTTTTCCATTCATCCGCATTTCGCCTGTGAAGTTGTCGGAATGAATCTTCAAATACATGACTTCTACGAACATGTACTGCTAATTCTTCCCTACGAATGCTTTCATCCATCCGTTCTAATTCTGTACGGAAATATCGTCTTTTCACGTCGAAATCAAGAACTCTAGTATGATCTACTAGCACAGAAAATGGTCCATCCGCTAAATGCGTGGTTGTCTGACGAAGAATTTGGTTTAGGACAGTTCTGTGCGTTTCTGTAATGAATATACAAATAATAAAATATTTGCTATAATTACTAACCTTCATGTTAAGGAAATTTTAGAATTCGTTAACAGAAGTAAGAGATAAAATTATCAAAGAAGAAGAAAAGGATATCATACCAGCAAATTTGAGGAACTTGAGTTGATCCGGTGGTAGAGTCTTCTGTGGCGGAGGTGTCATATCCCATGAAGTGTTAATGGTAGCTTCCGACTGAGATGTGCCTTCGTTGTCTGAGTATATAGGTGAAACTGGTGCTAGATCTGGAATAACCTCCCGGTTATCTGCATTTGTATTTAGTTGGCGATCACGAGAAATACTGGATGATGAATGAACCAAGAAAAATGCTTCCACCGCGGGCTGTAAAACTAAGACTGCATGATGATCAGGCGTATATTCCAATTCCAATAAACAGGCGCTAAGTGTTTCCCACAAATGATCCAGTACTAAACTTTCACTTAATAATGGAAGCTTTTCTTCGCCTATAAAAAGAACTTAATTATGTCTTTTTTATCTTCATTTGTGCAAGAAAAGGAAGCATATTTTTGTAAAATAATTACCTCCTTCTGAAGATTGGTTAGTGTTTGCAGTATCTACAGAACTTTCAGAAGTTTGATTGGCTGTAAAAAAATATGAAAAAGCATAAGTAATTGATTGTTTCTTTAAAGTGAATCTAAACAATAAAATTTTCTTTTGCAAATGTACCTGTTTTTTTACTATTCGCTAAGCGCACAGCTTCCCTTATTTGTACGATCACTTTAAGTATTCTTAAAAAGAATGCCTGACTAGAAGTTTTGCTAACAAGGGCAGCCATGGATGGTAACTGAAGATCACTTCCAGCTTTAACTTTACTTGGTGCAGTGACTACGACGCTCTCGTTGGTAAACCTATCCAAAAGAATTCCTCGAGAACCTCCACTGCTAGTCGAAGGTTGCTCTTCCATAGAATTTCGTCTCAATTCACGGTTCAAAACTTTCAACTCCATCATCAAATCCTTTATGTGTTCGCATACGACGTTAGCCAATTCCATAGCGCCTTCCAACAACAATTTCAATATCAGTTGTCTAGTAGGATCAGGACAATGAGACAAATTAAGCAACAAGGCAGTTGCATCTTCTAATCCCTCCTCTGAACAACTCTTGCTGGTTAAAACTTGTACAGCCAACCGGAGATGTTCCTCAGGCGCAGCGATACACTGCTCTTTGTTCATTTCCATTCTCTTGTTCTTATTTCCCTCCTGTCTACAATAAGGATTCACTTCCGTCAATCCAATCGAGATCAGAGAGAGTAATCTCAAAAGTTTATCCGTTAATTGGCTACTGCGTTTGATGACCGACCAGTTCAGCATCGAAATTAATTGACCGAAAGCGGATGACTCGAAAGTGGTCATGCTATGTTCTGAATCATTTCCTAAATTTGAGTTCGAATGTGACCTAGCGACAGACTTTCCTTTCTTCGACGCATACGAATCAAGTTTCAACAGCATGTCCCAAAAGTCTGGTTGGTCGCTTTTTCCTGGTTTCGATGTAGATTTACTTTTTAAGCCGGCTTCCTCTTTGTTACTTGAATCTTTATCCTTGTTACCTTCTTTGTCATCTGAGTCTTTAGATTTAATTGGCACAAAGTATCCAGGGAAGCCTTTAGCCAACGATATTAGCAGTTCCAATGTGTGTCTATAAAAATACATATGATTATATTTCAGAACAATGCTCCTAAATTTGTAGATCATTGTACTTGTAGACCCCAACATTCGTAATAAAATAATGACATTAATTAATTTACCTGCATACTGTAGGCGCTGCTTGAGGATGGATTGCGATACTGCTACCTTGCCTCTCCGACTTCTTACCACCGTGTCTTACAATATGGAAAACATTTGCTCTGCATCCTAGTGCAGCATCAATGCTAATGTTTAACCATGACTGCGCATTACTTCTTTGGTCAAAAATTTTAGGAGCACTAAGAAAAACAGATGGTTTTTTAATACTGGATTAAATCTCACGTAAAGAAAAGAAAAGAAAGTTTCTTACCAATAATCGTGGTGCATCATAGGTACTAAGCTTTTCCTTCTAAATTTCCCACCAAAATCCATAGCAATATCTTTATTTTCATCGTTACTTCTTTCCATGATACTTAGCAAGGCCCTAACCACCCATTCTCTTGTGTTACCGTGATAGCAAAGATTTCTGATGACTCTATGAAGCCTCAGTGTGTTAATTTTTGGTTCATCGACAAACAACAACACGAGCACGCAAGCCATCGATTCATGATCCAATAACTGTCTACCTCTGAGTCTTAAGCTAGCTCCTTGATGTGTTATGCCAGAATCAAAGCGAGTGCTCCAGGGATCCCACTGTCCTCTTTGTGCTACGGTGTGAATTTCATAACGATTACCACCACCTGTACGTCTAGCTGAAGTCCTAAGTATACTGGATAAGGTGGTATTTCCTTGGCTAACGTGGTTAAGGAATCTTTCTTGCATGATGTGTCGATTTCGAGCTTCCCATTCTCTGCGCAGATTTTGTGCTTCCTGGGCTAGATCCGGAGGAAGAACGGAGATCTGTGACTCTTCCATGTCAGTTAGAATTGCTTGTCGAAGAGCAGGCTGCAGGTTCTGGAAGAATGCGGCAGCGTCGACTGGATCTTCAGGATTGGCGCTCGCAGCTGCGTGTCGTTGTTGTTCCAAGCGTTGTTGGGCGAGAACTTCTTCTTGAATCGCCGGTGGTAACGCAGCTAAAAATTCAGGATTAACCTCGACAGGTCCTGCCAATTCCTCCACCACGGTTGCTTGTGCTCGTTGCCTGATTCTTTGAAGTCTAAGTTGTTCAGCTATGACTTCGTCGCGCATGTCTTCTGGCAAGGCAGCTAAGAACGATGGATCTACACCATCCGGCAGTTGCTGATCTTGAGACTGAGATTGTTGTTGTTGCTGCTGCTGTTGCGATTGCTCCTGTGATTGTTGTGGTTGCTCCTGTCGTGGCTGCTGGGGTTGCTCTTGTTGCTGCTGTTGCTGTTCCGGTGTCTCTGCACCAATGTTACCTGACGTCGAAGTGGTTGGATCCTGATTTACGACATTAGCGTTTCGTTCAACATTCGACTGACTCTCGTCGGTGAAAATTCTAATCCATTCGGACGAATCGATTTCTCTTAACAAGACTTCGTTAGCTTCTTGACTGAAATCGACTACTATAGACGTGTTGGAACGATTGGATGTATCGTTAGTGTTGGATCCCTCGACTATACGTTCAGATTGTCTCAATCTGCTCGCTTCGGATGCACAAGGTCCAAGCACAGAGTCAACTATACTTTCAGCGAGTTCTAAAGTTGGGTTTCGATTGGTGATTCGCGGATC
This sequence comes from Coelioxys conoideus, assembly GCA_947623535.1. Classification (NCBI taxonomy): domain Eukaryota; kingdom Metazoa; phylum Arthropoda; class Insecta; order Hymenoptera; family Megachilidae; genus Coelioxys; species Coelioxys conoideus. The sequence goes on along the minus strand of OX392449.1, from coordinate 38,907,376 downwards.
CCTGGGTTCTGACGGTTGTTCCTCTGGCGGTGGTGGAGGCGATCTTTCTTCATCTTCTTGAACCGTCGTGTCCATCTCACCTGTTACATCGATTATGTCTTCGTCGGGTGTGCGTTCAGGTCGAGTCGCCTCAACACAAGTTTCGAATCTGGGAACAAAATCAGCGATATCTTCTCTCTGTGACGTCGATGCCGTTGATATTTGTTCTTCTATAGGTATCACAGCTGAAGAACCAGATTCCGTGTTATTCATATGATCTTTCCCTTCTTTACCATCTTTTTCATTCTTCTTCTCGGATGCGTGTTGATTTTTGCGCCTTTCCCTTCGCTCCGCTAATTCGGCGTTCCTGTATTTTTCCAGTCCCGGGATCAATTTATATACAACGCCCGTACAACAGTCTGTTTGGGAATCACCGTCCAACAATTTACTTTCCTCGATCCACCATTGCAATGCGGCCGGAGTAGTATGTAATGCGGCTGTCAAGGTAGGTCCCAGAAGGCAATCAGATTGATCCACGAGGTCTATTTGTTCTTCTTCTTGGTTCGTTAATATTCCAAGACCATTGTCCATTAAAACAACCCGCGTGTCCCGGAAACTGGAAGCTAGAACCTGACTGGCGGATAAAGGAAGCGCTTGCGCGGCTGGTCCTAAGAGTCTCTGCAGTATTACTGGCGGATTTGGATTGCGTGAATTTGGCAATTGGAAATACTGGTATCTTCGCGGTCGTAATGCTCTTTGAGTCCTTGTGCCGCTAGCATCCAGACCGCCCTGTGGTGCTAACAGAGGATGGGAATTTATACCGCTGCTTTCGGAGACTGAGGGAGGATCTTCGAATAAGCCGAGAGGTAAAGGAAACGTTGTATTCCACGGAAGACTAGATCGCGGTGTTACCGTAGCAGAAGTATTTACATTATCCTGAGTATCGATATTGTGTCGGATCATCACGACATTGCTACCGTCTCGTTCTGTTGACGGGAACATGCGGAAAACGCCAGTTTCCCCGATCTCTTCGTAAAACTCTAATCCATCCTCTTCGTAATTCGAAGATTCCTCTTCCTCCTCTTCCTCTTCTTCCTCATTTTCTTCTCCGTCATCCTCTTCCTCCTCCTCTTCATCCTCGTCGTCTTGGACCTCGTCCTCGTTATCGTCAGACGGATTGCTGTCGGAATCTGAATCAGAGCTCAACAGATCCTCTCGTATTGTCGCATCTCGTGTCGGGTCGAAATCAGCTTCGCCATCCCGTATCGCAAGACTTTCGTCATCGATGTCCATTGGTCTGTGAGGGCGTGAGGACTGATCTTCTGTCACACCCGAGCCATCCCTGGAAAACAGTACACTACTTGATTATAAGTACAGCAGCTTACATGAACCTAAAATAATAACTTTCAAAATAAAGTTTTTTTAATATGAATTTGACAAACATACAGTATGCCCTATTGACATGGCTATTGTTTTTGGAGCAAGGATAAAGAGTATGCAGGAAATTTCTACTACGATTATTACAAACTAAACGCGCCTATTCCTTGGTTGGAAAATTGAAATTAAATAATTATTGGTACATAAACTAAAATCCGGCATACTGTACATTATTTGAAAATAACGTTATTTATGATTACCTCTCAAGAAGTTGATCCATGATATCTTCAAGGACGGCCTCCTCGTGTACTTGACTTTCGGAAGTAGGCTCAAGACTTTCTACCGTAACAGATATGTCATGTTCAGTATTTTCTGCATCCTCGTTTGTCTCCTCTCCGACGGCGTGTGTTGCCTCTGACGTAGTAGTTCCTGTCTGTTCTCCAATAGGTTCTTCTTGAACCGTCCTACTTTTTGGTTTTGAGTATTTATTGTTAACAGCACCAGGCATTGGTTGATTTATGATTCGAGATAGTGTTTCAAGCGGTTTTAAAGCAGCATTGATGGTACCAGCCATATTAGGGCTCGAAAGATCAAGACTATGTGGTATCTTTGCTAGATCAGTGATTATTCCTTTCCTCAACATAATTCTCACAATGTAATTGACATTGTTACACTGTTGAACTTTGAGGGAAGCTTTCAACTGATTATGAGGAGTTGGTGGACAGATATCAATCATGGTAGAGATCAAACCGATCAGCAATTGCAACTGCGCGTGTTTCTCTGAGCTTTCGGGGAGGGCCAAGGTTCTGGTCAATGCTGCTTTCACCTCGGTAACCAAAATTGTCTGGACTTCAGGAGAATGATTGCAACAAGCTATCGAAGCTATCAATTGCCTTGTCATGTTAGATTGTTTATCGTTGGAATTTTCTGATGACATTGGCAAGAGTTTATCCAAGAGGAAGGCAAGCGCTGTGGTGTCCTCTGTGACCATGTCACTCTGTCCTGCTCTATATACGTGTTCCGTGATTAAACCTGCCACCGTGCTGTATGAACGAACAGCTTCAGCAAGTATCTTCAAGATTGCAGATTTCGCCAGCAAAGGTTTCTTCGCCTCCTCCGGTTCAGCTTTGCTGTTACTGCTAACATCTGGATAGATCTTCATAGGAATTATCTGGGAAACTTGGTCTTCATCCTCAAGAGTGTCATTCGTTGTCGTCGCGTTATTCCTTAGAACATCCCGCCGAGAAGATGTCGAGCATTCCACAGTAGAATTTATAAAAGCCGCCTTCTTTTCAGGGCTTCTTGTGGGCGTAGAGGACTTCTCGTCAGAAGTAACTGGCGTAGGTTTTATCAGAGCGTTTAGCAAGTCCTTTACCACGGATATGGACGCTTCTTCCACCATGGGTAAAACTGATGTGTGAGTGGGTGGTAGGGCCTTCACGATTAACCTGCTATCACCGAGATCTTTCCTTAATAGACTGATATCTACTCGTAAAATGTTTGCACAAACTTCTCTATAGACTTCCGGGTTACGACAAACGGCGCTGTTGATTTGACGTGTCATGAACAGTATCTCCTTGCAAGCTGGGGGTATACTACCCTGGGTACGACTACGGATCAGTTTTTCCATGGTTTGACGGAGAGTACGCGGTTCTTCCAAGGCGTGGCGAATAAGAAGAGTACTGAGATTGATGCAACCAGCGAAACTGCTCGATTCAGCCATGTCCAAAAGAAGTTTCACGCCTCCTTCCCGAACAAATATCTCAGCATTCTCGTAATCTCTCGTGAACCGCAAACATACCTTCATTGAGGCATGCAAAGCATCTCGATCTACTGGAATGGCCATCAATTTTACACAAGCACGTATTATACCGGGAGCCATGCTAGGATCCAGTCCTTGGAGAACTGTGTTCGATTTATCATCCATTCGGTTCTCATCGGTGTCCATGTTCGTGTCGTAAGATCCGCCATCTTCTTTGCCCCTGTGTAATTTGAAGCACATGGTGATGGGCCTTCTGTTATCGCTTTCTTCGTTCACTTGTGTCATGGTAGAAAAATTGATCACGTATTTTCGTTTGTTGCATATTACTCGAGTGCTGGATTCGCCAGCCCAATACGCGTCATTAATTATTTGATTATTTACAGACGAGTAAAAGGTCCATCTTCCTGTACTTAGGTCAAACCACTTCCACAATCTGCTTGTTATCTTGTGCATGAATTCTTTTCGCTTTTTTAATATGGTCACTTTTTCCAGACGTTCTATTAGCAGCAATAAGGGTGCCAGCCACTTAGGTGTTTTCGAAGAGGGTGTATCTTTATTACCTTCCTTAACAATCCTGTTTTTATTCGCTGTGAGTGGGCCCTCGCTTAAGACCAACAAACGTACGAGTTTATTCAAGATGGCATATTCTTCTACGATTTGGGCACATGGCACTCGCATTTCCTGAAACGTTCCTTCAAAAAACATAGTGTACAGATATATACGTCCAGTAACCTTGTTAGCTTCTTCACATTCTACTAATTTTGCACCAGCATTTGAGTCTTGGCTTTCAGCAATTCCTATCAGGTAGTCTATCAGACTGCCAATTTCCTTCATGAGTTGCCGGAGCATGTTATCACGCCATTCGTCCCCGTTTCTTTTAGCAATAGCGACTAACAAATCGCAGATTCTGTACACGGTATCAGGCATTAAGTCAAGTAAGTTCAAGCACTGACTCAGCGCGTTATGTGTGAATTCATCTATACTTTCTGTTATGGTGGTCTCACGAGTTGGTTCTTCTGAGCCGAAAACTTTTCGTGTTTCCGTTTCTCCAAGCGACATTGCTATGGCATGCATTATCTGATCGTCGTCTACTAATTCCAAATCCATTACAAGGTCTTGTCCACTCGCATCACCTGCTGGTACATCTGATCTCCGTAAAGTAGCAGGATTAGTTAGGAGATAATCTGTGGCTTGTTCAACGGATAAAGTATGAAGCAAAGCTTCTATGCAGTGAGCTCTGCTGAAACCCATATCCATTAATTGTCTAAGATGTTCTGGATTTACGTCTGGCTCCAGTTCCTCCCTGTCGGATATTGTCCCAGCTCTTGCGACGCCACTGGTTCCACTGGTGCTACCAGAAATTGCTGCTTCATTGTTTTCTTCTTTTTGAGAATGTTCTTTAATAATCTGTTCGCTTCTTAGAATGTGTCGCAAAATAGATAAAATTAATTCTGTCATATGTGCCCCATAGCTCTTCAATGGTTTCTTTCCCCACATTAGCATTACTGCTTCAAAAGCTTCCTTGTGAATATCGATTAGATATTTTATTGGATCAAATATTTCGTACACCTTATACATTCCAGTGCATTTTAAAGAAACGACGTAAGGCGAATCCAGTAGAGTTTTAGGATTCACCATCTTTTCTAAAATCATCAGCCAACCATCTAAAAATTCTCCCGTGCAATCAGGTAAGTTTGGATGTTCTAATCCTTCAGCTAGTGGAAACTGTCCTCCTCCAGATAATACCCAATGGAACGCACTGAAAACATGTAACATATAATTTAATCATCTAAAAACTGAACAGAAGTACGTGTATTGAATTAGTTCTAAATACTTACGCAAAGAATGCATTTTGTCCGCCTAGTTTAACAAATTTTTGAAGCATCAGGTGAAACGGATAACCTTTTTCATCGAATAGGGCAGGAGGTACGAAACTCAAGGTGCACATTAAGAAAGTCACCTGAAGTTTTGGTACTGTTGATGGAGGTAATTTGTCCCATGATAACCCACGAATCAGTACATAATTTAAAGCAGTAGCTACACTTCTTGCTGCTTGAGAAGGAAGTGCTGGTATTAAAGACATCTGCTGTCCTCTACGTTGTCTGATTGGGGAACCCATGCAAAGTTTCACGAGTATAGCAAAGAGTTCTGCTAATGCTCTGCCCATTTTGGATGTGAGTCCTAGTAAGTGCTTTGGATATGCAAATCGATGAGAACTTGGGGATGCTCTTCCTGTATTAGGATTACTTGGTTTCTCGTCAACCTCCATTGGAACCGGTGGAGGATCTGTACTTAAAGCTTCCATGGCTGTTGTCATTCCATTACTTCCCATATCTGAGGATGCACCGCCAGACCAACCAGAATTCTCGCCCTCAGTTTTTGTTTCAGGTGGTACTAGTTTGTCCATATCCTCTTTTCCAAAGTCACAACCAGATGGAATAAAATCTTCTGTAGTAAGAGCCAATAGTGCTGTACTTTCCCAAATTAGAGCTGTGTATAGTTCTGAAAGTCCTTTCAAGACCGTGAGACCTAGTTCTGACCCCCAGTGGTTCATGGCTAAATTTCTTATCTCACTCTGACTAGTGCGACACACTTGAGCAAACATTATTATATATCCGTAAGCAGCGTTCATAGCATGGAGCAATGGTGTCGCTGTGTCGCTGGTAAAGGCTGTTTCCAAATTTGGAGCAGAAACGAGCTCGTGTAACAAAACCGAACCTCCTGGAGCTTCCATATAGTTGTACAATGGTTTTAACAAGTTTAATACCTCATTTAATTGAGACAGTCCGGTTTTTAAAACTAGTGGTTCGCGAGCAAGATTCTGAAAATAAAAAACCAATTACGAGACTAAAATTTGTGTAGGATGTCAGATATTGTAAACATTGTATACAATTTTCAAGCGCCTTACCAAAATACTTTTACAAACTGTAGCAACAGCTTGAGCTGTCTGCGCAACTGAATAATCAACGGGAAGGTTAGGTAACCCCAAAATTGACAATAGTGGTACAAGGCCTTTTTGGGCAACGAATTCTCTGCAGTGATCGTCCGTTGAATTATTGCTGAGAATAGCGTCAACTAACTTTGTAACGTTCTGTATGTATTCCATTAAAGCTATTGGAGTTTTTTCTCTAGGTTGAGGTGGCGGACCAGGTTGGGCAGAGGAGGACGAAGATTGTTCTTCACGTTGAGGATGGGAACTCGTGCTGGCTTCCTCCTCGTCGTCTTCTTCTTCGTCGCTACTACTTCCACCTCCGCCACCTCCTCCACCGCCAGAATCTCCGACACCAACTCCAACAGACTGTCCAGAAGATTGACGATTTCCGGAATTCGAATTCGATTGAGAACTATCGAATTTATCCTCGGCTTGCAAGCAAATATAACGGGGATCGCAACCCATTACACAGAGCTCTTCTAGTAGTTTTATAACAGCAGCAATTGCGTCAACCTTCAAGCTCGGTTGATGCCTCATTAGTTCATCCATAGCATTGCCAAGATTCGAAGCTGTGTCACCTAACGGATCCGTGCTTCGACGTCGCTTCATTGCAGGAAGATACATTGGTGATAATAATACTTTAAATAAGCGTTCGAACGGACGCCGTTTCACGAATGACTCTAGACCTCGTTGATTTAAACATAGGGCACTGAACACGTTAGGCAGTGATCCCAGAACTTCTCTACTAGCAGGGATTTCTTTATTGAGCAAAGCGTGTAACACAACGTCAGTCAATCCATTATCCTGCAGAGACGACAGCAACGAAGGTTCTTGAAAAACGTACACAGTTACAACATCCGTCGCAAGAAGGAACAGAGAAGGGCCATAATATTCTGAATTACTAATAATATGTTTTAAAGAGGAAGGTAAGGTGCCTTCCATAACATGTCTAATACTATCAGAGAAAGCCGGATCTTGAATAATCTTTTTTGTAAAATTTAACATTGATTTTAAAACCGCAGCACGTTGAGGCAGGCAAGTTTTCCCAGTCTTTAAAGACGAATAATCCGGTATTTGTTCGTTCTTTTCATCTGCTTTGGAACTCATATTTTCATCTTCCGACAACTCCATAGGATTAGAAGATTCTTCGCGTTCATCGAACGCTTCGTTCATGCGACGAGAAGTTGCTGGATTTTCATCTCGGTCTATCGATCGTTCTCGAGTTGTCGATGGATTTTCCTGATAATGACTCGGTTCTATTTCAAAGGGTTGCTCCTTTCTGCAAATATTTACTTCCATGTCGAGGCGATTAATAAAGCTTGCTAGGCCACCGTGTGCTTGGAATCCTTGCATATCTATATTCGTTATTAAATCTATCACGCGAACTGCTCTCGTTACAAACTGTAACAAAATCGATTTTATATATAGAATAATCATTAAAGAAATTTATGTGTGATATAACAATAAAAGGTTAGAGAAATCTTACCGTAATGTGTTCCAATTCGCTTCCAGGCCAGTTTATAATTTTTAATAAGCTTTCCATCATTCCGCAACTGACAAGAGCCTCACCTCCGGCTTCGTAACTTGCTAGGTGATAAAGGAAGCTAAACAACGCTGTTACGAGTGATAAAGGAAAAGGCTGCCCATCAGATTGCGGTGAAATCAATGACGTAATGCAAGTGCGAATTAATACAGGAAGAAATCCGTGATACGAACTAGCTCCAGTGACGTCGATAATCATGTTTAACCTCGAGCCAGGTTTTCTAATAAACAGATTTAGTATTAGCGATGCATTAATAGTATGAACGAAGATTTCTGTTATTACATAATGAAATTCTGCTTACTTTGGAAAATGTGGATTACGATCTAAGTGAATGATACTAGTTAGAGTTCGCAGTGCAGCTGCACGAATTTCAACAAGATGTGCGTGTGGAAGTTCCAGTAATTCAACTAACTCTTCTAAAAGTCCTGGATGCAGCAAACAACGAGCATTTTCTTCCAGTTCGCTATTATATACAAGTACAGATAATGCTTGTAATCGAGCATGTACGCATTGCAAACGTCTTCGATAATCGGAAAAACTATGCGCCAGTCTTATATGTGTGAATAGCGCAATCTGTCGATCTTGGGGTACATTATAGACTTTTAATAAATCATTCATTATCTGTGCTGGTGTTTTGCCAAGTTTGTCTACGTTTTCTATATGTATGCATGTTACAAGATTTGTTTGTCCCGATTTCTTTGTACCACTATTTGATGTACTTGATGTATCAGATGTTGGATTTTCTGCATAAAATTCAAAATGTAATGTTGTAGCACTTGCTGGTAGTGGCTAAAAAAATTGAAAGAACATTAGAAAATTTTAATAGGAAACATGCTTTAAAAAGTAATGTATAATTGTAAAAAATTACTTACTTTATCTGGATATTCTTTACAACATTCTGCTAAGCCAAATCCATTTTCTTTACCGCCCCAACTCTAAAAATTACATAAAATTTTTTAATTCCATACAGTTCATTTATTTTATAATTACATTACTATAACATTTAATTTACCTCTGCCAGGAGATTAAGTCTGCTTAATAAAGCTTGTCTTTTGTCATTGTTCAAACGTGCAATAAAATTGCTACGTTTACTAAACATGTAAAGAATGTTTAATACGCCAAGTACAACATGCATGTCACAACTTGACAATAATGTTACAAGATGCTCCATACTGTTGTACAAATGCCGTGAGTATGAATGTTCAATGACCAGCGTTGTAAGGTGGAGAACCCAAAGAAGAAGTTCTTTTGCCTATGAAAAGTAGAATAAATGTTTATTGAAATTTACAAATAGTATTCCTCCACCCTTTAATCAAAGTTATACAACAAATGTACAAAGTAGTTTTACCTCTCTATTCTGAGGGAGATCACAGGCTAATTCCCATGGATTGTCTGGACTTTTTGTCGCAGCTTCTTCCAAAATACTATCACTAAGATCTAACACATCAATCCAATGAAATAATTCACATTTCCCGAAAGTCCAGGCATCTATTTGTTTGAGCTCTTCTAGCAACTCTGCATGAGAGCATGAGCGCAGTTTGCTTATAAGAGCCTGGCATTCTGCAGGCTAAAATTTATTTATTTTTAACACCAAATTTGTGTATTAATTCATTAATATAAAACATATTACAATCTTCATTATAAACTGTTACTTACTGGTACAGAAGTGTACTTCCTCAATTTATTTCTATCAATTTTCATTTTGGCAGATAGAGGGTTTCTTTGTCAATTTAAAATCTGAAACATTATTACCAATTGCACCAATTATAAACAATTATCCTGTTTTAAAAGGTATCTGGATACCTCTAAGTGATATTATATGCATATATTTTTTATATGTATATATTGTTGGATGAATAAATAGGTATGAATACACATGTATATATATGCCTTTAAAAGTTAAAAGTTTAAATAAGACCAAAAAGTGTATATTATTTTTTACATGTTAAGTGTATAATATAACATTATTTAATCACATAAAATTATTAGGTGTCTTTCATATCTTTCAAAATATGATGGAATGATAGGCTTGCACAACTTTATGCAATTATATCACCAGTTTGCAGCAATACTGTCTTACTTTTAGAACTCTATCACAGAAAGAACATAACCTTCCAAGATTAGTAAGACAAAAACTTCCAAATTTAAGTCATATCATTGTTGCATCAACTGAATGATATTTAACATTCAACCACAAGCATGTAGTTTATTATATATTGTTGGTTATACAAAATCACATTTTAGACATTAGAGTGATAAAACACATTTTTACAGATATATAAGAGCAATATTGAATTCTTTAAATGCAGTTTTATGCACAAATAAAATCACCAATTGCAAAATTTGTATAATTCTTTCATAAAGTTGTGTTCCAAAAATGAAATATTGGCCATTAATGAGTTAAAGGGTTTTAATTTTTTTTAAATATGTATATATATATATGTGTTTATTTATTTATATTTTTAAACAATATTGGAGTGCAACAATATAATGTAAAAAAAACATAACATGAAAAAATAAAAAATTTTATTATTTTGAAACAAATTATAAGAAATTTCCATATGGTTGAAAAAAATAAAAATAAAATAAAGCATATTAGTAAACAAATTTATGTACATCGATGATTTTAATGAAAAAATGTATCAACAAAACGAAATGTCGTAACAAAAAATTTTATCGATTACAAAAAAAAAAAATCGGAGTAACCTGAGATCCGACATTCATAAAATGAGTAACAATGACGTTACAAACCTCGCGACAAAGATCAAAAGCACGACGGACAAATTGTACTAAAACGTACAATCTACGTCATCGATGAGTATTCGAAGAAAAAACCTAAATAAAGAAATACACGAATGATTACAAAGAAAACAAAATAAACAAAGAAGATGTTGAGAAAAATGCGTAAAAAGTTGCAACAAATATTGCAACGTTCTAGAAGATTGCACCGTTAGAAGGACAATAGGAACGAAAACAACCTGGATTCTCGTTAAGATGCAGAGTCATCGGTTTCTAAGGTCTAACCTAACTAGGCCTCCATTCGAGAAGCACGAAGCAACAACAAAGAGACGATGTGCGCACAAAAAAATGTCATGATAACGAATATAGTTCAAAAGTGACAAGAGCAAGAATTAATGTATTATAAAAAAAAATCGCACGTAGAAAATACAGAAAGGTAGTGAAAGCAGAAAAGTAGTACTCGTGGCAAAACTCACCTAGAGATAAGCCGACAAGGATTCGATAAAATGGTCCTTGTCGTACGGCCTTTCGATAAATTCGAGGTCGGAACGATGCGGCATCACGGCCGTCGAAAACCGTTCCGTCGGTGGTTCTTACCACCTTGATCGTCCTCGATTCGATCGTATTTCCTCGCCAATGAGACGCTGATCGCGATTTCACACGGGATGAAAAGAAAATAAAACCGATGGATCGGAAGCGACGAGAATCGACCGGTTTCCGTGGGACTGGACTATCGAACGAGATCAAAACAAAACTTGACGAGTGTGAATAGAGCGCGATCCTCTTCTATCGCTTAGCACCAATCGGAGTACCGATCACCGCCATTTTACCGAGGCTTTCCACCGAGGATCGTCCACCTTTCCTTTTAACCTTTTCGTAACGTGCTTCCGGATGCGAGCTTCTCGAACAATCTCACGAAAGTTCACGACCTTCGTACGACACTGCACAACACTGTACACGATTCAATGATTCGGCCACGAACACGATTTCAATCGCGCTCAGTGCACTGCACTGGCTGCTTGTGCACACATACTCGTGTAATAACACTGAAGACGAGGCTAGAACGATGCAACACTGACTATCCACTGTTAACTGATCCACATCTTTTATCGAGAAATTTCTGAAAACCGTACACTTGCATTCTATCGCTGCGCAATACGGGAATTATGTGGCAAATGCGTCCTACTATTCACGGATATTTCTGATTCGTTCGCTTCCGAGAAACTCTCCGTGTGATAGGACGCTTCGTAACCAGCCGTAACTGTTCATTGTTAGGGCGCGTTTAGAATGGGCGACCAATAGAGAAAGCATTCGTCCGTTCTCGTTTAGTGAAAACGATGATCGAACAAACTCAGGGACGGCATAATATACGAGTGAAGCGGACGATAGCCCAGAGTAGACTCGGAAAGTTTAAAATATTGAAACTTAAAATTGTGGGATTTGTATACCTCTGGAAATAGAGTGAATTTTTTCGAAGGATATATCATTTCACTTGAGTTTCCTATTTTCGCTTAAAAAATTAGAAACATGGTACGAAAATATGGTTTAGTCTGGTATCGTTTTGTTGCTAAGCCAGCCCTGAATGATTTGTTTGGCACGATAAATTACTGAATTCGATCGAATGTTCATGAAGTTTAATAATTCCCCACAAATATTTATTTAAATATTTTTTATACGGTTTATGTCTTAAAATGCTTCTAAATAATAGCTTAATCATATAATTTAAACAAAAATTAAAATTTAGTAACTTGGTAAATTCTAGAATTTTTTTATAACAATTGGCACTAGTTCGGTGCATCTCAAGAACCTGCAAGTTTAAATTGTACTCACTTAAATCTTGTATAGATGCCGATTATTTTATCAATTTAAAATTGAATAAGTCTTCGACGCATTGAGGAAGGAACGAGAAAGAACAACGAACAGAAAGTAACTTCATACAATATTTTATTCACGGAAAATTTATTACACAATATTACAAATAGGATACGATATAGAATAATATATCTCGACACTAATATTTTCAACAGAAAGTGGCTTTCTCAAATCATCACTAAATTTTCTTTTCACTTAATTCATAGCAGTTGTCACTTCAACAATTCGCCGAAAATGAAACTTCGAAGAGTTTCGAGTTGTAAAGCATGCAAAGCAATCAATTCTCCCGAGAAGAGGAATAATTTACTACCGTTCCGTGACAGAACCTCAAGTAAGAGTAGTTTTTGCGCGTCTTATAAGAATGTCCGCTGCAGTATCAGTTGTAGACGGAACCTAAGAGACGGGTGAGTACTAATCTCCATGCCTAATCATTCTGTAAAAAAGTTATAAATATGTACATATAATTCTATAAACATACTAATAATATATTGATATATAATTCTTTTTCTTTCTAGCTATATAAATATGTATATCATTGTTCTATAGCCTTGTACTTCTGCTGCATTACTGTAGACCCAAATTATTATGCTACTAAGGTATTATACTATCAGTTGTTTTGGTATCAAGTTACAATAACAGCAAATTATTTTCTATTAAGCTACTTTGTTACGAAATTACTATGCTACCAAACTACAACACTACTAACATGTAATTTCTGTTTCCAAGTTCCTATGCTGTTCAATTTTTATAATACTTAATTTCTGTGCTATCAACTACAATACCTAGTTCCAATGCTATCAGGTTGTTGTGTTATCTATCAATCTACTATATTATTAATCGACTATGTTACTAAGTTACCTTATAATTATCATGGCATGTTATTATGATTATTACAGTGTTCCAAGATGCGCAGTTTGTTCGTCACGTTGTTCTTCGTCGCGATAGTTTGCTCAAGCGGAGGACTCGGTAAAAGTCAGGGGCAATTTTGCAGATACTGGTGCAGAACGACGGATAATCGATATTATTGCTGTCCGTCGGGAAAAACTGAGACTTGGATGGAATATGCCTGGCATAACATTTTCTACCCCTTGCTGTGGATCACCGTCGATGAATCCCTTTCGTTCGATGCGCCTTGGTCGGAAACACTCGTTGAGAAAAAAAAGGAAATCGAGAAACATTGCCCACCCTTGAGAACCCATTGTCCACGAAATTACGACATGCCGCCGATTTCTTGTCACAAAGATGAGGATTGCGGCGAATGGGAAAAGTGTTGTTACGATGTCTGTCTCGAGCACAAAACGTGCAAACCGGTTGAATTGTAAATTGGATCGTCCATTTCGAGAGTTTAATTTATTTTTAGACATAAACAATTGCAACTGTTGCGTGTTAAATGATCGGAAACTAGTTACCATATAATTTTAAATTAATACCATGTTGTATTTCTGAATACATAATGTTATTTGTAATGTAATAACTGTTGTGGTTTGCATATATTCATAGGAATGAATGAAAAAATGTTAACTATTTCTATTATCTTGTAATTGAAGTAAACACTTGACAAGAAGATTCTTCCGCGTGAAATGTACGAATAAAATCATACATGTTCAATGTAATCCAGCAAGGTTCCCAAACATTTTTCACTTAATTATCGTGAGAGCCTGGCTAATTAGAATTCTGCAGAATTATTTTATGCTAATTATAACAAATTTGTCAGTAACATTTCAATTAACGTGGGCGACGTGTTCCTTAATGAACAGTTGTATTACGGTGCGTTCTTCACCATGACCTCGACCTCATTAGAATACATATTAGCTTAATTAATGCGACCGGTTGTCTGACATTCAAATTTTCTGCAAAAATTTCAACAATTATGTATTCCCTTATTCGCCCGTTTGATTGAAGCTACTAAAAGAATCATTCTTTTATCATTAATCGACATTAACAATTATAGAAAATTTCGTGTCTTTTAAAATGCATTTTCAACTTCTTCTTTAGGAAGCCATTAATTTTTTCACACTGCGAATGCAATAAGTTTTGAAGATGCGTTCAAACAATTTAGATAAGACCGAATGTAACAGATGTTCTATAATTTCAGGGCGTTCCAAAGGGAGCCCTCTATTTATTGTGCTATGGACTGTATAATTAAGTACGCAGAAATATGATCCTGATTAATACTTTACGGACAAAGCAGATGGCTATAGTTACTTGCAAGGCAATCGGTACGAACAATAAATAGGTACGTTTAAAAACAATTTAAGATTCCCTGTAGAAGAAATTAAAGTACAATCTCAGTGTAATACATCTCAAGTCATACTATTTCGTCAATAGTCGAAGAAGAAGAGGAAGGAGAAGAAAAAGAAAATATTTGAGCTATTTAAAGTTGAAAGAAGTATTCGATCGATGAAATTATGGGTTTCTGGGTTAGCCATTATCCGCCAGGATTGTTCGGCAAACACTTGCCCTTTCATTCAGCTATGCAGAGGCAGAACTGCGTTTAATGGAAGCTAAGAAACGAGGGTGTAAAAAAAGGAGGAAGAAATGGATGAACTAAATTGGCAGGCGGATGTCATCATGACACATATTTCTTCTATTATTATGCGACGGCATTATACGTTTCTCTTATAATGATCTTTAAAATAGGCAGTATACAATTTATATTACTGTAAAAATGAAACATGTAAATGTATTCTATCGAAATGTATATTCCTACATTTTTAGGTCTCTATATTCACAAGGCATGCAAATCTCAAAAATATTTACATCTTACAAATTCCTAAATATCGAAAATCTCCAGATTTTAGTACCTGACAAAATACTACGAAAAGTTCCTTCGAAGTAAAAAATGGATTAGAAATTAAACGTTCAATACCTTCTTCAGGGACCGAATGTACTGGTCCATAAAGAAATCCGTGAAATCTGGACCTCAGTCGACTGCTCACGTAGTTTACGCATTCCTCAACCTGATTTCTATAACAAGGAAATGCCCAACAAAATATATACTATTTAGATCTGGATTTTCAGTGCTCTCTTCTGGGTTTTAAAACAGTTTATGTGTATTAAATTTTGCTGTTACTGGATTGCCGAGAAATTTAGATTACATGCTTCCGAGGAAGATGCAAACGATATTTTTCGGTTGTACACAAGAAGTATCTACGTAAATGAGTCAGACCGTAACGCAACAATTGTTGTGTTGGTCAACTACAAAGAATGGTGTTCTAAAGGTACTATGTCTTCAATATTCAGTGGCATTGTCGCCTTTTGACTGTCAGCTGCGAATTTTAAAAAGGAAGGCCACCGTTCACGACTTGTACCTACAAGTTGTAACCTGCTATTGTGACCGTTATATACATTACAAGTGTCCTCTTCTCGTTGGGTCTCCCTTTAGCTTAGCAAGATTTAATATTGGACGTCGATGCTGAGCCATACGTTCCTTGAATATTAAATACAAGATGTACGTGCATGATTAATTTTAAAACGAAAACTGGAACGAATTTCGTTTAATTATAACTTGAATACAAATTTGAGTATTACAAGGTTGTTACAGCCTTTAAAAATTCTGTTATTATTGTACTGAGCTAGGATGAAATGATGGAAAACCTGTTACCGCTGCTACTTGTCGAACAAGAGATGAAATTAGTAGATTGAGGGTAATTCCTGTTTGAATACTAACGTCGTACACTATGAAAGGCATTTCAGGGAAATTGTAGAGGGTCACTGTTGAAAAGATATCGATCTTTTAAAGCTGGATTTTTCAAAAGCGATCGTATCTCGACGATCCACGCAAAGATGCAGTTCTTGCTACTACTGGTTCGGAAAACTTGAACAGCATTAAAAAACAGACTTGTATATGTAAATATAGATTCGTATTTTAATTTCGCACCAACGGCAAATATGTAAAAGAGAAAGGGTCATTTATTTTCTTCAAACAATACAGTTATCTCTCGTTTGACACGCATTACAAACATTACGCGGCAACTAATATATTATTTCTATTGTTTCAGTGCCTTGGGAAAAGTTTGATTATTTAGGACCGAAACGGTATGTGGGAAAAGTAATAGCAACTTCCTTATCTGGCTCGAAGGAAAATCATGTTTGTGGCAAACCAGGAATTATAAAAGCTGACACCCCAATTTAGTGACGGGGACCAACGCGCCACGGTGTTGCGCAAATATTTTGTAACGGGTGAAAGAAACCCGCGTTCCTCCTCCACTTCGTTGCAACGTCTATACCAAGGCCCAGATAAGGGCCCCAGTCGTAGCAGATTCTTTTTATGAATTCTACAGCTGTTGTGCTGTTCATGGTGTATACCTACGCGGCAACGGCCAAAGGATAAAGCAGCGAGAATAGAAGTGAGATCGGAACGGGAATGGAATTTGAACGGCAATGCGCATGCGTCAACCTCGTTCATTCACTCTTCCGAATCATTCATAAATCGTGGAGTCCTACGCTTGTTCCTCACGACTAATGATAAAAGCGACGTGCTACAAGCGAACTGTGCAAAACATTATAAGTTACATCATTAAATGGATAAGTTACGTGACCACATCATGAACGTGAAAAATTGTAACCATCTGCAATCTGGTATCTTGAAATCAAGTCACAAGAAACGCGCGGGATGTACGTTGAATGTTAACTGTATACAGGTTTCACAGATTATCTGATTGTTTCATTGAAAGGAATAATTATATTTCAGAATAATTTTAAATAATACAACGATGGTTGTACATCAAAAGAATTCCATGTAAACTATCGGTAACGTTACCGTTAATATTCGTTTCATTTTTCCAGATTTAACAAGCGTTACGTAAAACACTACTTTCTTCCGTGATATTCATATTTCATAAAATTATCGATTATTCGGACCTGAACGTTTAGCCAAGTATTTTATGCGAACATTGCAGTCAAGGAAGTAAAAGAGAAACAATATTCCATCGAAATGCATTTATTGCATAATGATTATCTTGTAATCGGTGCGACGCAAAATGGTAAATAATGTTGGTTTATATTTTTAACGTAATTGCGATGAGGCGTCGCCTTCGGATTCAGATGTAATTGATGCATTGACCGCACACTCGTTTGGCTAGACACGGTGGGGATAAAGGAAGTACGGATATACCGGATTCGAGGCCGGAGGAAAGTAGAGACAGAATCAAACTGGCCTCGTGTGTGCAACTTTATCTTGTTATGTTTCTAGGGTAACGTATGATATCTGATACGGTGAAGATTTAAATAATTCTTAGTTTTGACTAATTATACGACTTGCCTATGCTTCGCAGGTTCCAAAATACCATAAGTGCATTAAACACCTGCAGTTTATTGGTTACGAATAATCTACAGTCATCGACGCATGTATCGCCAACGCGTGTTTCGTTGTACACGCGCTTGTAGCTCTAGGTGCGAGCATTTTACATTTATTTCTCGAAGGCAAGAAGTATCGACTTTCATCTTCGGCAGATTACAAATTTAAAATGCTTGAAATTAGATCGGACCCATTGCTAATCGAATGCTGCACATCTTCACGGTATTCGTAGCAAGGGGAAACGAAGATGGTGCGCGCAACCGAGAAACAGCCGGGTGGGGGGTAGCTAAATGGTCGTGGTGGGGGGATAGGCGCACGCACACCTATGAACCCACGGAATTCGGAAGAGCGGCAACTTCACTGGCATTCGTTTGCGAACCGCAACACGGTGCGGCTCGCGGTTGTATCTCGTGCTGATTTCCGATTACGATTTCAACCCCTTTGGATGTCATTGCGTCTCAGCCATTGACACGGCACAAATGAAGTGACTCAGGAACATTGAATCGTTCACCGTCGTTTCGGCAGAAACAAAGAGATTTTTTAAGTAACACGAAACGTCGAGGAAAAATAGACTGACAAAATTTCCCTGAATTTCTCTCGCGTTAATCATCGACCGAGACCTCGAATTCCACTTTGACAGAAATAAACAGGAGGTCCTGCGAGAGAATAGTAGCAAACGGTATTCTATCGCGATCCTTCACGGCTAAACTCGTGGAAAGTGCTGCACGCTCCGGTTCACGGTACACTATTCAGAGGGACGGAACAAGTGAGAGGGAAAAAAGGGAGGAAGAAAGAGAAGAGTCACGTTTGCCGAAGAAAGGCGTGCACACGACCGGGCTTTGACGGTCTCTCTTCTCGTTGACGTGTTTAACACCGATTCATATATTTTTACAGTTTTCGCCTCGATGAATAAGATGCATTGGCTCGCCGGTAATTAACGCGAATGTCGTCTGACGCGTGCCAGTAACTCGATGAACGTTGCGCGAACTGTTTCGTTTTGAACGATAGTCGATACGTCGCGGTTAAATCTAATATCGAGAAGTAAACGCGAGTGAGTTCAAGAGGTGCCGGAACAAATTCAAGTTGAGGGAAGCTGGACACGTTTTGAATATGAGGCTGAGAGGAACGTTTGTGTTGTTGGTCATTGCCAGTGTCGTCTACGGTCAAAGTGAGTACTATTTTTTTTTTTAATTAAACTCATTCTATACCAACTATTAATACGATAGGTACATTAAGTGATCTCTATAGGCAAAGTAGTGGGAAATGAACTGACAAAGCGTTGCTATTATATTTTAATATTAATGATATGAATTTTTCATTGACCAACTACTCGTGGAAGATCTTACACGGTCTTATGTTCGTATCGAAATACTTTTTCGTTTTAATTTCACGGTACGCTTGCGTTTCTGGTCATCGATCAAACACTTTTTAATCACAGTATCGGCGACATATTCTTGTTGCTCCGTTTCAGAAATTTCATCACCGACAAACAATTTGGAAATCGTTCAAACTATCGACTGTGTTAATTACTTGCATCACACGCTTTATCGCGTTTTATACGATATAGTATCAGTCATCTCGATGGAATTTCGAGCTTCATGTTTCAGGTATATCGACCAGAATCGCGATCATACTAATCCTTAGTCATTCTGAAGGCTGATCGACGCGCTTCCACGAATATTTAATTCGGAAATCCCCCGATTCGTTATCATCGAAGCGAGCAAACTTCCTTCAACGTACGTCCACGGTTCTTTGATGTCTTGCAAGCGGGATATCTTTGATGTAATTTCATTTCGATTTGCGCGGATTTAATGCAAGATCGATTCTGAGGATCTCGAGCTTCCGCTAATGGCCAGCCAATCGATACGTATCGAACGAACGATAACGAGAGATTCCGATTTAATTTTAACCTCGATTCAAGGGTTTCGCAGATAAAAGAAAAAAAAACGATGAGAACTTCCATCTCCAACCGTTACTAATAGGGTACCAATCGTGTATATAGATCTCTAATCGATTTCTCTATACTCGAATAAACGAGAAAACGAGTCGTAATTTCGCTCGTCGCTAATGAATTGTCGTCCCTTGCCTGAGATTCTCGGCATTGGAGATCGGTTTCCGAGATAATCGATAGTAAACTCTACTCGAAAGCTGTCCAAAATACGTCTCCAAACTTTTTTCCTCTTCTTTTGAATCGTCAATCCGCCTTTTAGGATACACGACAGCTAGAAAACTCTATTTACCTGAAGCAACCCCTTCGTAACGCGAGAAATACGCGTTCTCTTCAACGTTCAGGGATGATCCACTCTGAGTTGTGTCCTTTAGGCTCATTTTCTTGCCTTCTGTTCGGTTTTTCTTACATATTGTATCATTAGGAGGATGCTCTTTGTGCAGAGCCTGGAAACACGATTTGTGTTTCGTTTCTAAGAGCATCTTTTTCGAATTTCTATAGGCAGATTCGGGGAATGTTTATTGAAAGTTCGTGTAGTATACTAATTCCAGGTTGTACTGCGTTGTAAGGATGGTTTAGTGATCGTAGTAGCCAATAGCAACGATGGGCTAGATTAAGTTATTTGCTCTCCATGCTCTATTCGTCCATTATACATTTGTTATTTAATAAATAATTTTTTCCCTATTGCGAGTGAACATCAGTTTCACTTCACAGATGCACAACGATTGAAGAAAGCATCAGAGGTTTTAATATCAGGAAAAATCGCTTCGATGTATGAACATTTCAAGGTTCTTTCGAAAACGAGGAGCTTGGCGATTAATTTACACCTTTGCTGAAGTATAATCAAAGGAAAAAAGTAAAAGAAAAAGGGCACTCAAGAAATCATTATGGCGGAACGCCAAAAATGTTTCTTACCGCAGCGGCGTATCCATTTTTGCTTATTTCCGTCTCCTCTAATCTTGAAGTGTACCGCGGAAAGATGAAGCAAGTCGGAGCGGACAGGAGTCGGAGAGACTCGTTCTTTTGGCGGCAGTCGATGATGGTCTGTGTGAACCGAGGAAAAACAAATGAATCAACGTGAACGCGATCTGGGAGCCGGCAATTACATCGAAAAGAAACTGTTCTCGAACTCCGATCTTGGATAAGTGGTATATGTTCGATACGAGATGCAACGTGTCTTACAAATCGAAGAAGGAATTATGAGCATTTGCATTTGATAACTAGAATCTTCGTTTAGCGTGCAACATGTATCTAACTTCAGACTTTCGGGTGTCACACCGAGCTCTGCTGTTCTGTATGGAAAATGGGATTGCGAGGGAAAAAACAGAAAAACATAGAAAAGATATGAGCATTGTACTTCTCTTTTGTTTCAAAGTTGTTTCAAATGTCTAAACCCCCAAATGTCCAGGTCTCCAAATGGCCAGGTCCCCAAATATCCAGGTTTCCAAATGTCCAAATCACCAAATGTTCAGTTCCCCAAAATATCGAAACCCAAAAATGTCCAGATCCTCGAATGTCTAAATCCCCAAATTTTCACGTATCCACGACCCGATATTTCCCAGTGGTAACAATGCCCATTGTTATTAGTCATTTTCGTCCCGGTTCCCAAATTATCGTTGGAAATGTTCACGTAGATAAAATTCGTCACTTACGGAACGTTAATCAGCGGTTCGGCGAAAGGTCGAGGAATTCAAAGGTGACTCCGTTCGCACCTGTTTCCCAATTAGCCGGGATTTCGTCACGTGATCGAGCTCGTTAATCATCCTGTTCGAATGCGTCGCAACACCGGAAAAAATACGTAGTTTCATCGTCTCTGAATCAGACCGCTTTACCTGCTCAACGTGTTCTACGAGGGGAAGTCATTCATCATTTCCTCGGCGACGGACGAGCTATCAAGAGCCATCACGCTTTTCTTTCTGTAATGTGAAATTGAGAACAAACGCGCGCGGAATAGTTCGTCTGGAAGCGTGCAGTATAAACGAAGGTGTGGAACACGTGTAAGCTTTGCTTTCCGAGGTGGAGGAATCACAAACCATTTCCGGAAACGTATTCTTCGCCTCGGTACATACATGCGATTATCGGTAGACACGGCTTTCATCGTTCGCCTCTATCTTGGCGAAAGTGGCATCACCGATAACGATCTACCTGTTGTTTCGAGGGTAGTCTGCCGCTGAAGGCAGATGCGCCATGAGCACATACTTCGATCGATTGATTCATGATTACGCGAACGTGATCGTGATACGTTGATACGCGTATTAACTCCTCGATGCATAGAACCTATCCGGAGAATCATTTTCAACCCTTTTTTATGTTTCGTCGTAAAATAATTATAATCGACATTTTCAATGAATATTTTTTAACATCTATAATGTTATATCCATATACATATATAACATTCATATATGTATATTTACACTTTTATATATTTACACATATATGTATGTCATTCAACATTATTATACGTACACATATGTACGTTATATGTACATACATATATGTATATATGGTATACACATCTAATAGTGTATTTATCGAGCATAATCGAATCGATTACGTCCGTACACGTGTGTATTAAGTTTTGCGTAACGTGAGTTTATTATCTAATATCGGTTGAATTAAGTATCGTAATGAACGGAGGTAATCGAGATTGTTTTTATCGTTTTTTCGTGTAGCACCGGTTTAAGATCGCCACCTGGGTTGCTATAATTCATAAGGAACATTGAATTTAGAAACATCGTGGGAGGCCGGATTATAATTCCCCTCCCTTTAAGGATCCACGTAAGCATTCTTTCGCGAAGGGTTCCAGATCGTATCACGAATCTTTCTCAAACAGATGGCCCTTGAAATCCTGAAGAATACTCCCGTGCGTGAGGTCTTCCCTTCGATCGCCGTTCATAGTACGTTTTGTGTCTTTTATCGTTCGCTATTGCAACATTCTGTTTCACTTTCGCGCGATGTTGCAAATTCGTAACGTTAAACGCGTACGTTCTACTTAAATGAACGTAATAACGTGTTTCCTTAATTCGTGTAATAAAATATTACGATCGCAATCACGGAAATCACTGCGATGATCCCGTAGTGTTATTACCAATAACTTCGAGTCGAGCACTGCATAGAATGACGCGTTGAAACGCCATTAAATCGTACGACGTTGCGAAAAGCGTCGAGTCAATTATCTCGGCAAATAAAGTATGGACAATTTTCCAGCGCAATATCGACGGAAACCGAAAAATCGCATGCAACACGACGCGTTGTATTCTCTAATAACGGGACGTGGTGGGTGGATTGCACGGGGATAATATTTGTACGGGATTGTTCGTTGGTTATCGAAGCATAATGTTGGCCAGTGTGTAGGCTGCGAATAATTGATATGCAAATGTGTCTTTTAAGCTAGATAGCATTGACGATGTAACGTTACGAGCTAATATGATCAACGAAGAAGTTCCATTTCTAAATACGTGCGGCCATTTTAAAACGTTAACACGTTCGATTTAACCGTATGAAAAAATTACAGGTCATAGAACCCACTTAAAAGAAGTCACTATGGTTTATAGAGGTGCACCTATGTAGGAGAATTTGCGAGACACTCATCTCCAGCATTATTACTTATGGCGAATTTGTGAATTTGGGGTCATAGGAATTCTGGAATTTTGAAATTTCGCGGGAGGGGGGTAGAGATTTGGAAATATGGTAAGACGAGTTTTAAGGAATTTGGAACATCGAAATTTGGGGTTAGAGAATTCGGGACGTGGAAATTTGGGGTTTAGGGAATTTCGGGTATAGGAATTTCAGATTTAAGTAATTCGGAATATAAAAATTTGGAGATGTCGAACTTTGGAAATCCGGGAAAGTTGAAAGTTCGGAAATTTGGATATGCGAGAACCGGAAATGCAGAAATTCGTCGGAATCAGATGTTTCGCAATTTTCGTATTTGAAATCGAGAGAAATTTCGTACGGAAGAAAAGCGACAGAGTGCAATCCCATTCATCGGCAGCGATATCGAGCTCTCGATTTCCAAAGATCGGCTCATTGTTTCGTTCCGTCCTGTGTGCGGCCTAGGTTTCTTTGTCTCTCCGGCGATTCAATGGCTTCGGCATTTCGTATCGTACGATGAACGATGGACGAAGCCTCTCTCCGTTGCGTTTCCCACAGTTTGCTCGTTGCCCCGTTCCGTTTGCCGCGCAAATCTCCGATCGGTCGGAAAATAATAAGCGCGCACTGAACACGGTTCATGTTCGATGATATTGTGTCTTCGGGTAGCCAGGACGGGAGGGGCGTTCCTCGAAAACCGCAAAGACGCGAAGATCTACCCCGGGGTAGCTCGGTTATCTCCTCTCTTTTTCGATTCTTTCGCCGTGAAATCGATTTGGGCGTATACGAGGGGAACGGAGAATCGAGACCGAAGAAACGGGAGTAAGAAAAGATTGCTTCTTGTTTCCTGTTCCGGTTGTCAGGCGGACAGAGCGGTCCGAGATTCATGAAACTCGTATTTGGACTTTAGGGAATTCGCAGCATGGAAATTTGGGTTTTAATCAATTAATTCCATTCCATGTAATTAACCTGCAACTATTCCAAGTAATTAACCCGCAACTACTCCTTTTACCCGATATTTTATCATTAATTGCTTGAAAACTATTCTCGATTCTTCGTGATTTTAGTGAAAAAGTATTTTTTCATGAACGTCGCCGATGACAAGATGTTTCGCAAAGCTAGAAAAAAAAGTGTAGTACCGTTTGAATAATTTATCGATCGGGGGACAGGAAAGTGCAGCTCGAAGGGTGGCCAACACTCGAGACACATTTATTTTCGAGGGACCAGTTGAATCTTTGAACACGTTTGAGTTTCATTGGTAAGATCCCCCGGAATGGAGGCAGTAACCTCTAACTCTGCTGCGTTGGATTCGTTCCATGGGGTCCTGTAAATCACCTCATTGAACTGGAGAGACCCTCCACCAATCGATAGAAACCTTGCTTAAAAAAGAAACTAACCCATCAATAGTGTTGGTATTGTAACGACCGGGTTTCGAGAGTCGCGATTGAAAAGAATCAGCCAGCGTGTACCGAGAATACTAATACAACAATTACACAGCCATTTTTGTCGATCTCTGTGCTTTAAATCGATATACCATAACTGTTACATTGCGATACTTTTATGTCACAAACGTTGCATAAGACTTCATCCGCGACTTGATGCATTAACAATCATTGCACCGGTGTCTATTGTTTGCCATAAATGACCGAGCTATATAAATGTTTGCTATATACAACCGAGCTACATAAATGTTTGCTATAAACAACCGAGCTACATAAATGTTTGCCAGAAACGTTGATCCATTTTACACGAAGAGTATCATGAAAATGTTTGTGCAGACACCGTACGAACGAAGCAATTAAAGGGTCATTATTATAAACGGCGGGCAATCGAAGGATATTTGTAGAAGCTCGGTTAGCACAATGAGCGAGCCAACAATCACCTAGTTATTTGAAGTACCGTGAATAGGTTTTACACCTGTTCGGCGTTTAAACGGAGAAACTTGGTGAAATGTTGCAAAGAATACGCAACCGTGATGGCTGGCGCATTGAAAGGTTCCCAAAGGAGGATTGCGTATGCACGGCCACTTACGTTCACAATGCATCTCGTGCGTAAGTTCGCATGCGTATATACTTATGGCATTGTCCAGAATCGTGCGCCATGAAAAACCAGTCTCTCCTCCGGTAGCTCGTGCCGAACTTTCAGCGTTCATTTGCGTGATACACGTATCATTAAACAAGAAATACGGGGATAAACGGGTGCACGACGTAATGGGACGTTTCCGTACGGAGCGAGCGTCATTTTCGAAACGACAATAGGCCAATTTTTATCAACATCTTTTTTTTTTAATACGAACCAAAGAGACAAAGACGGTTTCACGGTTCGGTGTACGCAGAGAACCGGTAAAAAGCGAAAAGGGTGCACAATAGAGAAACAGCAAGCTGCTAGCTGGAACTGTCTGACTTCTTCTACAACAATGATGGCGCGTGTACGATATCAAGAAGGAACCGAAGGAATTCTGTGCTGCTCCCGATGGAACGAAACATCTGCCACGGGGTCACCACCACCTACTTCCGTCTCCGTGTCTTTTTCTCCCCTTTTGCGACCCCTCTACACCTCGCTTCCGCACCCCCTGCGATATTCAATCCTTTCGGCTGGTCATTGAAAGAGGAAAGGGATAGCGAAGGCGCGTGACACCACCAGCAGAAGGCACCTGGCCAGTTAGCCAGACTCCGGCCTTTTTTCACCCTGAGTTCGTAAGCTGCAGGATATCATTGGCGTAACGAAAATTTTATATCTAATTTTCACTGACACCGAACCAGTTACTTCTGGAACGTTAGCGACTTAGAATTTGCGCTTCGGGAATTTGAGACATTTGGCGAGATTGAAATTTGGAGATTCGAAACTTTGAGACGTGCAAATTCAGAATAACTTGTTAACACAACGAACTATTCACTGCTATAACATTAATACTTTGGGGCACGGTGGGATTAAAAGTGTCCTACCTTTTTCATGTATTTCACGGCATGGTGGGACATTTCTAGTCCCACCTCGAAATGTTGCACTAGCTGCTTGCTTAATATTATTTTCTACGAATGTGAACGTGGTGTGTGCGTAGAGAATATGTCGTGGCTAGTGTAGTTACGGTAAGGTGACTCCGCGTGAAACCTTAATAACCACGGGAGACCCCCAGCAGACCAAAACCGTGACCTGTAACCGGATAGATATTATAATAAATGATACACTAACTTCGAAACTCGAAAGGTCTTCCGTGTACTCGCAACGGGTTTGTTTCAGGTTGGCTTGCGGAAAGGTGCAGATTGATTAGATTAGAGTAGGCTTACGGGAAACGGTACTCATTCGCCTGGTATACCGCTATTAACAACTACTTTTTGATACTCGTTTTATCAATTTTAGCAAGATTTTCTGTTAGTGACAGAAAGTAATGATATCCTGAATTGTTGCAAAATTATGAAATATTTTGGTATTAATTATTTGTTCCTATAAATTGATGTATTATTTTTCGCCAGAAAATGATGAAATAATTATTTGTTTTTGTAAATTGCTGTACTATTTTCAGTAAGAAAATTATGAAATATTTTGGTATTAGTTATTTGTTTTTATAAATTGTTGTATTATTGTTCATAAGAAAATTATGAAATAATTATTTCTTTTTGTAAATTCCTATATTATATCTCATAAGAAAAATATTTCCTAATTTCCTTATGAAAAATGATACAACAATTTAGGATATATTCTAAAGCTGCCGTATTGAAATGTACGACCCTTTAGAATGACCATTTGAAACGAAAATCGAAATTTTGGGATTATGCACGCTAGACGTCCGAATTAAACGTTGTTCGTAAAGAACAATGAAGCCCGAAGTGGTCATTCTTTGGCAAGCACCACCGAACGAAAATTCGTGTCATTATCGATGGAAGGAATTCGAAAATTGCCTCTGATGATAGGTCGCCGGACAGAACAGGTCTCCAGAAGGTAGCTCTAGAATCGAACAAAAGAGAAAAAGATGCTACCTTTTTTTGGTCACGCGAGTTGTCCCTTCGAATGACAAACTCGGCTTAGAACTTCCGTTTGGGCGCGGTCGAGCTAACGATCACGCTCCGAGGAATTTGAAAACGAATAACCTGGACCAGACCTCACACGCGATTCTCGATCGTTCAAAAAATGCCAGATGTTTGGGACGGGTGCAATTTTGTTACAAATTACACGTTTCGCTCGTCGCGAAAAGAAACAACAAACGTTCGAGAGCAGAAGTTGTTAAATTACTAAATTCGCGATTTGCTCACGCACGCTGGTTCTCCGTTTTATGCTGTGCTACCTGCATGCAGGTTTACACGATTTCCTTAATTTTACAAAAAGGGATACACTTTCGAACCGTCGCAAATGATAGTAATTAAGAGGTAACAACGTGTGTTATGCAAGATTTGTTATGTAAGAACACAAACAGTTTGATTATGAAATATATAAAGAACTTAATTTATTTAATTATGACATACATAAAGAAATACACGAAGAGCACAAATGATTTAGCTACGAAATGTATAAAAGAAATGCATGAGTAGATTCAATGGCGGTGCAGTTACAATAGCAATAAACAATTGTGTGTAGAAGTAAAGGTACGAAGGTCGCAAATAGAAAATGAAAATTGTCTATCTTTAGAGCGTAGAACGCGAACAATTGTTAAAGAAGTGTATACATAGAATATCTTATAGCAAAGGCAGGACACGTATGTAGCCTAGGTAGGCATCCGCGGATTATAAGAAACTTCCGGTTGCCTCCTTCGCTCTCCGCTCATTCCAATGGTCATTGTTGCATTGCCAACGAGTGTGACGACCTGACAACCTCGATCCGTTCTTTCAGACACCTTCTTCCTCGCTTCGCGATTACGTTCTAAAACGTAATTCCCTCGGAACGAGGCCACGTTGGATTGTTGGTTAGGCTTTTTTTTTAAACGTCTGAGTAATCGGCTGAGAACCTGACTCAAGGAGTTCACCCGACGAACGAGGGCGCGGCACCTGCGTGTCTTTGCTCTTTTCCTCTTTCACAGGATCACTTTCATTTACATTCCCGATCTCACGAGTACACCGATAATTTCCAGGTCGTTGTATCGATCATCATCCTATACAGATCGAGCATACCTCTAAGCTGCTCCATATTCCATCCAGCGTTACTCACCGATGATTTATCTCTGTAACGCTCGAAAACGATGACTGTTCATATTCATTTCGGTCCAATCACCTCGTGTAGTAGCTTTCTTTTTCAATTTCCTATCCCACGAATCACCAAACTGTTCTTTTTACCAACTTCGTAAACTTCAAACGGTACTATCAGAAACGGTCCCACGTTCATCTACGTTGTCATTCCCTCTAGGAATTGTTGTTCGCGGTTTGCACGCGTTATCGCGATGACATCAAACAGGTTAGACGACGCTTTCTTCTCGAGCTATTTAATAATTACGTCACTTCGAGACGAAATATCTGCAGAGCGTTGTTAACGTTCGGAGAATTCGCCACGTTATCTGTCACGATAAGATAACGAGGCAAATCGAACAGGTCTAATTGTTCGAAAACAAGGTGGTATCGCGTGGATTACCAT
This sequence comes from Coelioxys conoideus, assembly GCA_947623535.1. NCBI lineage: Eukaryota > Metazoa > Arthropoda > Insecta > Hymenoptera > Megachilidae > Coelioxys > Coelioxys conoideus. The sequence goes on along the minus strand of OX392449.1, from coordinate 38,878,778 downwards.
GAAGGTTATCGATGTAAAAATTGCAGAGCCGTTTGTTGCCATAGCAGAACGTAAGTTAAGTGATCAATGACGCTTATCGACAGATAAAAAATGAAACGAATTGTTCATATCGAGTTGTAGTCACGTTTTGTCGTTTTGATCCTCGCGGTTCGGATACCTCGTGTGCGTTGTATGGAACAATTACCCACCCTGCTTATGTAGTTATATAAACATGGTTCACAGCCCTCTCGAACAGTTAGACGCGGATACAAAAGGTTCGTGTTCATGTACACGCAGCTAGTCACTTCTATGGGAGAAACAGAAGAAAGTCATGATGGTGTACATTTCGATGTAGATTGTGTTCCCTCGCGTTAAGCAATCTTGTACAGGTTTGTTCCATTTTTCATCTTCGTATCGCCATCATGAAGTTCGGTGATCTATTACTCGAGGTCGTTCAACTACCTGTCGAACTTCGCAGTTCCAAAAATAATGGCCACGCTTCGACGGCGTTGATTTTAGCGTCCGATCGCGTCTACCGTGATTCACGGGGCCAATTAACGGCTTTAAATATAACTAACGCCGGGTTGAGTAATCGCAGCCGTGAACTGCATCGTTAAAGCGCGTACCGAAAGAAAAGAACTCCGCTAGAGAACGCTTTGGAAGTCGTCGCTGACATTCAGGAAACGTTGTGCAGATATCCATTAACATTCCAGGCCGATCCGTCTTATTTAATGTGTATCGTGTCGCAATTACTTCACCATTACACACAGTGCTAATTGGTTGAATCTCATTTATCGACGTAGACTCGTTTTTCGACAAACTCGTTAAACTGGACATGTACCATCTTCTCGGTAGAAAAGGATTAGAAGATAGGTAGAACAATTTGGATCTTATAATATTCATACATGTATATTTATACTGTACATGTACGTTAACATGCATTATTATACATGCACGAGTATTCGATTCTTTCAAGGTCGATTCTCGATTTGCTCGTGGTCCTTTCAGTATCATCGTCTTTTATGGTCCTCGCGATCCACACGAAATTCTAAAATGGTAAAGTAATTTCTATCGTGATCGAAAAATCCGTGGGCATCGTGCACGTTCCGAGCACGTTCACGCGGAAAACGAGAAAGTGCAGGAAGCGTGCTAGCCGGGGCCAGTCCATCTGTCCCGGTCCCAAAATGACGTGACACGTGATCGCACCTGCCCGTCGCAGGAGCAGTTTGCACCATGTGACAGGGACAAGACTCCGGGGGCCACAGGGACCAGAGTCGCGAGAAGCCCATCGCGACAAAAAGGAAAGAAGCATCGAAAATGCGGGAGGACGACGCGAAAGAATATCCGGTTGTTCCACGTATGACATATGTTCGGGGCACGAGCACGTTCCGCCTATCGAAACGTTCCGAAGCCCTTGCGTGTCAGCTGCGTCGCGATAATGACTGAAATCTAGCTCGCTTTCTCTGGATGTTGGGACACGTAGACTTGCACGCTGTTTTTCGTGTTTAATCCAAGGTTTCGTGTCGATCTACACCCGAATTTCGAATGCATCTCTTTATGGAACTCGTGCTTCAATCGGTTCTTAAGAGGTGAACACGATCGTAATTATTTTTGAGATGATGATGGAGCTAGAGCAAGCATTCTTTGAACGTGTCACTGTAACGAAAAGAAGATACTGCTTATGGAATATGTATTCCTCCAGCTTCTCGTGGGCGTCGCGTTCTATTGTATCGAGGCGATATTCCTTTGTGCACGGACGATTATTCACGAGGGAACACGACAGCGCGCCGAAAAAGAAAATAACGCGATAGAGGGAAGAAGATGGTCTCGCGCTAGTTCAGAAAGCGTCCCGTCCGTTTCTTGTTGTGGGTGTTGTTGCAACGGGGCGCTCGGAAATTCGTGGATAGACGTAGGTGTGTCCGGAATGGTCGAACTTGGTCGAGCCTTTCGTGAAATGTATTTCGTTGATGGTTCTCAGGAACCACCCGCGTATTTTCGTCGGCGAGCCGCGATAGTCCAATTCGCGATTGGCAAACCATATGCCGGTACTCTCTTCACTTTTTTCCGACGTTCAACGAACCCTTCATCACCATTCGCCAAGTTTATAATTAGACATTTCCCGTCTCGACGGGCTTCTGTTCTTATTCTCGTACTGGTATTCCCTTTGATCGGAACAGAAGCAGGCGTCAAAGTTCGCGCGTTCGTACGCGAATCGTGAAGGAATCTCGCTGCTAATAAATCCCGCGTGTATCGAAACAAGTAGATAATCCGACGTACCGAATAATGCACACGAGATCGTTAAACGTTCACGGTCGGCCTGGATCATTCGGGACGAAAGAACGCTGAATTTCAGGCCTCATCGAAGGAAAAGTTCGAACAATCGTTTATTCATCGACGAAGAGGCATTCTTGACTATGCTAGTACACGATTTCCTGTACGATTGTACATGTTACCGCTTCGACAAGTATTTATAGTTTTCGACTTCTTGTCTGGCTGCGGCACGACCGGAAACCGACCGATTATATTTAGAAAAAGACTTGACTGAACGTGGAATAACAATTCTGGCCGCGTTTGCGGAGAATCGGCGTTACAAAGCCTCTTCCCCTTTTTTCGCAAACAGTTCTTCATCGTTCGTTGTTCGCTATACTTTTGCTAACAAAAAAGGGAAACCAATCAATATGATATTGAGTATCGATCATGGTCTCGTATCGAGGATGATGAAGCAACTATAATTATCTTCGTCGGACCATATGGTGCATAAAGAGGATCCTGAAGGAGGTCTTGTTAGGATCGAGCAAGGTCACTTTTTGCGAGCGTATTGACCTCGAAGAGAATGGGATGGACCACAGGATGTGGGTCGTCGACCATTTTCTTGGTACACCGCCAGGCCGGATGTTCGTCGCAATTTTTTATCTCTCATAAAAAATTTTGTAGCAAAAACAAAAGGCACTTTGTGCGATCTTATACTATTTGCATTTATTAATTTTATAAAATGTTATACTATTTACAATTTCATACAATTTTTCTACGATTTATACAATTTACAATTTTATGCAGTTTATATCCAAAATATTGGTACTTATATTCGACTAGAATACAATCAACTTGTACTGTATTGAAATATGTATTTATATAATGTTACGTCTTCCGGAATTTATTCTGTGAAAAATGTAACGGTACAATTTAGCCGAAGCTGTTCAAAAGGAAACGAAAGACCCCGTTCTTCTTCGTGATTTTCACCTCGTAGACCGGCTTCAGAAAGCGTGAAGCCGTGCGTTATGCCTCGTTGCAATCAATCGTCTAGTTATTCAGTAGATGAAGAAGAAGAAGAAGAAGAAGAAGAAGAAGAGACCACGATCCGTTTCCATTCGAATACACGATCATTTGGCAAGAAGGGAAACTTACTTTCATTTATTTAAAAAACGAATTTAATAAATACGTTGCTTACGCGTCCGAGACCGGCGTACAACCGATTTGAATGAACGTTGTTGTTCGATTATTCAACGGCGGGAAGGCAACAATTGCGAAAGAAGTTCAGACGGAAACGGCAACGTTACACATTGACGAGCATTAGCTGATGCAATTAAACAACTTGTTTCGAAGGATTCCGTCACGTTATCCTGTTATTCTTTCGCGCAGTCCTTTTCGTTCGAACGCATGCACGCTTGCGAAAAAAAAGGCTGATGAACACAAAAAGCATCACGGCAATTATAAAAGAACACGTGATCACGGTAAAACAAGAGTCCCGGCTAATAGCGTGTTTCCGGTTTACGATGGTAAGATGCGTGGTAACGATGTTACGTAGGTACCTACCTGAAAGGTAAAAGCCGTGCCCTAATCAAGATTAAACCGCGGTACGTCGGTTCTAGGGTTTTTAAACGAAGTCACCTCTGATATTTACCGATTTACCGATCAACCCGACCTTGCCGATATGGAACACGAAACAATGCATTATGCAATCTCTGTATTTCGTCGAACATTAATAACCCGCACATCCGAATTTTACCGAAATTATCGACGATACTTCTTATCGTTTCTAACTACAATCTTGCGTTTCGTAATTGCATAATATTATAAATTCCTAAATACAACGCATGAAATATATGGACACGTATGTATATGATAAAGTATCGCATGCCAATTGTGAGGATCACATATCGGTGATTTAGTGTCCTGGTACAAAGTGAAATGCAGGTAAGCCTCGTCAAAAAAATCAGCAACAAGCGCTGTCAGACTCGGTCCCGTCGGGGGATAAATAAACGTATAATTTATGGTGCACACAGTAGTTTCCAGGTACACTTGTTGCACTCATTATCGCCCTCGGGGATCCATTTATACGACAGAAGCTAGCACCTGCGTGCGGCGTCACGCGAACTGTATCGAACAAACATCTAAAATAAATTCCTCACGAAGGGGAGAGATCGAAGATTTATAATTCACGGTTACTTAGACGCAAGGTCGTCGAAGACACGCGATATAGTTTCAGCCATTAAACGTTTCTCTGGCATTCTCGTGTGCCTTCGAAACCGATTAAACGATCCTCTTTATCCTCCTTCGTCGTGACATTAATTTCCCGATACCCTTAACACGCTAAATGTTAACAGGGACACCTAACTCGAGATGTTCCTCGTGACTACTCGTTTCTCTTCTTGCTCGATCGGGACCAATTAAAAAAAACCATCCCGTCTCGTCCCGTGTAGCGTCGGCTGAAACAGAATCTTGGAGAACCGACAACGCGTTTCAACGTGGTTCCTAAAAATACTCCGGTTAGGTTCGGAAGACGAACGGGACCCCGTAAGAACGAGACGTGTGTACAGCTGATCAATGGATGTAAGGCAAACAGAAAGAAAGATGTATCCAGTGACCGAACAGGAAAGAGACGAATTGTGTCGGTAGATGGAAATAAAAGGGAAAAGAAGACAATGCGTGTGGTGCCGTGTGTGTATACGCGGAGAAAGGGCGTAATGCCTTAGCAAAGCAGCTTGTTCCTCGCATTCCTTCTCGCGGTGTTTGTCGCGTTCTCCTTCGTGCATTATATACGGACTAAACTCGGTGGTCTCAGGTTCCTGAGAACCAAACTCATAACGCCGTCGATCCCATGCCGCGCCTTCCTTCTTCTACAACCTCTCCAAGTTAAATAGAGTCTAACGTGACCGTCGTCATTCAACGATTCCTTTTTATTATATTCGACAGAGAGAACTTAAGCTGCTCTTTCGTGCTTGCGTCACGGTGTCCGGTTACCAGATCAGTACCGTGCATTCCTGGATTCTGTTACCTTTAATGGCACTCTCCGCGAATTCCTCCGTGAGTTAAATCACGTCCGAGTGCGACATTCGTGGACTCTCGTTATATCGCCGCAAATTGTCGCTCGCATCGTTCGCACCCTTCCATCCTCGCAACTTGTCTGGCCCGTTTTATCATTTATTCCTGAAATATCTGAAAGTTTGTTAACATTAAAACTACCAAAACGGGTCAAATGACACTTCTATAAATTTCCTACTTCAAACGACAATATTGGTTAAGCTGGTCTTCTTAACATTTATGCTGATTGTCATCAAGATAAAGAATCTGTCACTGTATTCATTTTAGTTTCAATCGTTAGTTCATTTATTTTTCAACTTCATATATAACGCTAAAATAATTGTGCTCTACACGTCGGGAGTTTTAGTGTTAATTTCGACTAAGTGTGGGCTTAACGCTATGTTAACATTGTCTGCGTGTTGGGACGCGGTTGGATCACATTAGCTCGAAATATCCGAAAGTACGAGTCCAGCGATGAGTTAGGTTTTGTTCGAACTCGAGTACCTTGAATCAGAGGAAATGGATTTCGAGCAAAGCGATTTGCGCCACGTAAGTACGTGGATAACGAGCGGGATACATCACAAAGAAGCGATAGTATTATGTTACGTAGCGAAGTTTCCTGGTGGTCCACCTGTCGGCGTAGCACCTGCCTTCGTAACCACTTAATGCCAACGTTAATGACCATTCATGGATCGTTGGGCGCACGACATGTGGGCAGTAAGCTGGAATGCGATTTATTTTCTATGCTAATGTTACCGATGACGATACTCTTTCACCCCTGCCGGCGATAACAGCCTAACAAATTATCGGATCAATACTTAATCAAACGATCGAAACTGGTTATTTATTTGTCGAAACGACGGAACTTGACATGCAACCTGATTTCCTTTACCTGGAAGGCCATTGACGTTGTACAATTTAATCGAGGCCTTTCATCTCATATAAAGGATGTTTAAGGTCGTTCACATAACCCCTGGCTCGTTCATGGGAATTCATTTCGCGCATTTATTCGGTGTATTGATCCTCACGCGGAAACAATCAATCCTGTGAAAGTAGATCCGCGTGCATTCTAAAATTATCGATGTTAACACTTTCCCAGACACGAGTAACGTGATCCTAGGATCAAAGATATTGAAATTCTTCTTCTTCCGATCGCAAGAATTCCTAGTTCATACTTGAAGAAGCATTCGACGATCGATAATTATGAAGATATTCGATTGAAATTATTACAGTCATACTTGGGTTTATGAGATTGATCATTTGATATGCCAACGATGGAGTTCCATAAAATTGACCGACTGCGTTATATGATTTGCAGATGCGACTGTGATCACGAGCGACGGCCTTCAAGGCTACGACCCCCAGTTCATGGTCGGCTGTTACTTTCCCGCGGAATTTCAGGGTGAATTCGTGACACAGGTGAGCGGAAAGGAAACCGGTGACACGAGCAACGAGCCCATTCAATATTCCACCATCAACATCACGTTCAACGCAATACCCGTCTGGGGTTATTGTCACAGGAGGGTCGGCGATAACGTGTTACTAATGGACAGGTAAATCGACCAACATCAAGAATAATTAATCGCTATCCTACAGGTTGTTGCTAGTAAATCGACCGACGAACGTTAGGAATAATTAGCCGTTTAGCTTGCTGCTACTTTGACGAGTCGCGAGAAATAATCGAATTTCGGGAACTTTGGATTAATTCTAGTTCGCGATACTTTGTTGTCCTGAAATCCCAAAGATTCAGAGTACGAAAATTTCGAAGTAACGCATTGAGAACCACTGATCTAAAATAGGTAGCGACAGAACTTTAGAATTATTATCAACATTTGTCGTCTACGAACGAGTTCGCTTACTCAGCGCATCCTCAAAGGGATGTTCCGACGTGTGCAACACGTCTGGGATAGAAATAGACCAGACTCCAGACAGTGTCGGGTATATTTTCTGCATTTCGGCTAACCGCGTGTATAATTGTGGATATGTACAAAAAATGTTCACGCAATAAAACAGAATCTGTGTATAGAATTTTACTAAAGAATTTAATTAAAAACCTGATTTTATTTCAGATACGGCGATGGCGACTGCATCCGATGTTTCCGTTTAATGAGGAGATCACGCAACGTTATAGAAGTGTTTTCGGAAAATCTGAATAAATGTTACACCACCGAGCCCACCGCTTTGGCATCCTGCGATAAATTAAATTCCACGTCCATTTTATACCGTAAGCGATTGTTATTTCTAGCAAATTTAAACGATGTAGTTGATAAACCGATTGTTTACGCAGGTACCAAAGAAATTGGAAGTGTTTCTATCAGTAACGAGTATTGTCCCATAAGTGGACAGTATCATTTCAAGTACAGTGTCAATAATGGATCTGAAAGGGTCATTGAATGCAACAGCTTCTCGTCCGCCTTCAACAATTGTCCTGACGGTTCCGTTTTACGACTGCATTTTAATCGCTGCACATTTGAGTCACACAGTAATATTTCTTTCTTTTTGTATAATTAATTCTAGTCGTGCTTAGCAATTAATTTATTGTCATTAATATTTTAGCAAATTTAACATTTAACTGTTTGGGGAATTGGCCTGGTCCAAATGGATCAACTTATTTTGCTCTTTTGGATAATAATGCAGTCAGTGAAGGCAGACCGCAATACAGATGCGGGGTATGTTGAAAATAAAAAGATGGTGTAGTTTGTTCTTGGTTTTTATTTCAAAGTGTATCCTTTTCAGCTGTTCCATGTAGATAACAAGAAAGGAAAGACGTACATGGCCCTCAGTAGCGATTCGAGTTGCACGCAAGATTTAGATAATTCAACCAGTGGATATGAAACATTGATACTTAGCAAAATTCCAACTCAAAAGAAAATGCCAAATTATGTACAAACTCATGTGGCAACGTTAGTTCATTTGTTCTAATATCACTGTATTAATTAATCGTTTGTCTCGATTTAATATAAATTATTATTAACTTAGATTTCCAAAATGGGCACAAGGTTTATGGGAAGAATCTCTCATAGTCAATGGGACTATGACATTCACTGATCTTAATGGCTACAACAGTTATACCTTCATTACAGTAGATTCGAATGAGGAAACGGGTCGCTACATTGTGTATTCCAAAGATCAATGGTAAAATATAGTTCTAAATCAACGGAATTTTAAAAATAACTTTTTATATTTACAACTTTTAATGTCTGTATTTTTTAGCGAGCAGGCTGCCTATGTGTGTTTAATGATGAGACAGCGAAGTGAAAATGTATTAGAATTCAGAATAGGTGTGTAGGATTTGTCTTAATATTGAGTAATTTTAATTAAGTATATAATGCAATGCTTTATAAATTAATATGTATACGACATAATTGGTATGATGATACATATTTGCAGGAATGGTATTAAGTCCAGTTTACCAATCTTATTTGTGTGATGACCCTAATTTAGATAAACCAGTTTGGATGACACAAGCGCGTAAGTTATTTCTCAATTTTCGTGCGCATTATCTATCAATAATAATATATAAGAACAATTATATTTCATATGGTATTTTTGAAATTAGGAGTTGAGCGCGTAGTTGAATCCCCCTGTCCAATTACTGGTCAATATATGGGCATGATAACTGACTTATCAGGAATGTGTGCTGAATTGAGTAGTAATTGTAATACTCGCGAAATAATGTATTTTAAAGTTACCGACTGTGAGTCTGGTGAACTTTATGAAGGTACAGTGTTAAATCCGCTATCACTCTGGATACAAGATATCGTCTTAAATTCTACGATTATTTCTTATATTTCAGAACGAACATACTTATGCTTAGGACAATGGGAAGAAAAGGGTGTTATGTATACGTATACTATGAGAAACGATACTAGTACTAACGAATGCTTCGTCGGTTTAATCGTGAACGACGAAGAAATATATATCAAAGAAGCAGGAGATCATTGCATGCGAAATATTGATCCAAAACAAGAAGGAATGCGTCTTTATAAAAAAGGTAATTGTTTAAATCATAAATTGTGCTTACATTGAAGGTTTAATGTATACTGAATAAATTCAAATTTAAGGTCAATGTTATGGAAATTCTCCAAGTCCAGCACCAACACCAATGAAGCCAATTCCTCATAATCCAATAATGAGAATTACAACCACACCACGGTCCAGGATATCAGGTAAAAATGAAATAATACACGTGGCATTATTGTTTGTATCAATATTATACAATTTTTTGTTTATATAGGTACTCCCAGCATATCAGGGAATAACATTCCATCACTTGCTTCGAGCAGATCAACTGTATCCTATGGTTTTATAATATTTGTAATGGTAAATACTGTTCTTAGAAATATTTATGTGTATATTTGAATAGCCATACCGTCATTAATAACAAGTAATGAACTAGCAAATTAATATTTCTATAGAAAAATACCATTATTATGGTACAATCAGAAGAAGTATAACAGTGCACTTCTTTGTAAAAGAACTTGAAAAATAGATATTAAATCATATCAGAATGTAACTAAATTTTGCATAGAGAATCCATTTTGAAAGTGGCTGTCAAGAAAGAAAAAAAGCAATATGACTATTTCGACTCATATCTGATATTAACAAAGAGTATTATAATCTATTTTATATTTTAAATATACTTACATTTAATATTTTTGTAGATACATAAATTTTTAGTATTTTTTATACTATCACCAAACACTGCCTTGTAAGATACAAGTAATAGTAAACTGGAAACTGCATTTTGCTAGGAGAATCCAAAGAAACCAGTATCCAATATTTTCTAACTTTAATACATCTTTTCTATTCTTTTTTGAATGTTGTATTAAAATATTAATAATACATATGTTTGCAATGCAATTACTGACATAACAATAACAATAACAGTAGTAATTCTACTATATGCTATAAAATTCGTGTTCAATTTAAATTTTGTATTTTAAAAAATCAAAGATGACAAAATTGAGTAAATTGAATACACATAAATAATCCTATTAATTGACCAATGAGACTGATTGAATAAAGTATATCATATAAAGTGGCCTACCATTAGTAAAATATGCAATTATCTCTTTTAATAGTAAGATAGATAATACTATTTTATTTCTGGTAATTTATTAAAAAATGTATCCACTTATTTCTAAAGGAATGTAAACATCAAATTTTTTCAAATAAGCATCTAGGATTGCTTTCACATTGTACTTAAGAAATTCTATTTTCTATTAAAATACATATTAATATTTAATAATAGATTTTGAAAGAATATATGAACATAAAATAAATCATGAGAAAGTCTATTTTACTGTATACAACATTTTTGCGATAATAACAATATTTATTTAAAAAAGCAAAAATTTGTATAAAAAAAAAATAATATTACAATCATGAAACTTAATATCAACAAGTGTTATGCTTGTAACTATACTAGGATTTGTATGAAGTATCATGTGAAATGATACTTTTATAAAATGCTTTCATAACTTGTTTTTATATTTATATATAAATGTATATACATATGTATTTATAACTTGCTATTATTTAGTAATGTATAATGATAATTACGTTATATTTGTAATGTAGATAGATTTTTTAATCGTACTGTGAATAAAATTATTACATGTCCCTCAGATGCCAAATTTCTCTACTGTAAGCTTTTCTTATTTTAATATTTTGTTTTTATAATTTAAGTTGTTCTATTATGAAAATATGTATTGACATTTTTTTAATTATGAAACATTCAGGATTTTATAAAATATAAAAAATTTATTAACCTATTACATCAATCAATATACAAAGGAAAATATAAAAACATGTAATTTTACAGGTGTGTAATTTACATTATTATTCCATAGTACTACAATATAAGTGTAAAGTTTATCCTTAGATCATAAGGTTCCTGTCACAACACACATCTCTACTTATAAGTTACATTTTATATTTATGTGACTCTGTAAAAATGTTTAGTTTCTATGTAGTATTTCAATATATGATGTATAAACATAACTTGCCTTTTTTTATAAAAATATATTTTCCTTTTTATACAATATTATGCAAAATCTGCATTACATTGATTTGTGTATTTATACTACACAGAAATAATAACAAGTATTATACATTATACTTATTCATACATACATTTTACTCTTTTTTGAAATTAACATTGTTGATTGAATATAAATACAAAAACAAAATAAATATAGTATAATAGATGATATCAGTATAATAAATTAGGTATTTAAGTATTTTCGTTCATGTGTCAAAATATTTTCTTTACGATCTGTACCCCATGTGTATTTATTACTACCAGACTTCCCCATCACTCGATGACATGGCACAAGATATGCAATGCTGTTCTTCATTACAGCATTTCCAACAGCTCGACTAGCTTTTGGTTTATTTATACTTTCTGCAACTTGTTCATATGTGGTTGTTGTACCTTCTGGAATGCTCATTAAGGATTGCCAGACTTTCATCTGAAACTCTGTACCTTTTAACACAACTAAGATTGAATCATCTATAAATACACGATGATTAAAGATCTTTTCCATAATTTCCTTAGTTTCATTATTAGTATCTTCTATTAGTTCAGAATGAGACCAGTTATTCTGTAATTTCATCAATGCTTCTTCATTGCTTTTATCAACAAATGCTAAATATACCATAGCTTTATCAGTATTAGTCATGCCCAGTAAACATTTTCCAAAGGGCGTTGAATGAAAAGCATAAATTATTTTAAACTTTGTGCAATTTGATTCATATTCCTGTGGTGTCATCGTTCGATAACGGACCATAGCGATTAAGAATTCTTTTGAAATATTTTTGAATACTATGAAAATAAAATAAGTAAAGTTATTTGTTATTCTCGATATTTTTGTACGAACTTTCGACTCCAAAAGTGATATCCAATATTACATTGAATAAAACACAATTCTTTGACACGTAATAAACGAAACCAATTCAAACCTTACTGTTATGGACTGTCTAAATCCCATATGTGAATGGTTGGTTGACATGTGAATCATTTCAGAAGGGTTGATATTTATGATTAAGTTTTATGTATACTTAACTAAGAAATTCAGATTACACCTGTAGTCTTAACTTTAATTAAGAAATGATGATTGGTATCATTTAACGTTATTGCTCGTATAGAATATTTAAAGTAAAAATTTTTGGAAATGTCGAAATTAAATTTCAAATCATAATTAGAACAGTACTACATATAAACTTGAAATAGGGTACTTTTTCTTGTTTGCCATCCAAAATATTGATATTTTAAAAAATTTATTATTTATAAAACAAATATAGAAAAACCAATTAAAATCTATAATACATGTACATGTTTGAATTGCATGAGAACGAGAATGATAATGTACGATTTACAAATATACAATTATGGTATTAACAATGAATGCGCAAACAATCACTGTTTTGTTCTGCCTCTAATAATGTAAGGTTTTATTTCATGAGGTCCTGAATTAGCATTAACATTGAAATATACCTTGCGTGCTTTGGCATCCGATAATAATGAATTCCACATTATGTCTTTCTGCAATTGAACCTTTATATAGAAGTACTTTTTATTAGCTGCACCCATTTTGTTACTTAGTTTTGTCACTTACCATAAAGACATTAAAGTTGCCACATATTATCAAACTGTGTTTTGCTCTCGTAAGAGCAACGCAAAGTCTTTGTCTGTCCGATAAGAAGCCAATCCTCTGACTTCGTACACAGGACATGATTATTACGTCACGCTCTTGTCCTTGAAAACCGTCAACTGTATTTACATCAAACTTCATTTTTCTTTTAACATTTTCTGGGAGAGAAGATATCCTACAATCATTAAAATTAATTATAATACCAATAAATACGGTATAAAAATGTTTACATCAAACATTTTAACTTACTTTTCATTAATTTTTTCTATGATCACAGATTTCTGATTATTATATGGTGTAAGAATACCATACGAAATACATGATTCCCAATTATCTAAATTAGAGAGCGTTAACATAGAGAAAATCATATTAGCGATAAATTTTGCTTCATCGTTATTTGAAAAATTGTCGTCGTTTTGATACGTATTAAGGTTCAAAATTCGATACGGATAAAATGGAAATTTAGAGTTTGCTTCTACTGCATTTTTTAACACTCCACCGTAAAAGAATTTATTTGGCCAGTAGGAAATACCATGTTGCATGCGATATTGAGTATCTAACATTATTATTGGATTTTTCGGATGCAGATCGAAAGCATTTTGAACTCGTGAAAATATAGATTGATCTAGACCATATTTCTTTGCTTGGGGACTTAATACAGTAGCAGGTAATTGATTTGGATCACCAACTAGAACCAATATATTTACACCTAGCATTAATGGTATTAAAGTTTCCGCCTCGCAACTCTGAGTAGCTTCATCGACAATACATACAGATATCTTCTTTCTATTGCTACCAAAAATGGATTCCATTTGATTAGTATAACACGACGAAAGAGTACATGTTATTATATCTGCATGTTCAAGGATTCTATTTTCCGCAGCACGCTGTAATCTGATGTATTCTCGTTCGTTTCTGTTATTCAGTGGTCTACAGTTTTTCAATAATTCATATTTCGCAGCCAGATCTCCTAGTTTCATTTTAAGGTATTGTCTGTAAACTTCGTCCATGTTATGAGAAGTTGTAAGCTGACTTTTCAAAGCGTTCATTTTGGATTCAAGATGTAGTTTTTCATTCTCGAAACTATCAGATGTGATACCACTTGAACTAGTTAATTGTTTTTCAATGTCTCGTTTTGCGAGTTCAGTAACAGAAATATTCTTTACAGTTGCGTGCATCACTTCCGACCGGCCAATACGAACCATTTTAAAGGGTTTTATTTTTGTTTTGTTCTTTATATTAGATCTGATTTCTAACAATCTTAGGACAATTTCGTCGATTGCAGCGTTTGATGGTGCGCACACTAAGATCCTCAATGAACTTTTGTTATTTGCATACCTGTTGTTTCCATATAATATTTGAGTGACGATATTTACAATAACTTTTGATTTGCCAGTACCTGGTGGTCCTTGAATAAAACATAATTTTGCAACTTTTTGTACCACGGCCTCAGTTACTTTGTAAACAGCTTCAGACTGCTTTTTATTTAACTTATTCCCAGTGAGTAATGTCTCTGTTTCAGATACTTCTGGTAGCTGATACATTTCAACTTTTGGATTTAAAATTAAATCTCCTAATGGTGAATTTGGCAGATACTGTAAAGCTTGTACCAGTCTTAGACTAGGACGTAAATAAGTTACAGTCCTTAATCGTTGAACTCGATTTACTGGAATATTATCAAGTGGTTTTGTTTTCATAGTGTATGTTAGTAACGAATGAGGATTTCTTACGTAAATTTTTAAATCCTTATTATAACGAGTCGTAGGAGTTAATACTGTTTCATGGACATTTGTAACGTATGCAAATACTTTATGAAATGTCTTCCCCTTGTCGTGATTTTTAACGTATTCAAAAAATACTAAATCCCCAAAAACTGGTAGACTTTGTTTACATATATCTTCTCTTGTAGCTAACACTTCTAGCATCAAAGTTGTCATTACTACATTTGTTGAAACGGCATTTCTTTGAACAGAGTTTTCAACTACAGAACACATTAATGTCGGTCGCCTATAATTCTGTTCAATATTCTGAAACTCTTTAGTTATGGAATACCATGTTTCGAGTAACAGAAGCGGTGCAAGAATACTATAGTATTCATCATATGATTTATAATGTGTTAACATTACATGAATCTCTTCGTTTCTTACAACAGGTGCAGGAATATTTAAATACGGTTGTTCCTCTAGCCAAATTGGGTTCCATAAAAAGATACGAGATAAAAATTCATTTAATTTTGCATTATATTCTGTTGGATTTGCCGGTTGTTTCACCGAAACTTTTTCGGGGGGTATAGGAGCATCTTTGCCCACTAATTTTTTCAAAACATTCGATTGATCTATTTGATATTCGCGTATACTGTTCATGTTTGTAGAAAAAGACACTCGTTTCTTCTGTTTTTGAGTCGACCTTCTTATGCATGATTTAGGAACCAAGTTAGATTCTTTTTGTACAGATGTGGACTCTGACCTTGGTTTATCGATCGATTCTATTTCTTCTTGATTAATATCCATTACTTTTTCCACGTTGTTTCCCAATGGAACTTCTGGTAACATTGTCTGTACTGTATTATTTGCTTTTACTTTAGTTGCATTACTTTTTTTTGGTATTCTACCTATGTTACTGAGCGTCAATGAACGTTGAAACTGTGTTGATATTTCTTTAGGAATATCTTTACCTTTTGCAGATTTACTGGTTTTTGAACTTGTTGAAGTATTATTTGTCGACGTGGAATTATTAGGTTTGGTCTTAACTTTTTCTACTGTATTTTCCACTTTTGACGCAGAAATTGTTTCTGCTACCAAAACATCAGTTCGTGATTTCATTGTCACTTTAGCTTTTGGTTTTGAAACGACACGTCTTTTATCTTGATTATCATCCAGGGACGATCGCTTTTCCTCCATGGCAATCTTTTTCAATTTCTGTTTTCTGGAATCTGCTAATGCCTTTTTTTCTTCTTTACTAAGAGTACCTGATTTCATTTCTTTTTTGGTAACACTACTTACTTTCTTAGTAGGTGGTAGACAATTAGCCCATTTATGAATTATTTTACGATTTTTTTCCTCTTTCATGCGTAAATGTTCTTCTATCTTTAATTTTTCTTGTTGTTCTTTTTTCTCTTTAGCAGTCAATCTTTGTTTCATGGGCTTCTCACGAACTTCCTGCAACGTGTTAGAACTGCTACTTCGTCTACCAACAGGTAAATGAGGTGGATCAATTTGTGGCACCTTTTTTTCAAGCGATTTTTGCCTTTTTGAAGACGTAATTTTTGTTGCGCTGGGACTTGCGATGCGACTTTCCGCTTCTTTCTGGTTTAGATGCAAACTCTGATTATTTGCAGACTCATCAACTTTTTTATTGTTATTGTCTACAGTACTAGTCGACGATTCTGTTATTTCTTTATTGACATCTTCCAAATTTATGTCCAGTTTTTCTGTATTAAAATCTGATACATGCATTTGAGGTACATTATTTGTATCTTGTAATGACGTATCTTTTTCTATGTCCATAGACTTCTCTAATTCTGCTTTTTGTTCTGGTACAGTGTTTGTTACAATTTCGTTCAAATCATTAATAATTTCTATATCCATATCTTCTTTTTTTATTTCAGAATCTTTAGTTATTAGGTCTATTTCATCCTCTTCATTGAGCAACTGACTTCTGGATAATTTATGTAACCAATTATTATCCTCATCTTCGCTATCTGTTAACGAGATAACTAACTCTGCATCATCAAGAATACTGAATCTTTCATTCTGTATTTCTATAGGTTCTTCTTTCACTTCATCTTTGACTGAAGCATTCATACCAAATTTAATATCAAATAATTGGGAACACGGAAAAATATCATCCTCGCTATCACTTAAATTTACAACATCAACTTCTGAAAACTGTGTTTTTGGTTCTCGTTGCACCTTTTTCAGCTTTATTGGAGATACAGCTGGAAGTTGATTTTGATACAAACTATTGTAAGCTTCCTCATCAGTGTCTGTTAACTGTAATTCATCTTCTAATTTTATTATAGTATCTCCGTTAGTTATAAAATTTGGAGGTAGTGTGGTGGAACTTTTACATTCGTTACTTTGAGTACTAAGTCTATTTGTACTTTCAATCTTATTTAACATTTCGCTTCCGCTTGTATTATTATTTGCTTCGTTGCAATGATTGGTCATTTGCTTTGCATTAAAATTCGTATCTTCCAAATTAGTTTTCGCGTTTTTGTCATTTTGTTTTGTACAACTTTCGAACTGAGTAGTGGGAACAATATGCTTATTTTCTGCATTCTGTACACTTTTATGTAATTGTTCTTGATCCGTACACACAGCAACGGAATTCTCCTTTTCTTGTATATTGCTTTCCATCTTACAATGCGATGATGCTCCAATCTGTTTTATATTTTGCTTACTTTCATTTGGTTTGTTATTTGATTCCATATTTTTTATAACATTATGGCTGTTACTCTTATCTAACATACTGTTATTCAATGAAACATGTATTACTTCAATATCATTTTCATCACTTATTTTGCATTTATCTAAAATTTGAGCAACATAGATGTGTAACAGGTCATTACATTTTTACTATATCAAATAATACAAATGAAAATGATATTACCTTCAAAAGAGTTCTTTTCAAAAATACAAATTTCATCTTCCAGTTTTGGGATTTTATTTGGTAAACTTTTTATGTCATGGTTTTTTTCCTCCCTTTTGCGTTTAATTACAGCATCAGACTTACTGGAGGTTGTATTTGTAAAATCTGATATGGCTTCTAACACAGTAGGATTACTACGGTTATTTTCAGATGTTTGTAATATCTGGAATTGTTAAGTATATAGTAATTTATTAGATAAGTAGGGAATAACTGAGATCAATGCATTAAAATAACATCTTACATTAACCATGCGTAATCTGTATACAAACAAGGTATTATCTTTAACATCAACATCTGGACAACCAATACCAATGACATCATTTAATTGTAATTTAGTTGTCTGAAATGGTGTTTGTCCGATTCCATTTATAAACAAACCATTAGAACTCTAAAAGTGATAGGGTTTTATATTTAGTCATAAGAATATTTTCATTACATATTAATTTATACTGCAGCTTTTCATATAAACATACCTTTAAATCCGTAACATATAACTCATTTTTGCCATGGAAAAATATACAATGATGTCGAGATACAGTCAAACTAAGACATACCATTTGATTATCTTTGGCTCTGCCACATGTATACTAAAAAAAAAGTAAAATAAAGCAGATTTTCTATACATGTATTTACATAAATTAACTACACCATTATCAAATATTATTTTTATTAATAAAATACTATAAACAATTGTACAAATTTGATAATAAGTATTAGATACATACTGTGTGTTCTGGTTTATCAAGAAGAATTGTACCCGGAGCATTAACACGTTCTAATACGAACTGATAAATATTATCTGATTCCATTTTCTTTTTTGGAAAACAATTAGTCTTTTTGCAGATACACTGCGTTTTTGTTAACCTGTTTGTTAGCTCCAAAACATTTCGCGAAAAATTCCTTTCATTCGTCGTTGATGCGCATAAATCTTAACGACAATTAAACAACATATCGTTAAACAGTGTTATTTTAAAACATATTCATTTTTATACGTTTCAGATGAGTACATTTATCTCTGTATTAAATCGAACACATAAATACATTAGCATTTACCGCCACACAAGATCAAAATTACGTCTTAGCTGTGTTCAACACCTTTGGCCAATTCAGAGCCATTCGTAATCTAGGGGAATACTTGCTCGTGGACTTGTAACAAATGTCAGATGGCAAGAGCTAAAAAAAAAGAACCGAATGACATTAGTGTAGTTACTAGACAAGTTGGAGCTAACCAGTTTTATATGCATTATCTATTACACATAATATTTGTATATTTACTTGATAACCATAGGGTTGCTTCGTAAAAAAACTTAAATCTTATTAAAAAGATTGTGGTGGCGTATAATAAATAAATAAATTATTTGGTTTATTGTTGAAATGATGGAGCATACGATACCATCCGATATTCTAGATGATTTGAGCAGGTTAGCTTTCATTAATTATTCTTTTAAAATATGTATTTGTCATTATTGTTTATGCGTTCGATGTTACAAACATTTCTTTTGAGATACTATAAACCTTTTTCTATACGGTGCGTGTTTCTAATATTTTCAGTCGATTTATTATCAACGTGCCCGAAGAAGAAAGAAAAGATTTAGTCAGGATATGTTTTCAAATTGAACTAGCTCACTGGTTTTACTTGGATTTTTATTGTACAGAAGAAAATCCAAAGTTACGATCATGCAGCATGAGGGAATTTGCCACACATATTTTTTATCATATACCATTTTTAAAACAACATGTAGCTAATATAGATAATATTCTTGAGCAATGGCGAGAATATAAACAAAATGTTCCAACATTTGGAGCAATTGTATTAAATGAAGATTTAACAAAAGTATTATTAGTTCAAAGTTATTGGGCAAGGAGTAGTTGGAGCTTTCCCAAAGGTAAAGTCAACGAAGATGAAGATCCATCTCACTGTGCTGTTCGAGAAGTTTTAGAAGAAACTGGTTTTGACATTTCAAATTTAATAGACGAAAATGAATATATAGAATCAACAATAAATGAACAATTAGTGAGATTATATATAATATGTGGTGTTCAAAAAGATACAAAGTTTCAGCCAAAAACAAGGAACGAAATAAAAAATGTAGAGTGGTTTTCTTTAGCTGATTTACCTAATAATAAGAAAGATATGACACCAAAAGTAAAAACTGGAGTTGGTCCTAATGCATTTTTTATGGTTATTCCTTTTGTGAGGTAAAGAGTAGTTTCTATTACTATCTTGTTCTCAAATTTGTTTGTAACATTTATATTATATACATGATGGTACAGAATTGGAAAGAATAAATGAATGTTCAAATAGATGGAAACAAATGAACGAAACAAGTGTTAAAATGCAATGAATTTTATGCAGGAAAATGAGACGTTGGATACAAGAAAAACATTCACGAGAGAAAAATGTAAATACTGTAAGAAGACACAGGCACAGATCTCTTGGAGATGTTGAAGCTGTTTCAAAGAATAAAAGACAACAGCAATTACTTTCTCATTCTGTTCAGGTATTTAAAATCTGTTACTGAATATATCATATTTATACATATCATTAATGAGTAGTTGTGAATTACTTCTAGAATGATATTGCAAGTTTTAAAGAAGTTAAAAACTTTCGACAATCTAATACATCACCTGCGCGAAATCGTCGCGGTACATACGATAACAAAACTATCGTATCGAAATCAGCAATTAAACGTAATTTATTCGGTGAACAAAATGAAGATGAAACATCAGCTGTTCTTGCTAAACAATTAACAGATAGTCCGCGAGATCAACAGCCTTGCACAGTTTTAATGGATCCTGCTATCCAATCGGTGAAATGTAACGATTTTAGCTATAAAGCACAAGCTTTGGCTAAGGAAGTAAAAGGTTAAACGTTTTAAAATATAATTTTTATCTTCTTTTCTTCATTCTTATGAAGAAAAATTTACTTGCCATTGAAACAATAAAAGTTATATTTCTTTCTTTTAGAACAAGCATTGGATGAACTTCAAAGTACAGAATTTTCAAAAGGAAATATAAAATCTTTGTTGTTTAACAAAGCAACAATGCAGTTTAACAAAGCAGATTTGAAAACGATACCTTCTCCATTAATGATAATGAATCATAAGATGTCACATTTTCTTCCCAATGATTACATAGAAACTCAACGTTCTACAGAATTTTGTTCAATGATTTGGGCACATTTTAAGTTTGATAAACAGGCAATACTTAATTGTTTATAAAATTTTATTTAAATGATTTGTGGACGGGATATGGAAACGTGGGAAGAATCAGTGTAATACTCAATGAGTTTATACTCATAACTGTACTAAATCTCTGTATAATATATACATTTATAAAGTGTTGCGTACGGAAATTTAGAATTAAATATAATTTTAAACATTTACATGCGAT
Organism: Coelioxys conoideus; assembly: GCA_947623535.1. Lineage (NCBI taxonomy): Eukaryota > Metazoa > Arthropoda > Insecta > Hymenoptera > Megachilidae > Coelioxys > Coelioxys conoideus. The sequence goes on along the minus strand of OX392449.1, from coordinate 38,857,797 downwards.
CTCAATAGTTTAGTATTAAATTGTACTTTGTTTTTAACTGATTTTATCTGATACAATAATAATATTAATATGTATTCTTTTTCTTCTGTTACATTACTACTATCACATATCCCGAACGAACAATGACTAAATAATTTTTATATGAATAAATTATGCTACAGAAAATGGCTATAAAATCATGACAAATATGCTATGCAGCATAAATCACAATACACGCCATTTTTAACATGCAAAGGTATCGGGACATAGACTTCTTTACATGTCCCTTTATTTTACAAGTACTTATATTTAACATAATCAATTGCACTTTGATTGGGGTCACATGTATACAAAACATTTAAAAAATTGATCAAAATGTATCTAATTATTGTAAAATAGATATTTATTTTCTAAATAGCATAATTACTGAACTTCTATATATTAGTTTAAGTAACTAATTAAGAAAATCTAGTATGTTACTTTAAAATAGTAAGATAAACAAGAAGAATCAACATAAAAACAATAATAAAATACATTGCTTTTTTCAAAAAAGTAGTACCTACACCTCGCACACTTTTAATAATCTCATTATTTAGAACAAAGACTTGTTTACTTTCTTCAAGAAGTTTATTTTTTGTATCTTCATCTAAGGTTTCTGCAATCTTATTCATTGTATCCCGCATACGTTGTTTTAGTTCATATATATTACTATTTGGAAAATTTGTTACATTATTACCATTTGTCTGAGATTCTTTTTGTGGAAAAATCTTTTGCATCAGCTGCCTCTTTTTGCGCAAAATGATTCCACCACTCAAAAGTCCCATATACAGATGATAAATGTATGCTATTAACAATGTTGGGTCCTTATTTTCTATTTCTTGTAAGTGCCTCAGATATTTAGCAACACTGTCCCTATAGTTCAGAACATTTACAACAAGCAATAAATTTCAGATATCTCATTGTGCCTTTCATATTTCATATATTATAAGTTATACATAGATATAAATGTAAAAAACATACCTAGGACCATAATTTTTTTTCCACTCTTTTCCTAAATAAAAGTCAAGATCACTTTCAAAAGCTTTTGTGCGAGATATTTCATCAATTAAAAATAATCCTACATTGGTATGCTTCCATTTAATCATAGAGGATTCCAAATATCTGAATATTTCATAAAAAACCTGCAGGCCATCTGCCCACACAGAATCATCAAATAAACCTGTTTAAGATTATTGACGTTAAACAATGTTAACACATCATTCCATCTTGAAATCATAGAATTAAATTATTATGTGGTCTCATGAAAAGTGTAGAAGAAAGATTCATTGTGAACACTATGTAACAATTGGGATACTTATTCAAATGAAATGTAACCTAGGATCAAAAGCTGATAGTAACTCACTCAAGACACAAAATTAACCTATATGTAACCAAATTATTATGAACAGCAAGATCTGGAAAGTTAATTAGAAAAAGAAAATATGTATACAGGTAATCTTACCAAACGCTAATTTTGCATTTACTAAAGTGTCACTAATTTTATGAATTTCTCTCGTGGCTCTTCGCATTTGTTTACAAAATGTATCGTCGCTCGACATTTTAGCCAGATCAATGCATCGATATAGTACTCATATCGATATACAGGGTAGTGTTCATTAAACAGTAGCAATTGTTTTTTTAATTGAATCTAACATTATTTGCAATTTCAAATAAAATAATGCCAATTAACAAATGAAGTACTGTAGTCATTTTAATAAATATCATTCACACCTTTGTTTTTACAAGTAATGATTCGATTTTATCGGTTTGACAGCTTATTAAAAATACTTTTCAAGTATTTTGGAAGCTTCGTTTTATATGTACCGAAAAATTCAAATTTGGCGCGATCTTTTCCACGATGCAAAGTTAGCGCCATCTAGCGGAGAGCGGAGGAATTGACGAAAGAGAAAATTTCGATTTTCTTGAAAATTATCAATTTTTTCGAGTTTCCGAGACGTGTGAAACGTTCTTCGTCCTGAATACAACCAAAATAATGCGATCAGAATGTGCTAAAAGCGCCAGCAAAGAAAATAAAAAATATTGCAATTTATGGACCGCAAAAAGCCTAGCCATCTAGCGGTGAATGGTGCGAACTAATGGAACTAATTTTTGCGTGATACATATACATTTATTGATATTTCCTGATATGCTGACACTTTCAAAACATATTAGAGGTAAATAATTTTTATTTCTGAAACAATATAAGGTATTTTACTGTCTATTAAACCTCAAAAATGATTATTTCTTAATTTCGATCGAAAATGGAATATGTGGCGACATCTAGCGCCGAGTATCGGAACTATTAGAGTAAAAGTTTCCTCGTTCTGCCGCGAGATGGCGCCACCAGCTCCATTTACGATCGAAATTAGAAATTGTAACTTGAACTTAATAAATTAGGCTTTATAAACAGTGGAGGGCTCGAAATTTCTCGAGAAATATCATTATTTTATTCTTGGTTTCTCTTAAAAGTGTCAGTACGTTGGGAAGTATCAATAAGCGCAAATATAAGGTCCTCCAATTAGTTCCATTAGTTCCCACCTTTCACCGCTAGATGGATAGGCTTTTTACGGTCCATGAAATGCAGGTTTTTTTGATTTTCGAATACAGGATTTCCAGCTCGTTACAAAGTAGATTTTCTGATTTCGTTGCCTCTCTGAAGCAATAACTGAGAGTCTGTAGTACCCAAAAATGCCTCATTTCGCACAAAAACGCAATTTTTTATTTCGATAGTTTCACCCTCGACCGCTAGATGGCGCTAGCGGTACCGTTCTTAATCAGCGCGCGAAAATATGAATTTCCAAGTACATCCAAGACCATGTAGAAAGAAATATTTTGTGTACATTGGGCCCAAGAGTTTAAGAAGCTTTTACAAATCTTTTGTTTTATGTCTTCCTCAATGAAACAGTTTATATTTAAAAATAAATTTTTACACGTGTAAATTTGACCAACTATTCAGTTCGAGGATACTGATGATCGCTACATATTCTTTGCAAAATCTGATTTGTACTTGAACGTACAAATATCTTCAACGTTAATTCTCATCACCAAGAACACTGTGATGTAATATCGGGCCCAGTTGGCGCGGTAGGCAGTGTCAGGAAAATTGGCTAAATCTTCTATGGATCCCCGCAACGTAAAACGAAAAAAAATGTTCGATTATTGATTCCTGTCCACGCGACACTTAGTCTCGGTAAAAAATTAGGACGTACACCCAACTCTTTTTTTATTGTAAGATGAAAAAACTCTAAATATTTTCCCAAAAAACCGTGCAAAAGAAGTAATAATGAAATCCATATTACATATGTATTTATAAAACAAAAACAATTCATTTTTATTACAAAAAAAATTAAAATCAGTATACAGTGAAAATTCAATCCATAAGTACAAAACATATAAAAATTCAAATTGGAATTAGGAATAAAAATCAATTTTGCAATTATTCGTCGCTACTTGATAACAAGCGTGCACGTTTATTACGGACTGGACCAAAAATGGATATCAATAGATATGTCAGATATGTCTAGCACAACTGTCGGGTTTTATTCAAATGAAGAATTTCGCTCGTTATTAACGGCCTCTGTTGGTTTTTTGTTGTTATGAAATCTGTCATTAGCGGCTGTTTGTTTACCAATGTATACCGGGGATTCCGGTATTCCCCCAATTGTATTTTGTTGCTGTATAGATTGGTTTCTGTAAGACACTGTCAAAATTAGAATAAAAAAAAATTTTTTAGGGATTCGTGTTACAACAAAAAATTCGTGTAAAGAACTGTATTTATTCTTATTGGTCAACCGCGTTATTTCAAAATCGTGTAAAAAAAGAATTGAGTGTAATTATCGGTCTTTGCTATCGTTTATCATCACGAGTACCTGCACCATCCATAACTAAACTATGAATACACTAACTATGTACACTTAAACTAACTAAACCGTGAACTGTCTCTATAAGGGTAGCACAGTGAGAGAACGTGCACTAGCATTGAATCTGAAAATAAAAATATAATTAAACTCGAAGCACTCATTGATCGTATTTCGCTGACGAATGCCTGCATCGTTAGACAAGTAGAAGCTTTCGTTTTGTCTTCATCATCCCGTTTTCATGGATCAAATTTATCGAACGTACGCCGGATAAAACGAACAACCAAGGCAAAAGAAGGCGAAAGAAAACAATTAATATAAGGTACGATAATTTGTCACGACACGTGGCCGTGTTTCGACATCGGTCCACGTGTTTGTAAAAAAAACGCACGCGTGATTAAAAGTACCAGGATGATATACGAGCAGAGAACGTGGTATGTTGTTTGCAGTGGTTGGCCGTTCTCTCTCTGCGGATACGTGGATTTTCTATGACACGGCTATACACAGTCTGTGTATATTGTAAGTGGCTGCGGTATTCGGCTAGTCAGATCGATGAGATGCCGTCGTCGTGGCGCCTCGTAAACGCCCAACCCTGCCGTTTTCGATAAACTTCGCCTTTTTGGCCCATATACATACTCTTTCCTTAATGTGTACACACGCGCGTGCGACGTCGTGAGATTTTTCCGCACGAACGAGAAAATAGGCGACGAAAAAAATGATCCATTGCGAGCGAACGAATACGGGGTTACATAGTTCGTGTTCGCAGTACGAGTAATTACACACGGGACGCGTGCGAGTAATTTCGCGACGCTAATAAAGCGTTAACGCTTGATCGAAACAGGCGGAACGCAACGAACGAACGTTTCGATTAAACTTAAATTGGCCGGAGAAAGTAGGCGGTCGGGGAACAATTGGTTAACGCTCGTTCAGGCGTTAAAAGAAGCGCGGCCGAAGCTGCTTTATCGCGGATGAGGAATTTGAAATCTGCTAAAAGGAGGCCACGGGCCTTGCAGACGTCCAGAACCATCCTATCGTCTTGCTAAATGTGTGACACTGTACGTGCAAGACACGTATCGGCTTTTGTGTTCAATTAATAACTTCGCTTAATTATAGTGTACATTAAAATCATTAATTATAATGGACATTGATATCATTCATTATAATGCACATTAATATCATTAATTATAATGGACATTAATGTCATTCATTATAGTGTACATTAATTTCATTAATTATAATGGATAAAAATGTCATTCATTATAGTGTACATTAATTTCATTAATTATATTGGACAATAATGTCATTCATTATAGCGTACATTAATATCATTAATTATCATGGACATTGATATCATTAATTATAATGGACATTAATGTCATTAATTACAATGTACATTGATATTATTAATTATAATGGACATTGATATCATTCATTATAATGCACATTAATATCATTAATTATAATGGACATTAATGTCATTCATTATAGTGTACATTAACATCATTCATTATAATGGACATTAATATCATTAATTATAATGTACATTGATATTATTATTTGTAATAAATTAATAAATAATTGAATTAATTAAGTTCACGGTACTTAATCGAATCGCATGTACCTAATAAAACCTCGATTATTCCAAGTGCAGTTCCCTGTGCCTCTTTTCATAAAGCTTAATCGAATGTCGCTGCAGCCGAAGCGTTAATTACTTTCGTAACAGTACGAAGTGTTACATAAAAACGTTACGATGTATTAAACAGCCGTAGTTGCACAAAATTTCGCGTTATTATATCGGTAAAAGTTCTCTCGTGCTCGTATCAGTGAAATGGAACTTCTCGAGACGAATCGCGCAGCTAAGATGATTGAACGTATACACATATGTATGAACGAGCGTATAGGTACACATGTAGGTACATACTTACGGCTCGCTTAGTAATCCGAACTTACACTTGACAATTTTCTGCCGGTAATCTCGAGAATTTTACTCGGTGTACGGACTCCTGCAAGTATTTTCCTGCACTATACAAAAAATTCTGAAAATTTTTCTGCAAATACACCGTCGGTGTATACTAATTAAAGGGGAGATGTTATGGAGGTGAAGGGGAGGTAGTATTTGGTCTCGGGGGTGTTTCAATCGCGGGGATGCTTTAATCAGGAGGTTTCAACGAGAATTAATTGGAAGGTTAATGCGTTCACTGACACTAAACACGTGTGCGGACGGCAAGGTGCAGGGAAAACGTCACACGCGTCGCAGCGACGCGTCGCGACGTCTCGCGTGGACACATTTTCCTACGTCACTGGCACGCAGGTAGATCGAGAGGAGTCACAAGATTCATAGTCATCGCGATGACGAGAAACAGGTAGTACAGAATCGAGGAGACGATATATTTTCGTTTCTGATATTCTCGACACGGTTAGTAAGAGGCACCGGTCAATACTAGCGCCGCGCACTATGGCCAGTACCGTGAAAATTCGAGCTCGTACCCCGATCACGTATGCATCCGTGTAAAATATACCGTAAGGGAGACACGTGAAACCGGAACGGGTGGAACCCGAAACAATGAACCTCTCATTAGCTCCGAAAAACATTCACATGTTTACCGATCACATTTTTTAATGCTAACATTATTATTCGATCCATTCTCTCATTTTTTTCCTTCCTTCGTTATTGTTTTTTCGCTGAAAATCGCCAATCGGAGAAATTGAAATCGAGGGGATCGAAGATGGTGCTGAAAGTACGGGACAAAGTAAAAGTTTCGCGAGAGGAAACGAGGGATGTGCGATCGAAACAATTGTAAATTCGAATGTTTGCGATGTTCACGAAATATGGACTACTTTTAACGAAATTGAAACGTAGCGATTTTAGGGGGTGAAAATGTCGAGTAGCTACAGGACTGGGATCTCGCGATGCAATGCGGTAATCGAAAAATTTCAGGGAATCGATAAATCAACTTTTTTCTCTAACACCTGCTCGTTTTGTCCCTTATTGTATGTACAACATATTGTATGTACAACATATTTTATGTACAACGTATTGTATGTGCCATGATAATAATAATTGTAGACAGTAACTGCTAACGGAATATAAACGAGAAGCAGAGTGTACATAAAGAGCATAATTTGTTAATCCGGAATTTATAAGACTCAGCTTTTTGTAGGTATGGCTTTAAAGCAGCCTTACGACGTAACCGATTACACGACTGTCTCTAAAATAAGTATTCGTTAGTTTTTGAGACACGATCCTTCGCGTTTATCATTTACGTTATGATATTTATCAAGACCTGAGTTTATTCGGAAAATTACGTGTTTAGTCACGAATACAATTATTAACGAATTATTGCCTTTCGTTAATTCAATTTAACCCTTTGGACTCATTCGCTATTTAGTCTAATGCAATTTCAATAAATATTTTTTAAATAAATCTATAGTGTTATGCTCGTGCTCTTTAAACATAGTTGACATGGAAACATCGACAATTAACACCTTGTGCTACGATTTAGTCATAATAAAATATTAATTGCTGCAACATTAACGCGAATAAAGAAAGCTCGAATGTCAAGACTGTTCTACATTTAACGATCCTCAATTGTACAAATTAAGATTAGACTCGAATTGTACATTAAGCCGTGTTAAAAATATAAACGAGATTTAGTGCGTCACGAAGTTTGATGAATACATACATTTTGATAAAAGCTTCTCGATAAAATTTCTAATTTAAAATAAGAAACGTGTCACGAGTAATTTCGACTCGTTCCGTGAAGCCGGTGTTAAGCGAACGTTTCGGTGCACTTTGGTCCCCGAAGGATTCGATCGATCCGATGCAACTTTGCAGAGAAATTCGCGAAAAGTTGCATCGGACGGAAGTAAGTTCCCGAGAAAATCCTGTATCACGGAAGAGTTTATTGATCCCGCGTTAAACCGACGCGACGGCACGATCGTACGCTTCTGTATTCTGTCGACGTTTTTCCTTATTCGCAGCCATTTCGAATGCTCGCGATAGTTTCGTACGAAAACAAACCCCGCCGACACAAAAATTATGCCCGTTGCATCGTTTCGTGATCGATACGTTATCGATCGTGACACGTGATCTCACCATCGATCGAAACGCGTTCGTCGATGTATAAGTTTTATATAATCTTCTGTTAGCTCGATTCAATAATTTAATAATAATAATTATTTATTAATTAATTTATAATTTAATAATATAATAACTCAATAATTTTTCGATAATTTTCCGTTAACTCGATTCAATAATTTTATAATAATAATTATTTATTAATTAATTTATGAATCAATAATGTAATTCAATAATTTTTCAATAATTTTCCGTTAGCTCGATTCATCCCCCCCGACGAATAAATCGATCGAAAAGTCGAAAACGTTGGAACGAAGCAACGAAACGCGTTATCTCGTCGAAATCGAACGAGAATCGCGAGAACAGATTCTTACCTTCCGCATTGCGACAAATTTATATGACGAGCACTCATCGGTGCATTGTACCTCGTTTGCACCCCTATTGCGCGTTTCGTTTCGTCGGACGTGTCGTTTCTATTAAAACGACGTGTCGTTTGAGTCTTGCAATCGGCGGCTAATGAGCGTAGCAAATAACTTCGACTCGATTTTCTTTCCGTCGGTTTCGATTTAGCGGCGATATTTCGGGTTCGGTTGTCTCGAGACTCGATATTGGACGAAACGGGAGAGCAATTCCGAAAAATTCTGCATTTGGGCTTTGTTCGATGTCCTACACCCTCGTCATTAACGTAACAGGGACGAATAAAACGTAACGAACGCAAGTACAGCGATAATTCCGTACTCGAGGAGCTAATCCAAGAGAAGTCCGTCGTTTTTTCTTTTTCTGTTCCATCGATTTTTGTGCTGGAATGCTTTTCTTGAAAGCAACGAAAATAGACGAGTTGTCGGGCGGTTAGGTGCCCGGAGCGCGTGAGGACGAAAGGGTGGTTAGGTTTGTATCGGTATGAAAGGGTTAGGTTCGCATTAGTAAGAAAGCAATTAAGATCGTTAAACACTAAAACTACCGATATAATGCGCAACACTATTTAAGAAATATTATATTTTTGGTGACTATGCATGGACTTACACTACTTTCAAAATCAGTTAAATGACACTTTTAATTGTTAAGAAAGCACAAGTCCAGAGGAAAAGTAAATTTCCCTTGAAATAAATGTACTATTTATTAACACTAAAACTACCGATGTATATTCGCAATCATTTTGATGTTAAATATGAAGAAAAATAAATGAACAAAGGATGAAACATAAATGACTCCAGTTATTGATTCTTCATCTTAATGGCAATCGGCACAGATGCCAAAAGAACTATCTTAACAAATTTCGCCATTTGAAGTAGAAAATTTGTAGAAGGGTCATTTGACCCCTTTGGTAGTTTTAGTGTTAAAAATAAATAAAGACTTTTATGCTATAAAATCTAAACGATATAATATTTGTTAAATTTAATATTGTTTCATTAATCATTATTCAGTCCCCACCAGTTCGTGCATTGCTGGAGGGATTTAAAATAATCACGGTGTGCAGGTGATAATGTAATAAATCCATTAAGTCCTCGTATTTTCGGTTTGTGTGTATTTTAACTGTGATCTCATAAAACTTTAATGCATAATATTTTTCGTATCTGTTTCACGCTCTCACAGTGGGACTTTCAAGATAAACTTTTTCGTCACCTCATTGATCTGGAAATTTTTGTGTTACAAAATTTGAATGATTTTAAATATATATTAGAAAAGAGTTATGTTATTATATGATCTTATTGTGATGCAACTGCTAATATTGTTTATTCGATTCTCTCGAAAAATGGACCAACTTTCAACATAAGCAGCTACAAACTTTAATTCTTCCAGTCAACGCGAATGGGTGGGGTATTTCGAGGAAACCATTCTACCAAAGTCAGTGATTCGAAATTGTGAATCGGTAAATGGTTGATTCGAGTATTTCGGTAGTTTGTGTTAATTCAGGATGATACGATAAGCCGGCCGGCACTACATGTCGTCGCAGACCCTGCGCGATGACAAGCGGAGAGTATCGCGTGCTTTTCAGCCGGTCATTATTTCACCTCGTAACATTTTCTCCTAAATGTCCGCTGCAGACGTATACCGCAGAGGGCCGCGACCATTGTCGGCCCACGTTGTCTCGATTCTCTCACGTTTTCTCTCGTTTCCGGTGCAAGTCCTTTTTTCCGATACCTAACCGGCGCGACGCGGCGTTTTCTGACGTCGCACCGGCCGGCTTTGCTGTCCGTGTTAGTCAGTCAGTCAGTCGTATGCGGCTATATACGTGGATGTACAAACGTATGCACCCTACGGCACGTACGTGCACGTAGGTTTACTCGTGTTCGAAGAAGCGATCGTCGGGTGTGGAGGTAAATGGGATCTACGTTGCGACTTTTCGATGACGCGGCGATGTGACCGAGCGCACGCGCACCCTCTCATCTGATTACGTTACAGTACGTGTGTGGAGATACACGGAGATGTACACTTGGCTGCAATGTGGACCTAGTTTGGATATGCGAGTCCCCCTCCATGGATATTTGTTCCGGATTTTAGCGTGTCGAGTACTCGTGAACTCGATAATGTTTGTAAATGTCGATTTTTGGGTTTTGAAAGATTTATTGTTACGTTCGGGATTGAGGATTTTGATTGTTTAGGAATTTAGGAATTTAGAAAGCTTCGAATCTCTGAAGTTTTTGATGATCGAATTGTCATGTGTCTAATGATTTGATTTTGTGTACTTATAATCTCTGGGTTCTTCGATTCATGAATATCTACATTTCTGAATACTTAAATTATGAAATTTTTGGCATTGCAAATTGTTTAATTTTAGGCTCTCTAGATTTCCGAATTGACAAATTCTCACATTCTCAAATCTTCGAGTGCTCAAATTTCGAATTTTCAATTTTTTAATTTTTTAGCAGTCTGAATTCGCAAATTTATTAATTGTCTGATTATCAATTTCACAAATTTACAGATTCTCAAATTCTCAGAGGCATAGCACGGCGTCCCTAAATTTCAAAATCCCTAATTCCCCAATTTCTCGATTCGACTTTCGGAGCACCCTAGATCGAAAAATCCTCCGTTTCCAGCGTGCTGAAACCACGAATTCCCAGGGCATTCTCCCTTTTCTCCTCTCGAACTTCCCAAATCCCTGGATCCCCCGTATCCCCAAATTACCGAACCCGTCGAATCCTCGAGATATTCAGCCTAGTGATTTCCGCGTCGAGGCGCACGGTTCCTGGCGGTGTACCAGGTGCACCGACACGCTCGCGTCTCCTCGCCGTTGCGACGTGTGCGTGTGCACGCGCGTGCGCCCGTACAGATGGCAGATCGACGAAACGGTGCGGTGGTAGGAAAGAGTTTTAAAGTGCGCGAGTTCAAGCAAAATCGTGCCGGCGCGCATCGCTAGTGGGGATAGTGGAACGTAGATAAGAGAAGGGGTGTCTTGCGTGGCAGCGACGCAGGATATCGCAAAGTTGGTCAGAGAGCCGGCAGCCCGCAACGCGAGTGTTGCTGCCGAGTCGATACGAGTGTTTCTCCGTCGATCGTAACATTAGGGAGACAAGCCGTTCGTCAAATTGTAAGGGAAGAAAAAAATACAACTGTTCACGAACACGGGACACCGTGGACCCGTTTGTTGTCGCTCGATCGCTGATTCTCGTGCCTCGTTCATTCAGTGCCACGTTCGGTTCTTTACCGTCGATCGTACCACGGTCTCCCGTCGCTGACATTTCTTTCGATCGGTGTTCTTTCTCTGTAAAAGACAACCCCTCCTGGAGGGCAAGTTTAGACGATATCCGTTGCCTTAACATCTCGATTGGTCGTTGAACACAGTTTTCTCTAAAGGATTGCAGTTGGAGCGCGAGATTCGCCGGGATATCGGGAAATCGGGAGGCTGCAGCCGCGAGTGAACGTACCCCCGTCGCCGCCGTCGCGTAAAGAGGTAAGCGAACACCCCGTTCGTAAAGGGTTGCACGCGAGAACGACGAGCGTGATCGAAAAGCCGACGAGTCGGTCCGCGAATCCAGCTTATGGATTTTCCTATCGATCGTATGCGTATTCGGGCGGTCTGCAGGAGGGGGTTGTTACTAGGGGGTAGACCGCAGCACCGACGCACGACGGGGTGGTCGCTTTATTTTAATTCCGAATGTTTCGCCGTTCGCACGGATCTCAATCTCGTTTTTTACACGGAGTATTTTCGACTTTATGGTAGTACGTCGACGGAAATCGCGACGTCGGACGTTCCTCTTGTGGGGGTTGTCCGGGATCGGGGGTTGTCTCGGATCCATAGTCAGCCGCGTTTCGATCCACGAGTGCGAGATTAGCCGTATCGAAATCGATAACCGTGTATAAGCGTTTTACGTCCTGTTTTCTAGTTGGCTAGCCAGAATTTGGATCAATGATCTAAGGCCGTGCAGAGAGGCCGGGTCCTGCGCAATTCGACGGTAGGATATAGCCCTACCGCCTTTCGGAGAAAGGGACGTGCAAATCCTGCGCAATACCCAACGCCAACATTGTCCGCATGAAATCGCGGTGAGACAACCCGGTGACTTTCTCATAGAAGATTTTCTTCGAAGGTTCGTTGCTTTGGTAAGATTTCGCCACGAAAAATCTCCGTTAACATCGCCAGAATCGCTTCGTGATCGCGCGATATTTAATCCGTTACGTAACGCGTGTTATTACGTACATATTTTATTCGACACACGCACAGGTACACACACATATATACATACATACATACAATTTTATACATCGTTACATCTTATATATTGCTACATTTTATATATCGCCTTCGCGAATCTTCAACAATTCGTTTAGATGCAATTCGGTTAATTAGCGACTCGCATGAAGACACGATAAATCGGCACACTCATGCACATACATGTTCGCTGGTGCGAGATTCTCACTGCAAGATGGAACGATTTGCGGCCGGTAAATCACCGACGAACCACCGATAGTCGATCGCCCTGACATTCTATCGCCCTCGCTATCGACGAAAATCGATCAAATGTATTTGACATAGCGCGTTCGATTTTATTGGAAAATCGGTTTCCGGGAACGTCTCCGTCGACCGAGATACGCGCGCCTGTCTTCCCCAACGAACCCTTTGACCGCTCGACAAAATCTGGATTATCGTACGCGGTGACCCGTAACGCGACGCTCCGTCACACATGCTCCCGGTGCAAATTTCAGTTATGCTCGGCGATGCTGGTGGTTCACGAAGATCAAGTTAAAACAAAATGGGACACGGCGAGTTGTGGAAAGAGCATAAACGCGATCGCGACTAGCGTTTCTAGTAGAAGCGGAATGTCATATGTCAGACGCGCCGTGATCGGTGACCGATCGCGAGAACGGACTGTCTACACCGCAAACCGTGCCGGCAGTAGTCAGACGTTCGTTTCGATGATGGATCACTCATTGGACGGTCGACTCTTCGTACCTCTATCGATTGTGGCTCGGTAACGCGTTCGGACGAACGCTCTACTCATTTCGAGGGGCATTTTGAGGAACATTTCGAGCCATACATAAGCATATACATTGATAGATAGATAGATACATACATACATACATACATACATACATACATACATACATACATACATACATACATACATACATACATACATACACACGTACATACATACATACGTGCATACATACATACATACATATGTAAATACATACATACATACATACGTACATACATGCACACGTCCATACATACATACGTGCATACGTGCAAACGTGCATACGTACATAGGTGTATGGATACATACATGTGTGGTATAGATGGTATAGTCGTACAATCGAGTCGATTAAGGGCAGGCAGAGTAGTAAGAGAATCGAGTTCGTTAAAGTGGTGACACGTTAATGGGTACGTAGCATTTTTCCTTGCATTTTCGCAGCGATGAGCACTACGGACCCGACCGGCGAGGGCGGAGGCGGGGGCGGGGGTGGCGGCGGAGGAGGAGGGGAGACAACTACCGCATCGCCGACAAACGTTGAACAAAATGCATCTCCGGTTACACCGGTAATCGGCGGTACGACGGTGGCACCGGGTTCTCAACAGCAGCATCCACCGCCGTCACCGCTGAGCGGTTGTTACCTTCTCGTCGTGCTTCCAGAACCACACACAGCGCAACACACGGATCTCATTTTGAATCGCCTCGCAAAAGGTGAGTGAAAAACGTCGCGAAAATCTTTTTCCCCCGATTCTGTTATCATCTGTGGTTGATAGTTCGCGTCGCAACATTTTTATCAGCGCGCATCGAACTCCTCTTCGATGTTCCGTGTTTCTTTCGATTAATCGAATCAATTTACCCGGCAACCTCGCTCCTCTCTTTGTTGCTAGGCGGAGTTTCAGAGAACGCCGCTCGTTATCAAGGGAACCGGTTGTGCGCTCTTTCGATCATCGTCGATTCGTTTCGACATGTATTTAACATTCGGTGACGGAAAGAATGATAGGGATTTACGGTGACATGCATTAAAATTGCAAGTACGATCGACCGTAATTTTTGCTGAGATTACTCGCAGATTTATAGCGTTGGTTTAGCGAGAATTTATGGAGATTGTGTTAAATATTATTGTGCAAAATATGTAGTATTCTTTATATTTATCGCTTGAAGTACCGGCATTACATGCATGCTTATTTCAGAACTGAAAATAAAGTAGAGAAATAAATATACATGATAAAACATGTAGTACACAATAAAACATGACAGACATTTTGACAAAAGGAGGGCAATAAAATTTTGTAATAAAAAATGACAAATCGGAAACCAGTCATTTTGACTGGTTGGTAGTTCTAGTGATAGTCGAGTGTTACATCGAGTGTTATACACTATATTGTATATACAATTAATTTTTTTCATATGGAGTTTCATTTGCATATTTTTCGTTTCAATTTTTTTCAATACGGGTTGTCTGTCATTGACGTCCGTTCGCAATTTCGTAGTTCGTTAATTTAATACAAAAGTATGTACAATTGGTGTACACGGTTTTGGTCGTCGCATAGAGCGACTGTACTCGAAGATTTTTAATTAAAATAACCGTTTTATTTTATTCCGCTTCTTTTTCTACCGCGAAAATTCAACCTCGCCGAGCCTGTCCGTTTGAAATAGAGTTTCGTTTCGAATCCCTTTTTTTCCTCTTTTGAAAGAGCTTCCTTTGCTCTGCCGTGTTTTCTCCGCGCAGTGTCCCGTTTGGTAGCCGGGAACAGGGAAACGTGCAGGAAGGGACAGGGAACGCATTGAACGCGTGCACACGTGCAGCCCGGCGGAACTTACGTAATTCGCGGTGGGCGAATTAAAGAAATAAGGGCGAAGGGAAAGGGCGAAGAAAACCGAGCAGAAACAAAGAAAAGGAGAGGGAGATAAATGCGTGGAAAAAGGAAAAAGCCGTAAGTCGGTGCGGCTTGCGCATGTTAGACCGACCTACAGCCACATCCCCGCAGTCCCCAGAACTCCGATCAATAATCCGTCTACGCGGTATCTAGCGAAAACTGTCGCTACGGCACAATGACGATATTATTTCGTCATACGTGCCGCACGTTTTCTGCGTTTCGGGTTGAATGAACAACGCCACGGTATATTTATACGCGGGAATACCGAGGGAATATACGGGGTTGCTTAAAATTGAACGAAGCGCGTGCACGCGAAACACGAGTCAGGCGATCGACAGGGAGAACCGTGAAGGGTTGTTTGCCTACGGCGGGGGTTTCGACGAACAAATGAATGTTTAATAGCGAAATTACAAAAATTACCGACGCTCGTATCTCCTCTGTCCCTCTTTCTATCGATTTGTCATCGGTTTCGGTTCGTTGCACGCGTAATTCGCCGTCTTTCGTGTCGGTTTGTACTCTCTTACGGTTTTTTTTTTTGCCCGAGGGGGTACGATCGCGATATGCGTGTAGGTGGCTTCGCTAGGCCGTATGCATAAGTGTCGGTCACTTTGTATGCGAGGAGCACCGTGTAAACGTGTGAGCAGGTTTCACGTGACTCACAGCACGCTTACGTAGACGCACATCACGGCAAGGTTTGGCAGAGCGGAAAGAAGGCGAGACATGAATTCATTCGCATACTTGTTTTAACGTGTATTCAAAATGCGTTAATCTGCCAATTATTTCGGCCGTATGTAGATTTTCATGCGTTTACTGTACGAGGTGAAAACGTAACGTGTACGGAAATGGTCATGATACTTCATGTAAAATTTACACGCGTGCGTTGACTCGTACGGGTCATAAGAGCGACATGTGTGACACGGCGACTTATACAGGGTGGTCCGTAAATGTGGAACAATCTCATGCAGGATAATTTTATGATCGTTTGGTATATTTGGTACACTCTATCGAATTTTGTGTTCGTCAATAATACTTATAATAATATTGTATCAATTTGACAACGTACGAAATCTTCTTCGCCAGTTTGACAAAGTACAAGATCCTCTTCATCAATTTGACAACGTATGAAATCTTCTTTGTCAGTTTGACAAAGTATGAAATCCGCTTCATCAATTTCACGAAGTAAATCTACTTTATTAACTTGACAAAGTTCGAAATCTTCTTCATCAATTTGACCAAATATGAAATCCACTTATTCATCCACTTAACAAAATAGGAACATCAGAGGTGCTCGTTGCATTCGCAAAAGATTAATCGAACATAGAAATTTAAAAGTATACCACGTTACAAAACAAATAAGCGTTTGATCAAATAGTGTTCGACATACAATTTCAATGATTCCTTACGAAAGTCGAGTATGACAGTGATCGGTGCACCGTCAAGATCCATAGAGCTTAGCCTAAACCTAATTCCGGTTGACAAAGGATCGTAAATATAAGTATTCGTGCGTGTTTGGCCGGTAAGGTAGGTAATACGTTGAAAAAAAAGATTGATGTAATAACGTTTATGAAGGTACGTACGTGTACGCGCGTGTATTTACAGATCTCGTGGAGGTAATCCGTCGCATACACGCGCAAGATAGGAAGACATAGTTGTCGGTATGAATCATGATTGAGAGGACGTGGGGAGCATCGAGAAAGTTGGAGTTATTCGATGCTTGTAATATCCGGAAGAACTACGGAGGGCTACATCGAATCGTATTGAACCGAATCGAATTCACTCTGTATTTTCAGGGACTTTTCAATTGTACTCGATTTCCAAAGAAATTTTAAATCTCTACGAAAGAAATTTTAAATCTGAACGATACTGGTACAGGTTTTTCGAGCGGAACCGATAACGGAACATCGGATACGAAATCAAAATTCGTATCGCGTGTTTGCCCACTTATGGCACGGGAACAAATTTAACGAGCAAATAAATATTTCGTAATGATCGATTGTTCGTAGATCGCTCATCATGCAGGTATGATACAGTCGGGTTCGTGCGTTGGTAGGTTCGGGTTGGCTGGAAATTGGTGAACATTTAGCATGACCGCTACAATTTCATTGTATGCACGTTCAACCGAATATAGCGGATCTAATTTTATCACGACATTCGCCAGTGATCGCTCTCTCGTGCATCGTGCTCTTCTGCTCTTCGAGTCGTGAAACCCCGTTTCTCGATTATAGTTCGTTCTTGAACCTGACCCTTCTATCGTACCGTACATTTTAATACCATGTAATCTTGAAACTGTATACGAAGTAAGAACACCTTTTGGTATCGATTTCTCGTTCCTCTTTCTCTTTCTTATACCGGTTCGGCACTTTGTCTCGTTTTATCATTTCGTTCTACTTTTTCGGTCTTCGTTCTTTCGCGATAATTGTGTATGGCAACGATGTATAAGATAATTTACTAATATGATACTAACAATACACACTTATGATAGCACATTTTTGTACAGTTCGATTCGAGCAAAACGAACGTAGCTTAACACTAAAACTACCGATGTGTAATGCATAATTATTTTGATGTTAAAAATGTAGTCGAGAAATAAATGAACAAACGATGAAACATAAATGAATACACTTATGGACTCTTTATATTGACAATCGACTTAAATGTCAAGAAGACCAGCTTCAAAAATGTAATTTGAAGTAGGAAATTTATACATGAGTCATTTGACTTCTTTGGTAATTTTAGTGTTAAGGGATAGCGTTATCTGCACGAAGCTTTGCACAAATTAAAATTTTGATCCTCGCGCAACGAAATTCGATTTCGCGTCAAATGGTGACAGATACGTAGCGATTTATAGAATGTTTATCTATAGTTCGTGATCTCGACGGTTCGTTAATGGATAATGGTTCGTGTACGAGTACGGAATCAATTTGAATCGCGTATTTGACAAATCCTTGGATCGGGTCTTCGCCCTTGTCTCTAAAAGTATAAATAGCCGCGTATAAGTTAAGTCGATCCCTGTACTATTCTACCGAGATGATCGCGACGAGCGTGTTCAAATCTCGTTCAGCAGTTTGTTCCTTGAACACGCGTTCCTTTCTAATTTATTAAATCGGGTCGATTTTACCGGGTACGCGGATTTTTCGAAGGATCTCGTGTCGGCTCCGAAATCACGTGCGATTTAATTGCTCCGTTTTTATTAGTCGGCATGTCACGTTCGGTTCCGGTATGTTATGCTTTGATATTTTCCGAGGATGTAGCATGATTCGTGGCGAAATTTGAGGATGAAAAGCAAGGGACGTTAGCGATTATAAGAGAGGTTAAAACAGCACAGCGGTTCGTCATCGACCTCGTTCGACGTTTCCTTTTCTCGCGAGATCAATCGAGAACAACGTTGTCAGCAGTGTTCGAAGAAAACTCGTTGAAAACTTTTTGACCCTGTTCGATGACAAAAGCCTTCGTTTTTATATCGTCGCGTGCGTCCACCACCTTCCCGCGATTTTACGACGGTATCACGTTAAAATATTTCTTCCGGTTTACGCAGGACACGTTTTCCGACCTTGTCGATGTCCTTGCGGCAAGTTCGCACACGACAAACCACCTATGGTATTTCGCGTTGTTCGTCGAAAAAAACGCAGCACGAACGGAACGGAAAAGTTGCAGGAAGGACAACGAGAAATCGCGTCTAAACATAGTTGGGTCAACCCCCGACGTTCTGGGTATTCGCAGTCGTGGTCGTCGGGTTAGAAAGAAAGCAAGAAGGGCGAAAAAAAAGGATTAAAGAAAAAAAAGGGGCTGAACGAAGAAAGGAAGTCGATGCAAATCGAGAAACGCGATGAGAACGAGAGCCATGGCTTCTAAAAGATGCTACGAGAGGGGTAAATGCTCCGACGAAGAAACCCACGATTTTGTCTATATTTAACTCGGTATCTTCTACTAGGTATACCGTTTTTAAGTACAGCGAGGCTTTGCTCGCGTCAACGTGATTTACCCGTTTATCTTCGCCGTAGCATTTCATTTTTTTTTCTTCCTTCGCGTCGCTCGAAAATCACTTTTGCACTCGCGACGAAAGTACTACTCTTTAAACATTTTTGCTTCCGACGAGCGTAATGCTTCTTGAATTTTTGTACTTCCGACGAAGGTACCAGTTCTCGAACATTTATCCCTGCGACGAAAGTACTGCTTTTTGAATTTTTGTAATTTAGGCACTTTTGTGCTTGCGACGAAAGTATTGCTTTTTTAATTTTTGTATTTTATGAACTTTTGTACTTTCAATGAAAGTACTGTTTTTTGCATTTTTTCTACTTTCGACGAAGGTACTAATTTTTTAATTTTTGTATGTTCAACGAAAGTACTGTTTTTTTAATTTTTTCCGCTTTCGGTGAAGTTATAATTTTTTAATTTTTTGGACTTTCAACAAAAGTACCATTTTTTGAGAATACCATGAAGTACATATGTAATATAATTACCGGTTTATAGTAGCCGAATATCGAAATATAATTTAGGAGCCGAAATATATAGACGGGTGATTAAGCGGGTAGGTACGATACGTGTAACGAAATAAGGGTTGGGTTCGTTAAAGTATCATCGGTGAGGAAGGTGCGCAGGGGTTGTGTCGCGCATTAAAAAGGTACGACCCCCGACCGCGACGCACGGCTTCTCTCCGTATCATCATTAGGGCTTCCGATCAATTTGACATAGAGAATTTGCTGGCGAGGTTCAACTCGACGATTTCAGTGGCTCGAGGGCCACGATTGTGCCGAGTAGCGCACTTATTACACCGGTCGACACTAGATTTACGGAACCACGTCAAAATGACGAATCTTAGATTACTTATTTTCACTCTTATCGGCCCTATGTCGTCGCTCGACGTCGCATTTATCTTCGATCGCATAAATAATTCAGATAAATAGGTTGCTTGAATGTATATTCGTTTGCTTGCTGCTTATAAAACATTAAAAATTGACCACTTAGCAAATAATAAAAAAATGACCATTTAATAAATGGTCAAAAAATGACCATTTAACAAATGATTGGAAAAATAAATATTTAACAAATGGTTAAAAAAATGACTATTTAATAAATGATTGAAAAATTGACCATCTAACAAATGATAAAAAAATGACCATTTAATAAATGGACAAGAAATGATCATTTAATAAATGATTAAAAAAAATGACCATTTCATAAACGGTGAGAAAATTACCATTAAACAAGTGCTTAACTTTATGTTACAAAGTTGATTTTCATCGAGAATAATGACTTAATGCATACATTGATCCGTGTTCCTTTGTTCGATTATCTGTTTTTCAACTTCATCTTCAATCTCAAACAAAACGTGCATTAAACGCCGGTAAATGTAGTGTTAGATATAAACGAGCATCGATCGTCCGTAAATCCGGTGTCAAACAAATCGTCCCGGCATGCGATCCTGTAAATGTCCGACTCCCAGAATCGAGATGCCAGATTTTACCCGCGTAAGTAGTCGCTCGTGATTACTTTCACGAACACGCATCTCGTTTTCGATTCTCGACGAGTCTCGAGCAAATTCGAGCACTCGCAAGATCGGACTCGAAGGTTGTCGGAGAAATCGAAGACAGGGTATAAGGGGATCGCTCGAACTTGGGTGGTTTTAACGGAATCTCCATTATAGAATCGGTTCGTCTCGGTTTCTTTTCATCGGGCGAACGTTATTAAAAAGTGAACGGGGGATGATGAATTTTCGTTCGTTCGATAGACGGCAAAAGGTGTCGAGCAGAGCGGAGAGTGGGTGCAGGATATACAGCACTGTAGTTACGTCGCGTCGGGTCGATCGATTGCCGGCTGACTAGCACGGAACCACGTGACGGGGTGCGGTATTCGTGACGTCACGCAACTCCGCTGTCTCCGTCGCGGTATTTCAATCAGCATCTCGATTTTTCGCCGTTTCGCTCGATTAAAGAACGCAGAGAGTTTTTGCATTTTTATATCCACCGACCTGATTGAGCGCGTGTGCTCGACGTCTCATTTTTTTTTCTCCGGCTAAGCCAATTAACCGCTTATCGGATTAATTATGGCGAGTGCGATGTTAAACGCTTTCCACGTAACGTATTTCGATAAATTGATGCCCGAAAGGGAGGAAAGGCACGCTTTCTTAACCTTCACCTTACGCCTTACGTTGTTCGGCCCTGAACGACTACGTTATCGCGCGAAGCCAAACTAGTACCCTCATAGTTACGCATCGTTATGACCCAATATCGGTATCTGGTCGGGATGAGGATCAACGAAGAAATCGAGATCGTGGACACAAAAAACTGAATCGGTGTTTTCCCTGAAACGTCGTAGCGCTTAACACTAAGCCTACCAAAGGGGTCCAATGACCCTTCTACAAATTTCCAACTTCAAACGACAATATCTTTTAAGCTTCATGACATTCACGCTGATTGTCATCAAGATAAAGAATTTATAAATGTATTCACTTGTGTTTCATCGTTTGATCATTTATTTTTCAACTTCATTCTCAACATCATTGTGATTGTGCATTATACGTCGGTAGTTTCAGCGTTAATTAACAGGAAATCGGTAAAGATGTACCTGTTTAACAGCGATAGCGTTGTTCCGATAATGAGCGCACGCGCGTGACGTTCCTCTGACCGTAAAACCTTTCGTGTGTTTCAGGTTTCCTGTCATGGGATAAGGATAGTTGTCACGTAGATTTAGAAAAAGAGTTATCGGCGCTGGTGGCGCAGGCTCCCGAAGGAGAAGAAGCTAGAAACGGTATTTGTATTTGATGATCGTGTAACAATTTGATCGCTAATCATCGATGATCCGCTATTAAAGACTCCCGTATCGTGTTAACTCGCAGAATTGTTTCCGCTAACGAGACGAACGAAATTTTAGGCGAACGACTGATCCAATACGCCACCGAGAACCTAGTTACGGAGGTTCTCATTCATCCGCAAACGAACACGTTGTTACAGTGCATTCGTAATCTACTTGCGAGTTTCACGAAACATCGACACATTATACACGCCGGCTACACCTTCGGTGGAAATGGTTCCTGGATATTGCAAGTACGTGCATCGCCAATGATATCGCCATACCTTTTAGTAGCGTAATCGTTTTGCGCGAAGGATACTCTCAGCACGCGTATGAGATCCACGATAGAACGTTAGCGTCGTCGCGGAACATCGATTAGAGTCTTTAAGTATGAACTCTATTTTCTTCACGTCCTTCCGTACTCTCCCTTGCGCGCTCTCATTTCGGTCGCGTCGGTTCTCCATCGTTTCTGACGAACGTCGTGACGTTTCAGGATGGAACCTTTAGCCTGGCAGACTTTCTGGACGCGTTCAGCGAGCACGAGGTCCAAAGAGTTCTTCGTGCCTACGAAAACAGCGTTACGGTGGACGTTCATTGCGCCGGTGTCGGCGAATGGACGACGAATCGATTGTCGAAAGAAGCTTGCACCAGGTACGTACACCATACGATTATTCACGGAAGAAAGTAACGTAAAAACGGGAACTAACAGCGAAATCATTTCCACAGATCATGCAGAGTCCGAGTGAATCCCGACGACGTTCTGACGGCGGGTGTGCCGGCCATCACGAGTTTCACGAGCTACATCGGGCAGTATCTCGTCGCCCAGACGTTGGACCAATTGATGGAACCGTCCGACGTCGTTGGGAACATCAGATTTAGTCATCCAACATTGTATGTCTTCCCCGGCGGCCAAGGCGATGCCGCGCTCTTCGGTATAAACGGTTTCAACATGCTGGTGGATGGTGGCTTCGCCAGGAAAGCCTGTTTCTGGGACTTTACCAGACACTTAGACCGCCTCGACGCGGTTTTGCTCACTAGAATAAACAACGGCAACGTGGGAGGCATGTCTAGCGTTCTCCGAAAGAAGAAAGAGATGCACGTTTATCCTCAGATTGGTCACTTCTTCTGCAATCTAGTTGTAAGTATCACGCGAACGACCCTCCATCTTACTTGTTAGATCAAAATCAGAGTTTTGCACAAGAGTTAGTTTTCGAAAATTTTGGGATTCGAAGATATTCAATTCGCGCATGTACGCCAAGGATTAAACCAGTCTCCCTTACTAATTCGCCTTTACGTAATAAAGTCTGCGGAGTTTAGCGCGGTCGTTAAAGTATATCAATACGTTTCGATTGACGTAACAGGAGAGAAGACAATCCAATTCACCGGATGGGGACAAAGATATCGATCCGTTGATCTTGAATCTCACCGACATCGGCCAGCAGATGGTCGTGGATCTTCGTCACATCAATTTGAAGGCTCACCCGTGCTACAGGGACCCGGAGCCGATCAATCTGTATCACAAAGTGGGCCACGGCACGCTGGACATGTACGTGTTAAGCCCAAGCAAGGACAGTCGAAAGGTCCGCGAATTTCTGGCGAAATGGCACGCAGCGGACTCGAAACTGTTCGCCGAGTCGCACAGAAAAGACTCGAACAACATAACGTTCCCGATCCAGAATCTGGTCTCGATATGCGCGCTGCTGGTCTGGCAACCGGCCAACCCCGAGGACACCATCACCAGAATCCTGTTTCCCGGTAGCACGCCGCAGCACAAGATCTTCGAGGGTTTCGAACGATTGAAGCACCTGGAGTTCCTGAAGCACCCGGTCTGCTCGGCGAAGAGTCTCTCGCCGTCCGCGTCGTTGGCGACACTCCGTGACAAACC
Organism: Coelioxys conoideus; assembly: GCA_947623535.1. Lineage (NCBI taxonomy): Eukaryota > Metazoa > Arthropoda > Insecta > Hymenoptera > Megachilidae > Coelioxys > Coelioxys conoideus. The sequence goes on along the minus strand of OX392449.1, from coordinate 38,833,879 downwards.
GATCAGACAGAAGCTCGCTCTGACGGAGAAAGAAACCGCGAAGAAGGTGGCCGCGGAGGCGAAGAAAGAGAAGAAGGAGCTGGACGCTAAATCGACGCCCACACCGCACATTATCCCGACAAAACCGCAAGCCGCGATGGCGGCGGTGGCGGCTGCTGCGGCGGCCGCGCAGGCCAAAGCGGAGGCGAAGCTGAAGAGGACGACGGCGCCCACGGCGGAGAGCAAGAAACTCGAGGTAGAGGGTAAAGAGACCAAAGAGAGCAAGAAGATGGAGAAGGAACTGAAGGAGGCGAAGAAAGAGAAGCAACAAGAGAAAGCGGAGGTGGAACGATCCGAGAAACGTGACAAGGACACCGTGAAGAAAACCGACGCCAAACCTGAAGCGGAAAAAACAACTGCAAAAGAACCGAAACCCTCGAAACCGTCGAGGGTCGATAGCAGAAGAAGGGAACCGAAAGAAGCTAAGGTGCCGACGAAACCAGCGAAGATCGAGGCTCCTCCCAAGGGCAAACCGGCCGAGAAGAGAACGAAGCAGCTGGACAAGAAGGACACAGGTGTGTCGGCTGGTCCGACCGTGAAATCGTCCCCGACGACGCCCAAGAAGGTGGTGAACGGCGTCGCGACGAAGACGGAGATGAGAGGAGTCGCGAAATGGAAACTGACACCCGTTTACAAGTCGATAGTGGCGGCGCCACCGGCCAAGAGCACCAAGGACGCAAACAACAGAAAGGTGGTGGAACAGAAGAACATCGAGAAATCGGCGATAAGGGACGGCGGAGTCACGGGGACGGCTGCGTCGAAGGCGGCGCCAATCGCGAAGCCGAAACCGATGGACAGAAAGGCGATAAGTCGTCGAGGAAAACCCGTCAGTCCGAGCAAGGCTCGGGTTCCTGGAAGTCCGGCGAAGTCCACACGCAGCACACCCACCGCCTCCGTCAAGTCCGATAAGGACGGCGTTGTACGAAAGGTGAAGGGCGACAGAGGAACCACTGACTCCTCAACGGTGTCGACGCCTTCCGGTATCGAGCCTGAAGTCGGAACCAGACTGATCGACAAGAGCCTGATGGAACGTTCCGAGGACGTGTCGTTGGACTCGATCGAGAGCAAGGTGCTCGCCGATCTGAAGGAGGAACGGGAGGTGGTGGAGGAGATCGAGGCGGTTCTCCAAAAAGCAGAGCGTATTGAAGAAGCGGCGAGGAAGGAGGATCGCTTCGAGGGAGACGACGAGATTACCGCGGAGGTAACCGACAAGAAGGAGGAGGACATCACCGAGGAGGACGTGACCGCCGAAATCGAGGATGCCCCGAAAAAGGACAGCCTGAGGAAAGGCAGCCACGAACTGACGGAGGAGGAAGAGTATCTGATCGTCGAGAAGGAGGAGGTGTACACGGAGGATTCCGCGCAGAGCGGCGACGGCGAGCAGAAACACGTGTTGGACGAGGCGGAATCGGAGAAAGCGAAATTGCTGAAGGACACGGAAACGGCGAAGGAGAAGGGCGCCGAGGAGGAGGTCGAGGAGAAAGAGAAGGACGAGAGCGTCGAGAAGAAAGTGGCCGTCAGAGCGAGGAAAGCCAGGGACGAGGACGAGGAGGAAGAGGAGGATGAAGTAGAAGAAGACGAGGAGGAGGAGGAAGAAGAAGAGGAGGAGGAAGAGGAGGAAGAGGAGGAGGAGGAACGCGAGGAGGAAAAAGAAGAAGAGGAAACGGCTGAACCGATCGATTTGTCGCCGGATCGTAGAGAACGTTTGGAGGAGGAGGCAACGAAGGAGGCGATCGCAGCGACGGAGGCGCAAAGAAGGCGCGAGGACACCGAAGACTCCGTCAAGAGGGACAGCGAGGACATCGCCAAAGGGACGCCCGGTCCATTCGACAGCACCGACAAGTTCGACTCGTTCGAGAAAAAGACCAGCGACACCGACATGAAGCCGGAGGCGGATCAAAACGAACAGATGCCGGAGAAACTGGAAGAGTCGCAAGAACGTATCTCGACAGTCGAATCCGGCGCCACGACCACGGCACCGACCCTGCCCGAGGACGAGCGTATACCCCTGGACGAGATCAAGGAGGACATCGACGAGAAACACGTCATTGAAGATGTGAAAGAGAAGGACGCGCCGCTGAAGAAAGAAGAAATCGCAGTAACGGCGGTGAGCGTCGCCGGAACCGACGCCGTAGCTGCCGTAGCAACGGCGCCGGTTTCCGCCGGTCCTTCCGTTGCGCGAACTTTCCCTCCTGTCGCCGTCAGACCGGAAGTTCAACGATTCGACGTGAGACAACCTACTCAGATGCTGCAACGCGACATCGTGAAGACACCCGATGAGGTGGCCGATCTGCCGGTTCACGAGGAGGTTGACCCGAAACTCTACCGAATGGAGGACTTCGAGAAGGAGAAAGTGTCGCCGCCGACGCAGGAAGTCAAAGAGCCACCCACACCACCGATCAAAGAGCAGAAGGGAGTGTTCAGTTTCTTCGGCAAGGTAGCCGACAAGTTCGAGAAAGGTATCGACAAGCTGACGAAGAAGTCGAAGAGGGAGCAGGACAAAGACGTCGACGAAAAGTCTTCCTCGAAATCCAGCTCGCCGAAGGAGGCGAAGGTTCAGGAGAAGACCCTGCTGGAGGAGGTCGACGTGGACAAAATGTTCCCGAAAGTGGGCAAACCTAGCGAGAAGATCGAACCGCCTCGTGAACAGGAAACGAGGATCGATCGTAGAAAACCGTCGATCGTAGAAGAGGCGACGCTGGCGAAGCTGCCTGTGGACTTCGCGGAAAAACCTCTCGAGCGGAGGGAAAGTAAACCCGTTCTGGAAACACAGCCTGAAGTGGTCCCCAAAGCTGCACCCGAAGCGAAAGAGGAACGCGAACCCTCGCCGATCAAGGAAGAACCCAAAGACAAATTGAAGGACATCGTTCCGGCGGAAGACGAGCTGAAGGAGAAGATTCCGGAGAAGAAGGAGAAGCCGGAGGAGAAAGAAAAGAAGGAAGAGATCGCGAAGGTCGAAGATCGGATCCTCACGGAGCAGGAGGCAATCGATGCAGCAGAAGAAGACGCGGAGGAGATACAGGCACTGTTGGAGGAATCCTCGAAGAAATTCAAAACGGTGAAGGACAGCTTACGGGACTCGTTGGAGTCTTTGGGAGAGAATATCGAGGTGGCCGAAGAAATACCGATCCCGGCCGTGAAGGACACCGTCAAGGATACGTTGGAGGGAGTCGTGGAGAAACTGGAGGCGATCAAACCGCACATCGAGAGCGTGCCGATCGAGAGCAAGGTGCCGGAAAAAGTGAGCTTCGATATAGCCAAGGACGAGGAATTCGAAGCGGAACACGAAGAAGGTGTCATGGTCACTGCCGACGTTACCAGCGAGGTCCCGTTGAAGGACGTGAAGGAAGCCGTGCGAGACGTGGGGGAGGTTCTCGCGGGAACTGCCGGAATCGATATCGAGGAGAGACCCAAGGACGTTATGGAGATCGTGAAGAAGGTCGCTCAGGTGTTGAAGGAGGAAGATTTCCTGGTGGACGATAAACTGTTCGAGAAACCGACGACGAAGGAGAAGGAAAAGGAGGAGGAGGACAAAGACAAAGACAAGGAGAAAGAAAAAGATAAGGTAGATGTTAAAGGAAAAGAGAAGTTAGAAGACATGGAGAAAGAAAAGGTAGAGGATGAAGAAAAAGAGAAGCTGGACGATAAGGAAAAAGAAAAGCTAGACGATAAAGAGAAGGAAAAGGTCATAGACGATAAGAAGCTCGCGGCACTCGGGATGCCGACGAAAGTTGGAATTACCGAAGAATTCCCCCGTCCTCAGGAAGAAGTGAAAGAACTCGTCGCGGGTAAAATCGACGTAGCTCCGTCGCAGGTGTCGGCCTACGTGCCCGTTGAAATGGAGGTACACGAAGAGCCTTGCTTAAAATTAACGAAACCGGGAGAAACGGTCGTGTCCCCGGAGGAAAAGAGAGATATACGCGACCTGAAGGACATCTGCGAAGACACGTTAAAAATGGACTTGCAGATCTGCCCGAGCAAGGAAGTTAAAACGGAAGCCGTCGAGCCATCGAAGATAGACGTGATGGAGGCCGGAACGGAATTGGTGTGCAAGAAGGAGCAAATTCCGTTAGATATCGAGGAAGAGCATCCGGTGATCGGTTTCGATCAGAAGATCTCGCCGGCGAAGGCGGAAATCGTCACGGTCTCAGCCGGTTCAACGCCGACCTCGCCGAAATTCGTCACTGACAAACTACAAGAGAAACCGGAAACCAAGGAGGCCGAGGAGACGATTCGTCGATTGTCGATTCAGTTACCGGCCGAGATCAAAATGATCGTCGATCGGCCGGGACGCACGGTGATCGAGATCATCGAGGAACTGGTCATCACGAAGAAACGAATCACGATCGAGATCATCGAATACGTGACAAGAATAAAACGCGTTTCGCGAGAACGCGTGGTCTATGCGATCAAGGAGATCATCGTGAGAAAAGGATTAACAGCTAAGGACGTCGTCGACGACCTCGACGCGTTGAAGCTCGACGAGACGTCGATTTCGACGGAGTTGAGAACGGACCTGGAGGAGTACATCATCGAGCAATACGTGTCGAAAGGAAGACGCGTCATCACCATCGAGATAATCGAGGAGATCTGCACGAGAACCGTCATCCCTCGAATAATCGTTATTCGAGTCATCAGAGAAATAATCGTGAGCAGATCGATCGACATTACCGTGGACGAGACGGTGTTGGCGGAGACGCTGAAGAGCGACGAGATAGAGACGGTCAAGTTAGAAGAGAAAGAACCTACGAAGATGCCCGAAGAAGAAAAGGAACCCGTCGAGGAGGAAATAGAAGTGGAGGCGGAAGTGGAAGAAGACGGTTTCGTTCGTATCGAAAGTAGAAAAGTATCGAAGGACAAGATATCCCCGCCCGAGAAAGCACCGGCGTCCATGCAGCTAGAACCAACGATCGAAACCGAGAAGAAGGCCGACCAAGAGAAGGAGGACGATTTCGAAGCCGTCGAACAGGAATACAAAGTCGGTATCGTTTCCGACAAATTGTCTGAACCCAGGGAACGCGAGCACGCGGAAGAAGCCGAGGACGAGGCTGACGTGATCGAAGCCGACGAGAAATTCGTCCACGAGACTAAAGAGAAGGCCGAGAAGAGAGACGTGACGCCGCCAAAACAAGAGGAAAAGATCATCGACGAACGCGAGAAGTTAAAAGATGTCGAGAAAGCGAAAACTCCGACGGAGGTACCCGAATCTCTCGACACCGTGGAAAAATACTTGGACGAGGCTAAAGAGAAGGTTGAGGAAACCGTTAGCAAAGTAGAAGCCCCAACAGTGGCGAAACCTGTTGCTGAAGAAAAGGCTGACGCGATGAAACCGGAAGGGGAAGATGTATCCCCTACGAAGCCGGAAGAGGCGACAAAAATGGAGAAGGAACCGGAACCTAAGAAGTCACCCGTAGACAAACAGCCTGCTGTGGACAAGGCGGAGAAAGAATCGGAAAAAGAAAAGGATAAACCAAAAGAGGAGAAGACGCCACTGGTCGAAGCGAAGGTAATCGATACTGCGATAAAAGCGGTCGAACCGGTCGTTGTCGACGTTGACCGCAAACCAAAAGAAGATGAAAAAGAGGAACCGAAGGAGGACAAAAAGGAGACGGTCGAAGGTGCCGTCCCTAGCGTAACTGACGTAGCCAAAGCTGAACCACGAGTCGACGAAGCGGACTCGAAGAAGTCACCGATTCGAGAAGAACTTAAGGAAACGCTCGCAGAAACTCGCGACGAGAAAATAGAGGAGGACACGGGATTCGTTCGACGAATGTTGGTCACAGCCAGCAGCGAAGATGGCGGACAGGAGACGGAAATCTGCTCGACCGACAGCGCCGGGCTCGCTGTAAGAAAATCCGTCACCCCCGACGATTCCCTGAAGGACACGTCCATAAAATCAACACCCGACAAGGACTCCCTGCTCACCGACAAGGAATCGCTGCGTTCCGGAACGAGCAGCCCGGAGAAGGACAGCATCTCCGAGAAATCGGCGCCGGAAGTCAAAGACGTCGGCAAGGTGACACCGGAAGACAGTCTGGAGAAATCGCCTGTCGATCGGCTAGAGTCCGTCTCGCAGGATCTCGAGGACAGCCTGGAGAAATCGGTAACTGTCGAGAAACGAAAGGAGAGCGTCTCCGTCGACGAGAAATCGCCTAAATCGCCAGAGGAGAAGGTCCTGGCGGAGGCAAAGATCGACGAGGATGAATCGCGAGCGATCGTCGAATCGATCGAGTCGCAAATGGTGGACAAGGTCGATGTCGAGACTCATCTTGAAAAGAAGAAGTCGCTGGAGATTGCGGCTACCAAGTCGCCAGAATCGATCCGTTCGGAGGACGTCTCTCCGGCGGAGACCATCTTTGAGAAATCGCCGACGGAGAAACGGGAAGTCGCGCAGATGTTGGACTCGATCAAAGACATGGAACCGTCGGACGCTATTTCCGCGAAGCAAGAACCGAAGATCGAAGCGCCGAAGTCTCCTAAAGAACCGGTGATCGAACAGGCCGTTCCCGAAGAGAAAGCGAAAACTCCCGAAGAGAAAGCAAAAACTCCTGAAGAGAAAGTAAAAACTTCCGAAGAAAAAGCAAAAACTCCTGAAGAGAAAGTAAAAACGCCCGAAGAAAAAGTAAAAACTCCCGAAGAGAAGGAAGAGGAGAAGAAAATAGACGTTGCATCGCGCGAGAAGAGTCCCGAAACGCCCAAAGAAAAGGAACCGTCAAAAGAAGAGAAAGAAGAAGAAAAGGAAGTAACCGTGGATCGCAAATTATCCGTCGCAATGGCGGATGTCGATGAACGAGAGATCAAGAAGTCTCCTTCTCCCGTTTTGCTTGGCGAGAAAGAGTCGAAAGGGCTGATCGAAGAGAAGGTGGAGGAGAAGAAATTGGTCGAAGAGAAAATGGACGAGAAAATAGTCAAGGAAGAGAAAATGGAGGACAAGACAGTCAAGGAAGAGAGACGCGAATCGGTGGTCGCAGAAAAACCAGTTACCGAGGAAGATCGTCGCGTTTCCGTGGCTAAACTCGAGAAAGAAGAGAAGAAACCTATCGAGGAGGTCCCGAAGGAAGTTGAAAAAATAACGAAGGTAGAAACAACGATCGACAAAGCGGCCGAAGTAGCAAAATTAACCGAGGTGGAAGAACGGAAGAAATCGGTCGATCTGAAGTCCCCGATCTCGACAACCAAAACCGAAGAACCCGAAGAAATCGCAGGCAAACCAGAGGTACCAACCACCGTTACCGATGCTGGCGAACAGTTCAAGGACTCGGACGAGAAAGCCAGCGAGAAATGGAGCCCGACGAGCGTGACGAGCGTCCGCGACGAGGACTCGAGACAATCGATATCGACAGATCGTTCGAAATCACCGAGCATCGCCAGCGAACCGGCGGACTTGAAAGACGTGACGGAGAAATCCGTGTCCCCCGACGCGACACGAGCCTCCATCAGCCCCGCAGAGTCGAAAGGATCGATGTCACCGACGATTATCGAGAAGGACCTGAAGGACGTTCAGGAGACGAAGAAGGACGAGCCTAGTCTTCCGGAGGAGGCGAAACTCGCGATCGATCGTTCGAAGCCGGATCAAACCACCGAGCAGAAGGACGAAATCGTCGAAAAAATTGAAAAATCCAGAACACCCAGCGTGGCGGACGTAGCGGAACAGAAAGATTCGAAGGATCGTTCGAAATCGCCGAGTATCGCCAGCGAGATGGCCGACGCGAAAGAACTCGACGCGGAACCGGTTGAGAAATCGAGATCTCCCAGCGTGACGAGCGTCGACTCGAAAGAAGTTGCGGCACGCTCGAAATCTCCGAGCGTATCGATCGAAGCGGCGGAAGCGAAGGATGTCAAGGAGGAAGTTAAAGCGGTCGACGAGTCCAGGAAGCTCAGTGTAGCGAGCGTGACCACGGAACCGAAGCTCGATGCCTCGAAATCGCCGAGCATCTCGGGAGAAGCTGAAGAACTGGCGGAAGTCAAAGACAAATCTAGATCACCCAGCGTTTCTGCGGAAATTAAAGACAAAGATCGATCTCCCAGCATCGAAGAGAAAGATGGATCGAAATCACCGAGCATCGATGAAAAAGATCGGTCGAAATCTCCCAGCATCGAGGAGAAAGATCGATCGAAATCACCGAGCATCGAGAAGATCGATGAGAAGAAAGTCGATGTAAAAATCGACGAATCCAAATCTCCCGACACAAAGAGCGTTCCCATCGAATCCAAAGAGGTGGATCGTTCAAAATTGCCTAAAGAACCGACCGATGAAAAAGAAACGATTACAAAGGTACCGGAAGTACTCGATGCAGTACCTGAGCCAAAAGAAGCAGCAGAGAAATCGAAATCGCCGAGCATCTCGGAAGACTTGGCAGACTCGAAGCCCGTGGAAAAATCCAGATCCCCTAGCGTGACGAAAGAGGTTGAAGAACCCCGATCTCCCGAAGGAACGATCGTTGAAAAAGAGGTAAAGGATCGTTCGAAATCGCCGAGTATCGCCGGCGAGACGATCGACTCGAAAGAACTACAGATCGAAAAATCGAGATCTCCCAGCGTGACCGGTATTCCCGCGGAAATGGAAACGAAGGAGGCGGATATCAAAGCAATCGACAGATCCAGAACACCTAGCGTTGCGGAAGCGAAGGAGATGGCGACGGGATCGAAATCACCGAGCGTCGAACCAATCGATTTGAAGGACGTTTCAATTAAACCAGAAGAAAAATCCAGATCCCCGAGTATAGCGGGCGAACACAAAGAATCAAAATCACCAAGCATCGCAGGTGAACCAACCGATCTGAAGGACGTCGACGAGAAGGTGGACAAATCCAGATCATCGAGTATAGTAAGCGCTCCCGCGATCGAACCTAAAGAATCAAAAGCTCCGACAGATTTGAAGGACGTCGAAATGAAACCGGAAGAAAAATCCAGGTCTCCCAGCGTAACGGGTAGTCCCGAAGAACCAAAGGAAACTGTGGACGTAACCAAATCGACTATCTCGGAAGAGAAAGTGTCCGACAAATCCAGATCTCCGAGCTTACCGAAAGAGGAAGTACCAAAATCACCGATCGTTGCCGATAAAACGATCGAAACGAAGGAGCTCGACGTGAAGGAGGAAAAATCGAGGTCACCGAGTGTCACGAGCGTGCCTGAAGAACCTACAAAATCACCGAGCGTCGAAAAAGTAACTGATCAACTCGCGTCCGCTGCCATAACAGAGCCCGAAGCTGCCAAAGAACGCTCGAAATCACCGAGCATCGCCGAGTCGACGGATTCTCAAGTTCCGGACACCAAGTCCAGGTCTCCAAGTGTCGTCGGTGTTCCCGAACAGCCGAAGAAGGAAGCCGATCGTTCGAAATCAACTAGCCCGTTGGAAGAGACGAAAGAGATCAAGGAAAGAGTTAGCGACGAATTCAAGCCCGTCGATACTGCCGTACAATCAAAAGACGGTTCGAAATCGCCGACAATTTCCGAGGAGGACAAATCTAGGTCTCCGAGCGTGCCCAAGGAGGAAGTTCCAAAATCACCGAGCCTCGCCGACAAAACGATCGAGTCGAAAGACATCGACGTTAAGACGGACGAGAAATCCAGATCCCCCAGCGTAACTAGTGTTCCTAGCGAATCGAAAGAAGCGGCGGATCGTGAAAAATCACCGAGCGAAGAGTTGATTTCCGAAGAACCTAAAGACAAGTCCAGACCGCCGAGCGTAGCTGGTGAGCCCAAAGATTCCAAAGAGAGCTCGAAATCACCGAGTGCAGAAGAAGAGACGATCGTACCGAAAGATGTTCCGAAGACAACAGCGGAACCGGAGAAGTCAAGGTCACCCAGTGTGACCGGTGAACCTAAAGATCTAGGTATTTCCGACAAATCGAAATCACCTAGTGTCACCGAAGAGACGGTCGACTTGAAAGCCGTCGACGAGAAAATGGAGAAATCCAGATCACCCAGTATAGTGAGCGCACCCACGACCGAGCCTAAAGAATCGAAATCGCCGAGCGTTGCCGGCGAACCGATCGACATGAAGGACGTGGATGTAAAACCGGAGGAAAAATCGAGATCCCCGAGTATCGCTGAGCCGAAGGAGGCTGTGGATCATTCGAAATCGCCGAGTATTTCGGAAGAACTCGCCGAAACGAAGATGGCCGACAAATTGAGATCGCCTAGTATACCCAGCGTGCCTGCAGTCGAATCGAAAGAATCGAAGTCGCCGAGCATCGCTGGAGAACCGATCGATCTGAAAGACGTCGAAGTTAAAACGGACGAGAAATCAAGGTCACCAAGCATAGCCAGCACTCCCGCGATTGAATCAAAAGATTCGAAATCACCAAGTGTTGCCAGCGAAACGGCCGACTTGAAGGATGTTGAAATTAAGCCCGAGGAAAAACCTAGGTCACCTACTGATTCGAAGGACGTTGAGACGAAGGTGGACGAAAAATCGAGATCTCCCAGTGTGATTAGCATTCCTGCGGACTCGAAGGAACTGGATCGTTCGAAATCGCCCAGTATCGCAGGTGAACCTGCGGATCTGAAGGGTGTGGATAAATCCAGATCGCCGAGTATAGCTAGCACCCCTGCCGTTGAGCCTAAGGAATCGAAATCTCCGAGTGTTGCCAGCGAAGCAGCCGATTTGAAGGAAGTTGAAGCTAAACCCGAAGAAAAATCCAGGTCACCGAGTGTGGCGAGTGTTCCCGCATCCGAACCCAAAGATTCCAAGTCGCCGAGTGTCGAACCAACAGATTTAAAGGATCTTGAAATCAAACCGGAAGAAAAATCCAGATCACCGAGCATAGCAACCGAACCGAAGGATTCGAAATCACCGAGCGTTGCTGGTGAAGTGGCTGATTTGAAGGACGTTGAAACGAAACCAGAAGAGAAGTCCAGGTCACCGAGTATACCGAGTGCTCCTGCTGTAGAAACGAAGGAGTCGAAATCACCGAGTACCGCGGGTGAAGCAGCCGATTTGAAGGAAGTCGAGGCTAAACCCGAAGAAAAATCCAGATCACCAAGTGTGGCGAGTGTTCCCGCATCCGAACCCAAGGATTCCAAGTCGCCAAGTGTCGAACCAACAGATTTAAAGGAACTCACAATTAAACCGGAAGAGAAATCCAGATCACCGAGTGTGTCGAGTATCCCAGCAGCTGAGACAAAAGAATCGAAGTCGCCGAGTGTCGAACCAGTCGATTTGAAGGAGCTCGAAATTAAACCAGAAGAAAAATCGAGATCACCGAGTGTAGCGGGTGAACCTAAAGATTTGAAGGACGTCGAAACGAAAGCGGACGATAAATCCAGATCCCCCAGTGTACCAAGTGCACCACTATCTGAAGCTAAAGAGTCAAAACCACCGAGCGTCGCTGGTGAACCGATCGATTTGAAGGATGTGGACATTAAAGCCGACGAAAAATCTAGATCACCGAGCATAGCTAGCATTCCTGCGGTAGAATCGAAAGATTCGAAGTCGCCAAGTATCGCTGGTGAACCGATTGATTTGAAAGATACTGAAGTTAAAGCGGACGAGAAGTCCAGATCGCCGAGCGTTGCTGGCGAACCAGCCGACTTAAAGGACGTTGAAATCAAAGAAAAGGAGAAGTCTAGATCGCCTAGTATACCCAGCACTCCTGCAGCTGAATCCAAAGATTCCAAGTCGCCGAGTATCGCTGGCGAACCGACAGAATTGAAGGATGTTGAAGTTAAAGCGGAGGAAAAATCGAGGTCACCCAGCATAGCTAGCACACCTGCGGTTGAATCCAAAGATTCAAAGTCGCCGAGTCTCGCTGGCGAACCGACAGAATTGAAGGATGTCGAAATCAAAGCAGATGAGAAATCTAGATCGCCTAGTATTCCTGCAGTCGAATCGAAAGATTCAAAGTCGCCAAGTATAGCTGGCGAACCAACCGATTTGAAAGAAGTCGAACTCAAATTGGACGAGAAATCCAGATCGCCAAGCATAGCGAGTGTTCCTGCATCTGAACCTAAGGATTCTAAGTCACCAAGCGTCGAACCAACGGACCTGAAGGATCTGCAGATCAAACCTGACGAGAAATCTAGATCGCCCAGCATAGCAAGTACAACTGCCGAACCTAAGGAGTCGAAAACACCGAGTCTCGCCGGTGAACCATCCGATCTGAAGGATCTGGAGATCAAACCTGACGAGAAATCTAGATCGCCCAGCATAGCAAGTACAACAGCTGAACCTAAGGAGTCGAAAACACCGAGCGTCGCCGGAGAACCAACCGATCTGAAGGATCTGGAGATCAAACCTGACGAGAAATCTAGATCGCCAAGCATAGCAAGTGCAACAGCTGAACCTAAGGAGTCGAAAACACCGAGTATCGCCAGTGAACCAACCGATCTGAAGGATCTAGAGATCAAACCTGACGAGAAATCTAGATCGCCCAGCATAGCAAGTACAACAGCTGAACCTAAGGAGTCGAAAACACCGAGCGTCGCCGGAGAACCAACCGATCTGAAGGATCTGGAGATCAAACCTGACGAGAAATCTAGATCGCCAAGCATAGCAAGTGCAACAGCTGAACCTAAGGAGTCGAAAACACCGAGTATCGCCAGTGAACCAACCGATCTGAAGGATCTGGAGATCAAACCTGACGAGAAATCTAGATCGCCCAGCATAGCAAGTACAACAGCTGAACCTAAGGAATCGAAAACACCGAGCGTCGCCGGAGAACCAACCGAACTGAAGGATCTGGAGATCAAACCTGACGAGAAATCTAGATCGCCAAGCATAGCAAGTGCAACAGCTGAACCTAAGGAGTCGAAAACACCGAGTATCGCCAGTGAACCAACCGATCTGAAGGATCTGGAGATCAAACCTGACGAGAAATCTAGATCGCCCAGCATAGCAAGTACAACAGCTGAACCTAAGGAATCGAAAACACCGAGCGTCGCCGGAGAACCAACCGATCTGAAGGATCTGGAGATCAAACCTGACGAGAAATCTAGATCGCCAAGCATAGCAAGTGCAACAGCTGAACCTAAGGAGTCGAAAACACCGAGTATCGCCGGAGAACCAACCGATCTGAAGGACGTCGAGACGAAGTCTGTCGAGAAATCCAGATCACCCAGCGTGACGAGTATCACCGGAGAAACGAAGGAAGCAGTGGATCATTCGAAATCGCCCAGTATTTCTGGAGAGCCTGCTGACCTGAAAACGTTGGACAAATCCAGATCGCCGAGCATAGCAAGCACTCCGGCGATCGAGTCGAAGGATTCGAAATCGCCGAGCGTCGAACCAACCGATTTGAAGGACAAACCTGACGAAAAATCCAGATCTCCCAGCGAAGCGAGCGTTGTCGGGGAATCGAAAGAATCCGTGGACAGTTCGAAACCGCCTAGTATCTCCGGAGATGTCGACGCGAAAGTGTCGGACAAATCCAGATCGCCTAGTATACCCGGTGCTCCTGCAGTTGATGCCAAAGATTCCAAGTCGCCGAGTATCGCTGGCGAACCTACTGACTTGAAGGACCTAGATATTAAACCGGACGAAAAATCCAGGTCGCCCAGCGTAACCAGCACTCTGGGAGACTCGAAGGATCGTTCGAAATCACCGAGCATCGCGGGAGATGTTGTCGAAGCGAAAGCGGAAGACAAGTCTAGATCTCCAAGCGTATCGAGTACAACAGTCGAGCCTAAGGATTCGAAATCCCCGAGCGAAGCTGTCGATTTGAAGGAACTCGAAGGTAAACCCGAAGAGAAATCTCGGTCCCCCAGCATAAGTGCTGGTGAGTCGAAGGAACCGATTGATCATTCAAAATCGCCCAGCATCGCGGAGGATGACACAAAAGTGGACAAATCTAGATCACCGAGCATACCGAGTGCTCCCGCAGTTGAATCGAAGGATTCCAAATCACCTAGTATCGCAGGAGAACCAGCCGATTTGAAGGAGCTGGATATTAAACCAGACGAAAAATCCAGATCACCGAGTGTGACAAGCGTTTCCGCGGTGGAGCCTAAGGATTCGAAATCACCGAGCGTTGCCGGTGAACCGAAAGATTTGAAAGAGCTCGATGTTAAAACTGACGAGAAGTCCAAATCTCCCAGCTTGACTAGCATTCCTACTGACTCGAAGGAACCGGTCGATCATTCGAAATCGCCGAGTATCGCAGGAGAACCTGCCGATCTGACAGCGGTGGACAAGAAATCGCCGAGTGTCGCTAGCGAAGTAGCAGATTTGAAGGAAGTTGAAACTAAACCCGAAGAAAAATCCAGATCACCGAGTGTGACGAGTGTGCCTGCATCTGAACCCAAGGATTCTAAGTCGCCCAGCGTCGAACCTGTCGATTTGAAGGACCTCGAAGTTAAACCGGAAGAGAAATCCAGATCACCGAGTGTGTCGAGTGTCCCAGCAGCTGAGACGAAAGAATCGAAGTCGCCGAGTGTCGAACCGGCCGATTTGAAGGACCTCGCAATTAAACCGGAAGAGAAATCCAGATCACCGAGTGTGTCGAGTGTCCCAGCAGCTGAACCCAAGGATTCTAAGTCGCTCAGCGTCGAACCAGCCGATTTAAAGGATCTTGAAATCAAACCAGAAGAGAAATCCAAATCACCAAGTGTAGAAGGTGAATCTAAAGATTCGAAATCTCCGAGTGTTGCTGGAGAACCCACTGATCTGAAGGATCTCGATATTAAGGTAGAGGAAAAATCCAGATCGCCCAGCATAGCAAGTGTTGCAACAGCAGAACCTAAGGAGTCGAAATCACCGAGTGTCGCTGGAGAACCATCCGATTTAAAGAGTCTTGATATTAAAGCAGATGAAAAATCCAGATCTCCGAGCATAACAAGTACCACATTGGAAACTAAGGAGTCGAAATCACCGAGTGTCGAACCGACTGACCTAAAGGGTCTTGATATTAAAGCAGATGAAAAATCCAGATCTCCGAGCATAGCAAGTACCACAGCGGAAACTAAAGAATCAAAATCACCGAGTGTCGAACGGACTGATCTGAAAGATCTCGATATTAAGACAGAAGAAAAATCCAGATCGCCCAGCATAGCAAGTACCACGGCGGAACCTAAAGTGTCGAAATCACCCAGTATCGCCGGAGAACCAACCGATCTGAAGGATCTCGATACGAAAACAGAAGAAAAATCCAGATCAGCCAGCATAGCAAGTACTACCACAGCCGAGCCCAAAGATTCCAAACCACCGAGTGTCATTGGTGAACCAACGGATCTGAAAGACCTTGAAGTTAAAGCGGACGAGAAATCTAGATCTCCCAGCGTAACAAGTGTTACCGGAGAGTCGAAGGAACCCGTAGATCACTCGAAATCGCCTAGCATCGCGGGTGAACCCACGGATCTGAAAACGGTTGACAAATCCAGAACCCCAAGCTTAACAAGCAGCACTGCAGTCGAGTTGAAAGATTCGAAATCGCCAAGTATCACCGGCGAACCGACCTCCTTGAAGGACCTCGACATCAAACCGGACGAAAAATCCAGATCGCCGAGCGTAGCAAGCACTCCAGCGATCGAGTCGAAGGATTCGAAATCGCCGAGCGTCGAACCAACCGATTTGAAGGACAAACCTGACGAAAAATCCAGATCTCCCAGCGAAGCGAGCGTTGTCGGGGAATCGAAAGAATCCGTGGACAGTTCGAAACCGCCTAGTACCTTGGGAGATGTCGACGCAAAAGTGTCGGACAAATCCAGATCGCCTAGTATACCCGGTGCTCCTGCAGTTGATGCCAAAGGTTCCAAGTCGCCGAGTATCGCTGGCGAACCGACAGAATTGAAGGATGTTGAAATTAAAACGGACGAGAAATCCAGATCACCCAGCGTAACGAGTGTCACCGGAGAAACGAAGGATGCGGTGGATCATTCGAAATCACCCAGCGTTTCCGGAGAGCCTGCTGACCTGAAGACGTTGGACAAATCTAGATCCCCCAGCGTGACGAGCGCTCCAGCGATCGAACCTAAAGACTCGAGATCGCCGAGTGAACCTACGGACTTGAAGGACGTAGAAATTAAACCGGATGAAAAATCCAGATCGCCCAGCGTGACGAGTACCCTCGGAGATTCGAAGGAACCGGATCTTTCGAAACCATCGAGCATCTCCGGCGAGGTCGATGTTAAAATGACTTGCGACAAATCGAAAACACCCAGTATTTCTCCGGAGACGATCGATTCGAAGGATCTAGACGCGAAGTCGATCGACAAATCTCCCAGCCCTACAAGCATTCCGGACAAGTCGAAAGATGTGGACCGTTCGAAGTCACCGAGTGTCTCTTCCGAGACATCCGGTCCAAAAGATGTGGACACGAAGATGGCGGCCGAGAAATCTGGATCGGTCAGCCCGTCGATCACCGAATCGAAAGACTCTGTCGATAAAGTAAAATCACCGAAAGACGAGGATGTTAAAGTGACCGAAGTGACTCGTTCGATTAGCGTGACGAGTACCATTACAACGGAGTCCAAGGACGAGAGGGGTCGTTCGAAGTCGGCGAGTCCGCTCGAGCAACCGATCGAATCGAAATTGACCGATACATCGATCGTTCACGATGCGAAGGAGACAACTATAGTCACCAAACAGGTTGAAGACTCGCAGAAGCCGTTGGATCACGTGAAAACGTCGGAAGTGTCTGTTAAAGCGGAAATGGATGCCACTAAAGTAACGGAGTCCAAAGACAAATCCAGATCGCCAAGCATGACGGGCGAGCCTAAAGATTCGAAAGAAGATTTAAAAATCATGGACACCCTGGAGAAGGAGAAGTTGGTAGAAGATAAATCGAAACAGAAAGAACAAGACATCGCAAAAGTGACGAACGAGGTAGAAAGATACCTGTTCGAGGAGTACACGAGCAAGAGTAAATTGATACAAACGACCATAATAGAGGAGATCTGCGAAATATTCCTGATACAAAGATCCCTGGCGATCAGCATCATCATGAACGCTATTCAGGACAAAGATTTCGCGTCCAAAGAAAAATTCCTGGAGATGATCTCAGACGAGAAGGTAGGAAAAATGGCGGAAGACAAGACGAGCTCAAGAAGCGTCAGTCCAGGCTCGGAGCAAATCGCATCAGATAAATCCACGCAGGACAGCCCGGCGCGTTCCGAGCCGCACATCGACGAAGAAATATCGATATCGGAAGAGAAGAGAACCGAGATGGAGAAGCTTCTCGAGGAGGAATACGTGAAGAAAGGTAGAAAAATCACCGAAGAGATTCTGGAGGAGATAATGATTCGCACGCGACTGCCTCGATACATCATCTTCGAGATAATCGAGGAGATCGTGTGGAAGAGGAAGCTGTCGCGTGAGGCGGTGATCGACGTGGAGATCTGTCGAGAAACCGACGACGAGGAGGTGGATTCCGCGACCGGTTACGACAGGGACGACGACGGTTTCCGTCGCGACAAGTCGACGGAGTCACGTTTCGAGCGCATCGACGACGGGTCGAAATTGATCCATGATTACAAGGTCGCCTCCGTGACCTCCGAGCATCCGGTCACCTACGAGAGCCAGTTCCACAAAGCGTTCGCCGGCGGAATGACCGAGATACGAACCACACACATTACCACTCTCTCGGGTAAATCCACCCCCGACTTGACCCGGGACGGAACTCCGGACTCAACGTCGGAACCGACGGCCTCCACCGTCGAGAAGGTCGACGACAAATCGATCGACGCTGCGAGGAAATCCGTGGATCTCTGCGAGTCACCGGACTCTGAGAC
Organism: Coelioxys conoideus; assembly: GCA_947623535.1. Classification (NCBI taxonomy): domain Eukaryota; kingdom Metazoa; phylum Arthropoda; class Insecta; order Hymenoptera; family Megachilidae; genus Coelioxys; species Coelioxys conoideus. Next base: position 38,816,173 of record OX392449.1, on the reverse strand, counting down.
AAAAACCGCGCAAACGATCACCGTGTTGAAGGAGAGCAAGATCGGCGAGCCGGAAATCGTCACGCGAGTTACCGGCAAGTCGAAGGAGAGCATCGAACGTGTGATCGGTGAGAGCAAGGTGGAAAAGGACGAGTGCGTGGTGATCAAGAAAACAGTGACGAGAGAAGTGTCGGATCAGGACGAGCCGGAAACGATTCGCAGGATCATCAGGCGAGAGATCGTCGAGCACGAAGAGCCGGTGGTCATCAAGAAGATCATCGAACGCGAGATAATCGTTCCCGAGGACGATGTGACCGATTCGAAGGACTCGATAGAAACGAAGGTGACCACAGTGGAGATCCCGCAAACGATCGAAACGATCACCACGAAGACGAAGACGATCGTGGTCACCGAATTGCCTGACGGTCAAACGGAGAAGACGGTGAAGGTCGGTGACGTGAAAGGAACCGTGGACGAGGAGATCAAACGAGTCACGGAAAAGACGATCAAAGAGGAGACCAAGGAGGTGAAAGTGGAAGAGAAAGAGACGAAGAAGGTGTCCGAGGAGAAGCAAAAGTCTACCGACGGCATTCGACCCCACGTTTCCGAACGATCCACCCCCGAGAAGAAGTCCGATCGTGGCTCTGTAACGGGCACACCCGAAGGTTTCCGATCCGGCGAGGTGATCAGGACGATCATCACCACGACGAAGACGGTGTCCGACGACGGCGAGATCGTCACCACGACCAGAGAGGTCACCGAGACGACCAACGAGAAAGGTGAAACGATCATCCTATCGGAGAAGGTCGACGTGAAGGTGGATGAGTACGTACCCAGCAAAGAGACGATCGAGTTGGAGGAGCGACCGACGGAGGTGCCGACGACCGCCACACCGAGGACCACGCCGACCGACGACACGACCCCGAAGAAGAGCGGCGACATCGAGGAGGGTTCGCCGATCGAGTTCACCGCTGCCGAGATGAGCAGCAGCGTTTACGGCCAGTTACCGGTCGTTCCTCCAAAATCCGAGGAGTACTCGTTCAAACGGTTCACCGTGGAGAAGGAGTACGCCGGGGCGTACGAAGAGAAGCACGAGGGTAAGAAATACGTCGACGAGGCGGATCTCGATTTCGAGAAAGCCCTTATGGAGCGGGAGGAGACGAAGGAGCCGCGAAGATACGCGAACGGCAGCGTACGCGGTGAAACGTCCGAGCAAACATCCGGCGACGTTCGCAAACCAGACAAGAAAGATCCGTTGGAGGGTTGGGGCACACCTCTGGGTCTCCCATCACCGAAACCACCCCGTAAATTCAACCTGAAGAACAACACGGCGAGCACGAGCAGCGGGACGAGTATCGATATCGATCGACCCAGCCTCGACGTGCTCGCAGATTGGGGCGAACCGCTCGGGTTGCCCTCGCCTGCGCCCGTCACCAACGAGATATCGAACAAGGCCGCGCCCGGAACCCCGAAGAAGGAGAAGAAGCAAGCGAGAAAGGTGCTGTCCGAGAACCTGAAGAACAAGAAACGCTCGGAGAGCCCGGCGAAGAACGAGAAGAAGATCAAGGACTCGAAGAACAAGGTGCAACCGGTCTACGTCGATCTGACCTACGTTCCTCATCACGGGAACTCGTATTACGCTTCGTTGGACTTCTTCAAGAGAGTCCGCGCCAGATATTACGTGTTCAGCGGCACGGAACCCAGTCGAGAAGTGTACGACGCTTTGCTGGAAGCCAAACGAACCTGGGAGGACAAAGATCTCGGTGAGTTTCGCCATTTTTTTCTCTATCACGTTCCCTGCTGAGCCGTTTTTCGAAGACTATCAATCAATCGAATTACCTTCGGATTTATTGTCGTCGATTTTGTTATTTTTTGCTATTCAGAAGTGACCATGATACCGACCTACGACACGGACACCCTGGGCTATTGGGTGGCCGACAACGAGGAGGCGCTGGCAGCGAATCGCATCGATCTCTCCCCGTCGGCATCCCGTTGCACCATCAATCTTCAAGACCACGAGACCAGCTGCAGTGCCTATAGACTCGAATTCTAGGGATTGGCAGCCTGCTCAGCCGTGATTGTCGAGTTCTGAGCGGAGCCCGAGGCGTAACGCTGTCGCTTTTCGTTTATGGACTCGAAATAAACCGAGTAGAGGGTCGCGTTTTTACTATCCGTGCCTATTGTGAGCGCGACTACCGACTATCGACTATCAACAATCAACTCCCGACACTCTGCGATACCTTACGGAGAGGTTACGTTCCTTTACACGATCTGATTTCGTTTTTTTTTTTCAAATTCGAAAATGCAATTTTGATCTGAAAATAGATGTCGCTCCTTCCGGAAACTCGTTCTGTCGGTGTCTCGCCATTTCGGGCATCGTGAATTCGTTTCGAGAGGGAAGAACGATTTTCCGGATGTTGATTAAAATCAAAGAGCAGCCTCTCCTCGATATCGTGCACCGGACAAAGCAACTTTTTATACGTCGACGCGATCGTTGCAACGATGTAACGAATCGCAACGCGATGCGACGATCTGCATCGACCACGACGATCAGGCAATTACGATAAAAGAGAAGAGAAAAAGAAGCAAAAAATTGACTGCGTCGAACAAGAATTGTTCGCGCGTTCCTGAAATTTCTGTCATTCGAGAGATTTAATTAGAACTACCGTTACCTAGCCCGATTGGTGTGCCACGTTGTGGTAATCGAAGATCAACTTTCTCGTTGTAAGTGTCTATTCGTGTATAGATAAACGACTAATGTATTTCCGGGTGTGTTATAGATAGGTATTATCTGTGTCCTATTCCTATAACGTAGAGGATAGAGTGATTGAAGAGAGAGGTCGAGGACGAATCGGAAAGAAGGCTAAGTCGAGGATCGTCGTCGGTACCGTGTACCGTGTTCCGTTTCACATCCATGTAGCGACGATAGACGAATTTTATAGATCAGCGACGATTATCCTGATCGACGCTTTAGCGAGAGAAGCGTGCGAGGGCGATAAAACAAACTCGTAATACAACATCCATCCAACAGGACAAAGTCCACGTTCGATAATTTTATCGGGGCGTGAATCCCCGTTCCCGACGGCTCCTGCACGCGATACGACGGGAACGGGGACGAATTCGCTCCCGTGACGAATTCCTTTGTAGATATTTTGTAGAAACTCCATTTTGAGAGAAATAAAAAGGTGTAACTACTCCCGGTAACGAGGGAAGCGTGCGACGATGCGAGCGCCATTTTTCAAATCTGACCAAACGATAATCGCGCGCCGATGATTATTGATTATTCTCGTCGAGCGATGACGATCGCAACGATTGTCCGACGTTACGGATATATCGTTGGTCTTTTCGCGAGATCTCATGGATTCCGACGTTTGCCCTTGATGCGAATGAACGACGATAACATTTTCTGTACGAGCACGGCGCCGTTACCGAAACAGAGCACCGTCGACGACGATTGTGAACCATTTTCTTTTTTTTTTTTTTTTCTTACGTACTTACTTTGCTTCCCGTGATACGGCGCGTTCGAGCGACGGACCACGATCGCTTTCGAGTTGTTCGTCGTCAAATTCGACGACGGACAGCGACCATCGCGATCACGACGACGACGATGACGTTTGGTATGACGTTGATGATGTCGATGGTGATTGCGGTAATACCCCAACGACGATGATGACGGTGGTGGTTATAATGACAATGACGACGACGACGACTACTATAAACGATGATTACGATGACGGTGATGATTACAAGATGACCGCTAGTCGATAACACTGCAACGCGTTTGATATTTGATAATACTCGTAATCGAAGAAAGAATTAATCGTTTTGTACGTTAACCACAGCGTGATAGATCGTGACAATACATGCCTGGATAGATTATTTATTTATTTATTTATTTTGTAGGGAACTCGAGGGAAGAAAAAGCGGGCCGTAATTAAACGAATCAAAAAATGCTGTCGTCGATCGAAAAAACGATGTATACCAATTTGTCAGAGAAAATGCTTTGTTCTATTTGAGCTTAAACCTTTGAATTATCTAACGACGACGATGTTCTAGCATTGATGAAAGAGCAAGGAGGAGTAAAGCTGCGTTGATTGACTTATGGCAACTAGCCCTAATAAATGCTCTAATTAGTATATAAGTTTTTTATCGTTCATTTATTGTCGCCAGTCGTTTACTTTTTTTCGTACGTGTGCATATTACATTTATTTATTTATTTATTTAGTTAATTATTTATTTACCTGTTTGTTCCTTTTATGTTATCGTTATACCGAAATGGATCACTGTTTTTAAATTCAACATTTTTTCCTGTGGCTTTAACGTTCGTCGAAAATACGACGTTGGAATCTGAAAGATTTAATCTTCGGATTTGCAATTGACTGCCCGACGTTCGTTATTTTTATTGCTATTACCGTTGCTGTTATGTTTAGTATTACATTTTTTTATTCTAATTACGATTATTATTACTGTATGAATATGCATTGTCATCGGTAGCACTGTGATTATTGCTCTCATAATTGTCGCGAGTAAAACCGACATCGTAACCATCATCATCGCTAGGTATATCCATAATTAACGTAACCGATACGACATTGTCATGATCGCTGTAATTTTCGTTCATTTTTATTATCACTATCATCGTCATTATTGCCATCACCGCGTGCTATTATAATGATCATTATTATTATTGTTACTGTTATTATATTGTTGTTGTGGCTGCCGCCGTCGTTGTTATTTTTCGCATCAACACCGATACGATCATTTATATCGTCACTGTCATCATCGATCGTTGATCACGACACAGAAACGTTTCTTTGTTCGTGACCGATAACGTCGAGTAAACGCAAACAGTGAGAAAAAAAAGGAGGGCAATGACGAAGCATACACCTATGTGTTTACGTATTATTTATTGACAAATATAAATGACCAGCTGTTTAGGTAGGATATTAAAATTATGAAATTGAATTTAATAGAGGCGAGAGAAGGAGATGAAGGGCGGGGGAGGGCATTGAACGACGAACCGAAGCAAACATGAGCGTACTACCCGCCGGCAAACATTGCACGACGGGGGTGAACAAATTTATGTTAAGACGGAGAGGAAAATATAAAAGTTAAGAACGAGCTTTCATTAAAACAGTTTAGAATAAATATGAAGATGAAAAGAATAAAAAAAATATATAAATATATATTATAAAACACACACGTACACGCATATACGCTCACGCGTACACGCATACATACACAGACAGACATACGGACAAACACGCGAATATATAAAGTATAAAGGGCAAGAGGTAAAAAAAATAGGAAGAAACATAATTATGAGAAGAGGAAAGTAGGGTGCCGGAGAACGAGGAGGAATTACGAATTATAAATCTCAAACACCTGTGTACGAACTCCCAGATCGATCGAGGTGCTTAACGGGCGTGAGAACGGTGATACGGTTTCGTTCGACTATCAGCTTAATAAAAAAAAAAAAGAAGAAGAAACAACAGAGTGATTTCGATCACGTGTCTAACCGATCCCTAAAAGATATCGGTCCGATTCCGATCGCGAACACAACTTACGTGATCGTGGTAATCACGTACTGTGCATGTGTGCCGCGTCCATTACCGGATACGGAAATCCCTCGACCGATTTAACGAATCACGAGTTCGAGGATCCAGCAAATCGATGACGGTGTTCGAGGACGCGATAGATCAGTGGTGTGTTCGTTTAGCCCATCGTGCGATTTCGGATACACGTTAACGTTCTAGTCAGTCAGTCTCGTTTCCTAATGCCGCGCGATCATCTAGTCATTTTCACGGTCGATCTTCTGCCATATTAACGCGTTACGTGGCAGACGTGAGGCGATTCAAATTTTTCACGACTATATTTATCGTACGAATCGCGGTTCTCACCCCTTTCAAGCGTAACGGGGCGTCGCATTTATCGAGTAACAAATTAAAAAACTTACTATGGAGTGTTCATGGTGCTATGATTATTATTATTATTGTTATTATTATTATTATAATTATTATAATTATGGTTATTATTATGACGGCTATTATCATTGTATTATTATTGATACTATTATTATGGTGATGATTATTATTACGAGTATATTATTCTTAATATTACTACCATTATTATTAGTAATTAATTAATATTATGACGACGACAATGACGGTGACGACGATGACGGCGATAAAATGATGATTATTATTATAATTATAATTATTATTATTATTATAGAAATAACAATGTTATGCTATATGACGAAAATGATAATATAATAAATATACATTATATCTTAACGATACTTTGTGACATCCCCTCTTGTTTCGCATCTTTTCTATCCATTTCAGTTAGATCCATTAAGTTTTTAGTTGGTTCACGATACTTTCGATCCTGTCTAAAACACCACGATGGAACGAGGATACAATAAAATGTAAACGAAATGGTAAGTTGGAATGTATATATTGTTACATGTAATTACGTTTATCGAATATCTGAGCGCGTACAAATCGTAACAACGATGAAAAGTATAAAGTGCCGAGACGGTGCATGTATAAAGATGTTTACAGATTTTCCATCAAAGATTTTGCTCTGCGTAGCTCTTGAAACAAAATTAATAAATAAATAAAATATTTCCTCGTATAACGTTGTTCGTTCGCGGTACACTCTTACCAGTCAATAGAACGTGGACGTCTTCTTTCGAGATGTCAATAGTGGAACTTTCACCGCATCCATCCAGTTTCTTTAGCTTCAGAGACACAGTGGAGAACGGCGACGAATCGTCACGAGACACGACTTGAATCGACGACAATCGACTAACTGCAAATCGACTTACCAATCAGTTACTCTTAATTTTGACCGGTTGGTAGTTCTAATGTTAACCCCTTCCCGTGTCATTTATTTGTCAGATGCGTCAGACAGAACTAACCATTCATAGCTATAATATTAAAACGAACAAAGAAAATTCAAATGCTATGAGTATGTTATATTCAGCAATCCTCGACTACACGAATTATAATCGGACTTAAATTTCAAGTTGAGGAGTATTAACAATTTGAGTAAAGTTAAACATTTGAGTTGTGAATGCGTCACGAGTTAAAATAAGGGGTTAAATGGAGCGGTTGTATACCTCGCAAGGATTGCGAAGAAAGTGCAGCCGTGATTTGTGGGCAATGATCCGTGTGCAGTCTTGCGATCGCGGCGCTGTGTTCACGAGGAAGGCCAAGTTGTTGCAATTCGCTGCTCAAATCCGTGGCAGAAACGCCATATCGAGCGGACGACGTTAACATCAACTCCAGAGCAGCTACCATAGCCTTCGCGTCGTTTAATTCTTTGATCCATGTTCATTTACGTTGCAACAGACAAATATATTAATTGCAAACCAGAATCAGATGAATTACAATAAACGAATAATACCTCGCGATGTGGACACATACCGAGTTTAGCGTCTTGAGTGATTTTCTTCACCTTTTCCTCCTGAAAGAAGAGCAGAAAAATAATCAACTTGTTTAGAACTTTGATGATAATTATGGTACATTCTTTGGAATTTATTTGTAAGGGGCAAAAATACTTTGTTCAATTTTATACTTACGTCGAGCTCCCCTTCTGTCAGATACTTTGCCACCGCCTGTCCTAGTATTTTGATTTTAATAGATGTCTATGGAATACAAGCGAATAAGAAAAATTTGCAGTCTGAGTTCTCATTTCAGGTATAATAATTAATTTTCGTACCATACGCGATAACGTGTTGATCTCCGCCAGCAACCAATCCGGGCAATCCCCATCTCCTAAGAACCTAAATTTCTGCGATTAACAGAGAAAATTTAAATAAATTAATCTATTTGAAGCATCGAAACATAGTTGATCGTCGAACTTACCATTTTTGTTCGATTTCTTCAAATCAAAGCATACGTCACGTAAATTCCTGAAACAGAGAACAGATATTAATGCAAGTTTGCCCGAAGCGGACGTAATGATCACAAAATAGAGAAGGGGGGCAAAAATTGAAACGTGTTCGAAATCCGTGTAAGATGTACGTTAACCGAGCCACACACGTCAAAGTTTGGCAAGGGGTTAAAAATCTCGCGACGTTTCTTCGATGATAAGACGATGCATGAACGGAATGGGACGGTAACTCGCATTTCCCTAGTGACTAGGTGACGGACACGCATTTCGATCAGCGAATGGACGAACGAGCGAGAACGCGTAACGGGAGGCCGAACAACGGAGGGTTGTTTCGCTGGTTGTTGGTCAGGTAAACAAACGCGTGGGTTACTCGGCGACAGAGTAAATTCCCCGTGCAATTCCCGCAATCTTTGGACCGCGACGAGGTCAGCGATGGACCCGGGCAAGGAACCACCATAAATAGCGATGGCAGGAACGGGCCGAAGTCATTTGTCGTTACCGAGTCAGGGTGTAAACGTTGGAATCCGCCTGTGTCTGTCGGGATAACAGGTGGAGGACAATCGGGAAGATCGGTATCGTCGAATGTCGATTTGTTACGAATAAGGTGTGTTCCGATCGGTCTTCGAGGTTCATTCGAGTTGGACAACCCTTTGCGGTCCTCAATTTCTTTTACCTACTGCTCCTTAATTAATTTACAAAACAGAAGTGGGTTTACGGTAAAATGTATTGCGATAATTCTGGGTGCATAACGAAGATATATTTAATTCATCACAAGTGGCACAGAAATGAAAACGTCTTCAAACGATTTATCTGAATTATTTCTACGATCCAAAAAAATATGATGTTAAACATAAATTCAACAGCCACGATCGACGTAGGACCGGAAAGGGTCCCACTGATTATAAAAAATATGGAATGTTATTCCATACTAATGTCTGACCATATATATTCATAAAATGTACACTTTGTAGAAATGAAATTGCTGTTCGTGACGATCTTCTTATCCATCGCAACGCGCAACATCGATGCAGCAAAGATCACTGATACCCAGATGGTAAAGTATACACGAAGTTATATGTTTCATCTTCTCGTCCCGATACGAGAGACGTCGCGAAAAACGCGAAACGAGAAAGAAAACGAAAAATGCATCTTTTCTTCCTGAATCATCGCGCGCCGTCCCTTGTCGCATTCTAACGAGAGCACCTTCGAACTTACACCGACTCGTTGCGAAACTTTCAACCGTTCACTGAAACAGAGATAAAAAAGAAGCGAACGAGAGAGAAATAATCGTGTGAACGAAGAAAATGTTGTTTCTCCCTAGAGTCGCCTTTGCACCTGCACCCGATAGGAACAATAAGCAACTGCGTTTACTTTCGCCTATCTTTCGTTCTTTCCATCTCTTTCGTTCGTTCGAATTCATTCTCTAATTTATGTTCAACTTTTAGACAAGCAACGGGGGCGATCCAGAGAGTGACGACTACTCGGAGAGGCAGATTTGGTGGAAACGTGAAAAACGCAAGAACGAGGCTCGGAAAACCGGGACTACCACGGATCCTCTCGAAATTTTCTTCTCCTTTTTTCCGACTGCCGAGTCGATCGAATCCTCCGATCTTGTTACACTGATCAGGTAATTTGATTCTTGAAGTACATACACATATCATAAGACATGTATAAGACAAATATATTTACATATATAATGTATAAGATATTATAATATATATGCAACACATGCAAGACATTATAATATATGTACATAAGACATATACAATATGAATACATATATCTATATACATATCTATGTACATATATCTATATATTAGTATACGAGTTGTATTTTCGATACAGGTATCTGGAAATGAACAGCAGGACAGCAGGATCGTCGCAGAACGATCTGAGAAAATCGACAGGAAAGGAATATCTGCGATACGGAATCGTGAACGCGATGCCGCAAGCTGCGAAGAATTTCGTCTGCGGCTCGAGGAAGGAGTGTTATCGTCGGAAACAGGACTGGGAAATGGAGAAACCGTTCTACGTGGAGGAACCAAGCTGGATCAAGATCGACAACGATTTATCGAGAACACGGTCGATCCATCGTTTGGACGTGACCGATCCTTTCGTTATATCGCGCGGCAAGAAAGTTCGCGGTGTCGAATCGCCGGAGAAACGCGGGAATGTCTACGCTTTCCTGGAAGATCGTTTCGCCGACGAGACGAGCAGAAAATTGAAGTTCGAAAATGGAAAAACGTACGCGGGAAACGGCTACGAGAACGGAGAACAAAAGGTGTCGGAGAACACGACCGAGGGTGAAAATACGGCAAAATATCGCGCGGAGAACGAAATGGGGCTTCGATCGAGTAAATTTCGTCCCTCGAGTTACGCGGATCGATCGATCGAGAACGCCATGCTCGACAAAAGCGATTCGGTACTGTTTCTCGAGCGAAAGAAACGCGATAATTTTGCCGATCGCGATACTTTTTTCAACACTGTACGAAAGAAATTCGCGTACGGTATATCGAATCGATGCCTCGAGCAACCATGTTTGCCTCCGACCGACAAAATGGACGCTCGACGACTCGACCACGCGTTGCTCGAAAAACCGATATTCAAACGAATCGATCCGCGCTCGAATTCGGATCCATACTCGGACTTGTCGATCGGAAGATCCGTCGCTGAAGAGATGCTGGAACGACTGATAGAGAATTTGCAGTGCGATTCGACAAGATGCACGGACCAATCTGGAAGAACGTCGAAAAGAACCAGACTCGCGGATGGTCGAGGAATATTGGAGCACCTGTTGGCCAAATCTGACCCGTTCTACGTGGCCAGGGGCAAAAGAGTGTCCGAAAATTTTCTCGATTCACCTGTCGACGAAAATACGGATATTATTTACGCGAACGATCGAAACCCTTGAGCAATTGTTTCCCCCGCTTTCGCAGATCGATCGATCAACAGAATAATTTGTTGCGCCCGAATTCGACGACCACGCCTGATGTATTATTACTGTCGTTGCTGTTAATATTAATTATTTAACTCATTTAATTTAATTCGATTAATTTAACTCATTGCCGTACGTGTCAGCGTGATATTGACGCCTACGGATCACGGAGAAGAACCGTTGCCAAAGGAAACGCTAACGCGAGTAAAGAGTCAACGAAGTACGTTAAATGTTCCGAAGAAACGCATGCGACCAAATGAGTCTACCGACCGGAATTAATTAATGGGGGCACGCGTTTACTTGGCTGCTCATTATTTTCAAGAGACTCGATTTACGATTCACGGTGCAAGATTCGCGACGCGACGCAACACCATATATCGTCTACATGTGTGTAAATCGGTGATCTCTGTCCCTACGAGCTATACGTTGTTTCGATTCTACCGATCGAAATAAATTCATGGAAAACAATGGCAGACTGTTTGATTGAAATTTCCTCGCATTCTCTGGTGATTCGACTCGATCGCACAAACCGTTTATTACATGACCGTCTTTACATTTGTCGGTTCTTACCGCATGCGACAGAGATTTACGACGGTGGCGCGAGCATAATTTTTCAGAACGCGTACAAACGCATTTTTAGCCGATATGCGCGTGTGATCACCTCTATCTTTCTTCGTCATACGTTCAATTTGTCCTTGTATTCCCTAAACAGTCGTCGTTTTTCACCAACAGGCAATTGTTATAAAATGTACCGACGCTTCGCCAAATTATCGCGTGATTACACAGGAACCGATTGCGATTATGGTTTTAGGACAGGTGACAGTTCGAGGATTCAACTATTTTCTTTAATAACCGATACACCGATACTTATGTACACTGCTCTATCTTTATAGATACACGTATAGATACATGTATATCTGTTTATAGACATGTGTATACTTATAGATACATGTATGGATATATGTACATCTATTTATAGATATGTGTATGTATCTTTATAGATGCAGCAATATAATAAATAAATCTTAAGGATCAAACGAGAAATTAAAAATTGCCATTGGGATGATATGTGCTAAAAATTTCACAGTGTAAAGACTACAGAAACTCGTGAATATCTAGTTACCTGTTAATTCTATGATAAAAGCAGCTATCATAAAATTGATAGCTTAGAAAGTTCTCTTTAACAAATATTACGTAAGTTTTCTCGTAGAGGTAATTATTTCGACGTAGAATGGCTTTAGTGTCATCAGAGGTAGGTCACACCCTCACCCCCGGTTCGAACGAGTTTACCTTTCGATTGTGGAGAATAAGTTTAAATAAAATGTACTGTATTAACAGCTAGCCAGGTATAATGAACAACTAACTAGCTATAGCGAACTAGCCAGCTATAATGAACAATTAGCCAGTTATAACAGAATCTCGCTAAAATTCCAGAACCTCATGATATTTACTCGTTAGATACATGCGGGATGTAATGTAACGCGATGTGTCGCGGACGGGAAGGTAGAGGAAAGCGGGGAGGGCGGGAAGAAGAAAACGTGAGGGAAAATGGGGAGAAAGAAAGACAAAAATATCGAGTGACGAGGTAACGATGACAATGGTGAAACGGACGGTTAAAGGCCGGGGTGAGTTTTTGGACCAATCCGAGAGTGCGCCGCGGAACCACGTGGATGGTATAAGAAGAGCGGCGCGTATCGTGTACTAGCCACTGCATAGTTCGTATTAACAGAGCTCGCAAGTGCCGTGTGTTGTCAAAGTTCCGCTGCATGTGAACGGTGTATAAAAAAAGCAAGGTGCAAATCGCTGCAACATGTTTTTACGTTAACCGACGGAATTAATATCGCAGTTCTTTTTGGTTGTTCCACGTTTAATTTGATCGAAGAACGGCGGACTTCCCAAGGTAAGTCGAATCACCTTCTAAACTGGTAGTAGACACGATCATGGCAAATCATACTGGGGAAATCGGTGAAACTGTGTTAATTCATGAAATTGTTTGGAATAAAATTATTTAGAGCGTTTACAAAATTATTTAGAACGTTTACAAAATTGTTTAGAAAGTTTACAAAATTATTAAGAACATAGTGTAGCGTCCAATTACCGATACTGGTTACTAAAACAATCGACGCTTCTCATTCATTGTCGTTTTTGCAAGAAATGATTCAACGAATGAAACTATCGATAATGCGGCGACGATTGTTTGGCGTTGGTTGCACGTCTCGTAGAAAGATAACGAAAACATCTGGAACGAGGAGAGAAAAAAATCGTTTCTATTGAAAATATTTGAAACATGTAACAGAGAAACTGGTGGACACAAATAGTTTGTGAAGAAGAACGAGCACCGCGATGACAGGTTTGAAAGCGTTCGCTAATCATTTTAACGCGTACGCCGTCACTGACGAAAATGCACTTTCCCTTCCACCCCCTTGCGATACGTTGCCCGATTATCATCGTAAAAGCGCCTCGGTCGATGACAAGAAACGAGAAAGTGTAAAGAAAACACATTTCGTACGCGATCGTCATCGGAATCACCCTAGTCATGGTCATTATTCTCGTTATTGGACACCGTTACCATCGATTTGTCATCGTAATGATTTCCCGGTAAATTCGGTTCCGTTATTGCACAGCGAACGTGCAGTGAATTTAATACGGTCACCGGAATATGTTACAATATAAAATGTATATCGCAGAAAATAAGAGGATCGTCGCGATTCGAAAATAACGTTTCGACGTTAATAGAGAGGAATAATTAGCAGTGTATTTTTCACAAAGAAGATTTCAGACCGTTCACGGTGTATTCCCATCAAGACTTAACAGTTAATACCTCTACTACAGCGTTATCCGCAATCGTACACGTATTCATTTCCCTGAAATGAATCTTCCTTTCTACCATTTGCCCCCCTCCTATATCTTTCTCATTTCGACAACGGAATAAATGCTTTCCGTCACCGCTTAATCATTCGTACTAATTCGCGACACATTTATATCTATGTAAAATACTATATCTCATATAAGTGTTATTACACTTCATATTTTTTATTATATTTTATTTTTCATATCATATTTTATATCTTGTATCATATTTTATATTTTGTATTATATTTTATATTTTCATATTGCATTACCGCTTGAGTACATATTTTTCTTAATCGTATCTCGCACGTTACGAGTGCGGCCATTTTCTGCAAATCGATTTGTTCGATAGATGTGGGCACTCGTTCCGACGGTATCTCTTTTGATCGGCGTGATCCTTGCGACCTGCGAGATCGACGTTATCCTGACGGACGTGACGCAGCCGGAAGTCGAAAACACAGATGCGTCGAGCGACGATCGAAACAGATTATCGACGGACGATTCGTCGAACACGTGGAAGGAAAAGGAACCGCTCGTAATGGGGGAAATATACGAGGAGCGAATCGATCCGAATCACCAAACAGATGCAACAGGTGAGCTGCGATTCGCTTCTTAGATGCCACACGTTACTACATGATTAACTACTGTACAGTGGTTTTCGCGGATATCATCTTATACTACCACGTGCCAATATAGTGGCTCACTCTACTGACTCATTCCCTTATCTGCCGTACAGAGAAACGTCCCGCGCAAAATTGACCGGTACCTAAAAGGTTAAAATACATTAGGTGTACCGGAAAGTTCTGTCAGTTTATGAAGAGGAAGAAACTGATGCAGTTTTTGATACATTCAACAATCTACCGAACATAGCTTTCGAATATGGTTCCGAAATGTTTTGCCGAGCCGAGTTGAGCTACTTCGCGATTTCCAATGATGTCAAAAAAGGATCTTGGCGTATCTTCTCAATATCGTCATCGATCAAAAATGGCCGCCCGGAACGGGTGTTATTATTAAGGTCGAAATCATCTGCTTCAAATGTTTCGAACTATCCCCTACACGTTATATCTACAACAGCATCTTCACCGAAAACTTTCAACAAATTTCGATACGCTTCGGTAGCATTTCTAACCTCTCTGAATTCATACAACATTGCAAATGAACTTAGTGCCCATGTTTTCACGATCGCGTCCAGCTTAATAATGACACAAGATATCTTTAATGTAGTTAATTTCGAAGGACACGCGCGTATAAATGCAGTTATAAAAACCATGCGCATGCATGTTCAAACTTGAAACGAAATTATCGGACACGACTTTCCAGCAGACCTAATATAAGAGAACTTCGTGCTTTTCTTCTCGTTTCACTTGAATTTCGTTGTCTCGCTTAATTCGAATCACACGAAATGCAAAAGGGACTTCCTTTCAGACGATCACGTGACGAACGAGTACCTGAAGGACACGGGACACCCCGAGTACGATCGAAGGATAGATTTCGATTCGTTTTCGAGGGACGTTTCGAGAAGAAGAGAAAACATAGGCACGTGGCTCGATTTAGACGAGAAAAGTAAAGTGCGTAAAAATTCTGTTATGGTAACCTTTGCACTCGAAAGCATTTTTACTGTTGGCAAATAGCAAGTGTCACACTTTATGGTCGTGGAGCTTGATGATTTTTTTTTGAAATTATTATTTCTTTATTATTAATTATCAATATTGTCTGTTTTTCCATGTATAAACATCGCTTGTATCATTTATACTGTTGTATAATATATATAACAAGAATATTATTCTATATTATATACACCTTTCACGTGTATACAGGAACTTCGAAATCCTCCTCACTCTTCTCAGAGGAGAAAGAAGAAGAAGAAGAAGAAAAATACGACGACGTCAACAATGACACCGTGGAATTATCGGTGGGGAAATAAAAGGAAAGAAAGCGCGGACAGAGCGAGTTCCAACGCCCGTTTAATTCGCGCGCCATTCAATAGCTGGGGTGGTAAACGAGAATCGGCTGCGATCACATTTCCGGCATTGCAGGAAAACATGTACGATCGATACGGTAGAGACTTATCCATAGATGGAAATGACGTTAAAAGGAAGGCAGAAGATATCCAGAAAATGGAATGGAAGCTTCCGTTTAACAGCTGGGGTGGAAAAAGGACGGGAAAATCAACCGATCGACAACGATATTTAACATATTTAAAAGAACGCATCTACGACGCGCCTATACTTCACGTTTACAAAGGTCGGTTACCGTTTCAACTAAACGAAGATGTCACTGGATAAAGGTGTCATACGACGAATCGTTATTTGCAGCAAAATTGATTTAAAAATTATCGGGAAAAATTTTTATGTAAATTATAAAGTCACGCTTTTGTTAAGGACAGTGAATTAATGTACACTGTGCGGCCGACAACTTGGCCGGTGAGGAGGTTTGACCAGGCGTTCAGATGCGACGGCAGTAATTGGCCGAAAAAAAAAAGATGATCGTATCGAATTTCACACATTTTCCGCGACGGAATTTATTGGTTTGAGCGGACATGCACACTAGTTGACCTGAAAACTGTAAACAATCGGTAGTCCTCACCGACCAAGTTGACGCCCGCCCACTATACATAGGCTTCAGAATGACAGTGATAAACGAAAAAAAAATGCAAATGATATTAAACAGTAGTTATATAAGTTCTAAAGTATCGTTTCATCTGCTTTGTGAATTAAAACCGCTTATTTATCTTTATCGACTTAAGCGGCATTAAATGTATGAGTTATTTGACATTATCATCTCTGAAAGTTCAAAGTTATTGAAGCAATTGAAAAAAATAAAAGTACTGGTATGATATAGTTCTACTTTATGAGTGTTATTATAACCAGAAAACCGACTCTTGCGTATATGTATGGCATCTTCACTTATCGCGTGTCCAAATGATAAGCTGTTCGGGTTCAAACTGTCAGAATACATTTCGCGCCATTTCTTTCAGTGCATGGATCCACGAAGGAACGAAACAATGAAAACAACGATGACGAGGAGAACGATAATATCCTCTATCGAATGCCTTATCACCTTCACAACGAAACCAGCGAAGATGATTCGTCAACGTCCAATGACGTTGACGGACGGTTTGTAACTTTGACGTAGTCAATTAACTACTTAAGTTTGTAATTTCGTGGTTTCTTTGTTCTCGATCGTTAATAAAAAATGCATCTTTTTATTTTATTCTGGTTGCAGGGTGAAAGCGATCCTCGAAAAAAGAACGAAACACCATGAAATATGTAAGAAAAGCGAGTTCAATCCATGGGGCGGAAAAAGGAGCTTTAAATCGGATAGCGTTCGCTTCGATAAGACTGTTGCGTTCCTAGCATACTCTAAAACGGGCAAGACTGTTTTCTGTTGTTATCCCATCGACGAAACCCGATACGAAACGAAATAATCTACAATACTTTGTTCGATCTTTTCATTTTTAAGTGACGTACAAATAAATCGATACGACGAAATTGGCAAAAGAATCTAACCTATAGCATGTTCATTTTAGTTACAATAAAAGTTCGATACGAGACAATGCACGCGATTAAAGCGCCGATTATGTTTGTTTGAAATTTTGTTGCTTTTGCTAAAATTACTCACCAAATGGGAATTCTGAATCGCAAAAGTTTCTGACGTTATAGGTTAGGGACTCCCCCTGATATTAGTCGCAAATCGCGACAAGCTAGCCAACGATACGAAAACAATTTTACAATGAATAAAATATACAATTATATAGTGCTAATCTGTTTGTACATATTTATATACATACGCATTACACTTGAGAGATGATAAAGTACTCCCTTTTTGTTATCATTGACGTCAAACCTGACCGTCCCTTTTGATTTGTAATATACCTGGGATTCAACCATTCGTTTCCAATTTACGCGGATGTTTCTCCATTTCCTCTTAAATATCAATATAAGAATGCTTTTATTTAATAAAAGATATCGTTTTAAGTATAAAAAATTGAATTTTTGATAAATAAGTTCCGAAACGGTACAAGTGGCGCCACCTAGCGGGGAAAGCCGAAAGTACCAACAAATAAAATTGCGTTTTTCTTCAAAATTATCAATCTTTTCATCTTTCTGTTACGTGTGAAATCTTCTACAGTCTCAATGTAATTGAAATAAAACCGCCGCAATACGCCAAAAGCTTTAGAAAAAAAATTGACAAATATTGCATTTTATGGACACAAAAAAGCCTAGCCATCTAGCGGTCAAAGGTGGGAATTAATGGAACTAATTTCAGAAACTTATACATGCATTTATCGATTTTCTCCGACACGCTGACACTTTTAGGCCAATCTAGGATTAAATGAATGTTGATCTCTGAAGAAATTTTAAGCTCGTCGCTGTTTTTTAAACTTCAAAAATTCATATCATTTCGTTTCGATCCTGAATGGAACAGCTGACGCCATCTTGCGACAAAAAATCGATTCGACCTTAAATGGCGCCCCATGTACCATTTTCGCTCTAATTAAATTGATATCCATTTTTACGGCTTAATAAATCATGTAAAGCTCTAAATCTTGTAAAGAAACAATTCTAATGTACTGCAGATTGAATTAAATGTGTCAGCATGTCGGGAAAAATCAATAAATGCAAATGTAGTATTCGAAAATTAGTTCCGTTAGTTCCCACCTTTCACCGCTAGATGGCTAGGCTTTTTTGTGTCCATAAATTGCAAATTTTTCAATTTTCGAATATAGGGCTTTCAGCCTACTGTAAGGTAATTTTCTTGAATTTATTGCTCTCGTAGAACATTTTCTGAGCGTTGGCAGAACTCAAAAATGCCTTGTTTTTCGAAAAAACGCAATTTCTTGTAAAGATTGTTTCATATTTGACCGCTAGGTGGCGCTAGCTGTACCGTTTTCTGACATCGCGCGCGAAAACGTAAATTTCAAAATACGCGCATCTGCGACGCCAACAAAATGCTTCCAATTTTTTAAATTTGAAAGTTTACAGTGAACCATTGCATTAAATATCTTTGAAACATGTTTATTCGGCGCAGTACTTCCGTTGTGAGTGGGAACTCGTACACGAAATCAAATTAGAAGGAACTTCACGTACTGTTTCTATGTAATTCAAGATTCACATTTTTGAAACAGAAAAATATAATAAAGTAGTTCGCTTTGAAACCTGAGCATGTTCTTTTGAAAATTTTATTATTTGAAATTCACAAACAATAAATTGAACCATTGTCTACCATTTTTCTTAAAGTGGATTGATTTTTTAATATACTTACGTTATCCTCTCGAATAAGTATCCATCTTGATCGCTCGAATAAAATTTAAGAACGACAACTGGACATTTTTATTTAACTAACTGTTCGAGCACCAGATCTACAATATGTAATCTAAATTTGTGAAAGTATATGCATCAACTTGGTTGCATAAATAAACGATCAATTAAACTGAAAATAAAGTAGAAAAATAAATAAATAAATAAATATTCCAGCATCACGTAACATATACAACCATTCATTAGCTCAATAAAACATGACAGACATTTTGACAAAAGGACGGCAGTATTTTGTAATAAAAAATGCCAAACCCGAAACCAGGTATTTTCACTGGTTGGTAGTTTTAGAATTAATACCAAAGTTAAAATACGAAGATACAGCCGGATAATATGCTTCAGATCACGGATTAACATAATGCGTTGCCTTTATTGATATGTATTTGATTAGACGTAGGTACATAGACACGTAACATGTTTAATCTATCAAACGATAATCGCACGTATGTATATCGCGCACACGACACGCGTTCTTCGGCAACTCGCATGAAAAAATGGTGTCCGGAGCTAAAATGTTTGAATCATGAAACGTTTATTATACCTTCATTATTTGTGAAACAAACTGGATTCGTAGGATCAGGAGCGTGTAAGAACGCCGTTGTACGAAAAAGCGATAATTGTACGTTTTTATAAATAATCCACGACGACGTTTCGGTCACGAACGGTTGCCAGAAGATTAATTAGCTCGACGGGGGGGTGGGAAAAAAAGGTGAATGAAAAATAAACGAGAACAGGGAGAGAAAAAGAAAGGTTGGTTCCGTACGGCGTTACACCGTGTGATCGTTGTACCGTTTGCATAATTTACTCGGACAATTGCTGTTTACTCGTTAATGCGTGTATTAAATTAGGGGATGCTCGCACGCTCGCGTGTTATCGCTCTAACGAAAAAGAATCGTGTCTGTACACGGGTCCGGCAGCTGGGTTCGAGCTCGTCGATGCCCAGCCGTGTTTCTTCTTTACAAACACCAACAGAGATTGTACGGAAACAACGAAACTTGTACAGGTATACACGGGATCGTATCCCTTGTATTCGTCTCAACGATTTAACATTCAGAGAAAAATAGAATTGCTATGTATCTTGATATTATCTATCCGACTCGTATCGATTCGTTTCGGGTCGTTCGTCGCGAAACAACGCGGTTGTTGAAGGATTTCTCGCAATGGATCGACGTCGATATCGAATTAAAAATGTAGAATAATTTATAACAATACGGAATAGTAATAAACGAACTAAAACATTGTCGCACACGAGGAAATCCTCGGTTTTTTTCTTATTCTTACAAACTCATACGCAATTGTTCTTATTCTTATAAACTCGTAGGAATAAATAAACGAATTATTGTTTGCGTAAAATTAACCCTTAACGAACGAGCGCATTTTTGTTGAACAATAAACGAATTTCAACGAATTGCTTTATTATTAGAGCTGAAAGAAGAGCCAGACCAGATATGTTCATACAAGAGTAAAGTAAAAATTATAGAAAAATAATGGTAATTGAAATAAACGTATAAATATATGTACATAACATAGAGATTTGTATATACTCATAAATTTACTTTTTATAGATTTACAATGTATTTGTACAAAATAGAAAGTGTACGAAAAAGAGTAAACATGCCTTTTATTTTGAAAATGGCATAAGTCCATATCCGTCAAGAACATATTTTTTAAATACTTTTAATTATGCTAATTCGGATGATAAATTCGACACCCTTACAAACCCCTCGTAGAAATTATTCTACTATGTTACTCTCATGGACTTATGCCACTTTCAAAGTAAACGGCTCAATTGTATATTTTTCTTTCCTTTTGATTTTTCGGAACATCACAATTTTTTCAGAAAATTTATACCGTCACCCTGTTCGTTCGTTAAGGGTTAATAACAGAGACAAAAGGGATGAACAGGAGAAACGTAACCAGGTGGTAACAGATAATTCGATGGTAAAGATCGATACGTTGTTGCCCTCCGTTGTTCGTTGACGCGTTCAGATAAGAATACTAACGCTACACGGTGATTATTGTTGCTACGGTGGTTAGCAACAGGAACAACGACACTACCGTCGAACATCTGAAATCGGAAACGTGTAATCGTTATATGTCGGATCGACAAGAGAAACCAACGAGGCAGGATCTCGATAGTTGGTCGATCGAGCGAAGTCAATTTACCTAATGACGTCAACGAATCTTCATCCATGCGTATCCTTTCGATGTGATCGGGCATATTAAAAGACGGCTCGTCCCTGTTCGACGGGTGAGGACTTTTTGCCTCTGACACCGACGAATTTCCCTCGAAATTCCCAACGCGGATTCTTCTTACCCCGTACACCCAGATATCTGAACGGCGATCGTTTGTCGATCCCGTAAACGGCCAACCCGTTTTCCCGTTCGCCTGTTCACGGAAAAAGAAAAACACCGTTGTTCTCATTTGTATCACCGTCCTCGTTTAACCCATTTCCTGCCACGGTCCGCAATTGGGGATTTGAATACACATTTTTATATACATTTTTCTTTGATCACTCGCAAAAAAATTATATTTTTGATCATTTGCAACAACGTTATACATATTGAACAAAATGTGTATTCGATGAATGCATGCATTATGGTTGTTGAAATTATTTTTTGCTTCAATGTCGTCCAACTTGTAAAAATATTTTTATATACATTTTTCCTTGATCATTTGCAACAACGTTATATTGAACAAAATGTGTGTTCGATAAATGTGTATTCGATAAATGCTTGAATTCGTGTTGTTGAAATTATTTTTTGCTTCAATGTCGTGCAACTTTTAAAAGTATTTTTATATATATTTTTCCTTGATCATTTGCAACAACGTTATATTGAACAAAATGTGTGTTCGATAAATGTGTATTCAATAAATGCTTGAATTCGTGTTGTTGAAATTATTTTTTGCTTCAATGTCGTGCAACTTTTAAAAGTATTTTTATATACATTTTTCCTTGATCATTTGCAACAACGTTATATTGAACAAAATGTGTGTTCGATAAATGTGTATTCGATGAATGCATGCATTCTGGTTGTTGAAATTATTTTTTGCTTCAATGTCGTTCAACTTGTAAAAATATTTTTATATACATTTTTCCTTGATCATTTGCAACAACGTTATATTGAACAAAATGTGTGTTCTAAAATGTGTATTCGATGAATGCATGCATTCTGGTTGTTGAAATTATTTTTTGCTTCAATGTCGTCCAAGTTGTAAAAATATTTTTATATACATTTTTCTTTGAGCATTTGCAACAACGTTATATTTTTGATCATTTGCAACAACGTTGTATTTTTGATCATTTGTATTCGATAAATATATGAATTCAGTTTGTGAAAATTATTTTTTATCTCAACGTCGTCCAACAAGTATTTGATACATAAATCTCCTACCCACGCGGCGGAGTTGAAATAAAAATTTGGCAGTTAATGGGTTAATGGTGGGCCGATTTTAAGCCGAGCCACGGTATCTCGGGGTTTACCCTCGCGATATCCCATCGTCGTTCTCGCGATGCTCGAATTGGATCCGTAAATTTTCGCCGCGTCTCTTTTACCTCTCATCCCGTGGAAGCCGATCCGGGCTCTTTTGAACGATTCGCTGCCCTCGCTATCTCGAAGATCCAACGCCCTTTTCTCGTAATCGGACGGACTGATCGAGTAATCCGAGTAATCATCGAACGGATCCTTCTTACCTCGCAATCCCTGCAAAACGAAAGCGTAATAGTGCGTGTCGCAGGACGACGACGAACTCGAAGAGAGTGCGAGCAATTTACCTGAAAATCCATATCGGCCCGTTTCTCCAGTTCCTCCAGCGCGTCCAGAATAAGCTTCTTCCCTCTGGTTCCCTGAAATCCCATGGGCGCCCTCTTCTCCCATTCTACGGATGGTTCCTCGTTCTCGTCGCAGATACCCTGATACCACGTCCTCTTCTCGGGCAACGCTTCCGGATAATCGAACAGGTATTTGTCCCGCGGATCCAGGTAACCCGTTGCGCTCCTGTCTTTGATTTCATCCAGAATCTGAAAACCGGAATCGTCCAGAATCACGGTCACTTGACCGGGATGATGCATGTTGTTGGATATCCAAACGCAACTTCCTCTTGAGAGTTGAAAGTTCGGGGGTAAACACGTGGTGACCCTTAAACCTTTCCTTTCGTCGGTTTCACCGTGAAACCGCATATGCATTTGTTTCTAAGTCCAAGTGGTATTTGATATTTGTATTTTACTTGGTGAAAGCATAGTAACTTTTCAGAGACAGGTATTCGTGTGATTTCAGGATCCGTTTTCACCTTATATTGGTGTAATAGTAAAAATTCGTAGAGAAATGTAATTTTGGTAGTCAAAGGGTCAATGGTCGAATGTCTACGCAGTTAAACGTCGCCAAGGACTGGTAATTTTTTTGAAGAATTAATTTTTAAAATTCTTATGTAAATTCACGAAATAATTCAACACGTTCGTACATACGCATGAAACAAGAGAAAAAAAGCGCGGTAACAGTAACAACGGATTTAATACAACTTAATGTTTTTCACAAATCGCGAACGACGTTCGTTTACCTGTTCCAGGGACTTCTTGCCCCTCATTCCTTGAAATCCCATCGGTGCACGTTTGCGATATCCATCCTCCCCCGATGACTTTTTGCCCCTCATGCCCTGGAAGCCCATCGGTGCTCTTTTCTCGTAGTCGTAGTACGACAAATCCACAAGTTTGCCCAGCGGGCCGTCCTTTTTGCCTCTGGTGCCTTGGAATCCCATCGGTGCCCGTTTGTCGATCACCTCCGGGACCAGTTCGTTCTCCATCTGATCCAGCACCGAACTCTTCTTCCCTCGCATACCCTGCGTAACCCGTCACATTCATTTTTGGAGAACCTTGTATGATCGTTTATTTATGCTGCTGTACTTCGTACGGGTAACGATGATTAACCCTTAACGTTACAGCACCTCTCTCCAGGTTTCTCAGACACCACCGATGTACAGCGTTATTCAAATTAATTTGAATATTTTAATCAAAATTATATTACTTCCGAGATGAATAAAAATTGTTTTGAGTGACTCGATATTATTATTTACACGTCATTGTAGCATTTAAAATATTTATTATACATATATTTTCACGCTGCCTGATTTGCTCATTCAAACAAGTGTGTTTGCTCAAACGCTCCTCCATTCGCTGTATTCGTGCAGGGCTCCAATTGTAATGCAATAATATTATTTCGACGATGAATTTTATGGGATAGGTCGAGTAGAATATTTGACACTGTACCTGGAAACCCATCGGCGCCCGTTTCGAAAGCTCGTCGCTCAATAAAGTAGCGAACTCCCTTTTCCCGCGCATTCCTTGAAAACCCATGGAGGAAACACGTTTTTCGGCGAGGAGGTTGCCGGATGCTGATTCTTCGGCGCACGCGAACGTAATCGATACCATCAGCAACGCGATCGAACGGATGATCATTCTGTAACAAAAGTTTCATCGATTTCAATGTTCGCTGCGATCGTTTACGTACACGCTTTACAAATAATACGATCATTAACAATTTAAAACTTGCACTTCGATTTATGCAATTGATGGACAAGGAAAAAAATGATTTGTTTATATACAATCTCTTTAGCGACATCGTTATTACTGCAATTTATTAACAACATTATATGACATTTTTATATTTATCGTTTTTAATTTTCAGATGAAAATTGATGCTGTTACTTTATCTTATTATTCACTTGAGACAGCTTTATTTCTCAATTTTATCTTCAACATTTTTCGGTTTTGAGATGAGATTGAGTTGTTTGAAGTAAATTGTAAGATTTGATCTACTTTAGTAGCAGCGTCAATTCTTGATAATTTTCTAGCACATTTTCTTACGTATCGAGTCCATACTAATTAGCACTATGTATCATCATCCTCGAGGATTAAAATTCTTTGCCAGCTAAATTCGTTACTAATAAAAAACAAGAATCCGTGACCCACAGTTTCGTAGGTGTCGTCGAAGCTCGAAAACGGAAACGATGGTTCAGAAATCGGAGAACGGTGGATACCGCGTGACAAGAAGGAAATTCCATTTGGAAATGGCGAACGCGTGACAAAATGGTCGCGTCTCTCCCGATATTCCTATCGAATTCGATGCCCCGGACCGTTCGTTTCGACGATAATTTAATCACTGTCGAACTTCCGCGAGTTTCCGAACGACATCCGGTACTCGTTGTCACCGACCATATTTTTCTGTCGAAATCAACGCGTGCGAAGAAAATTCATGCTCAAAAATAGTAAATCATCGCCGTTACTTCGATAATAAAGTACCGAATATGTGTATAACATACATTTACGAAAACCCACGATGTTGTACGACGACTCACCGATAAAGTTCGCATGTGGAGGTCTTTTCTGTTCAGAAAGTATCGGCCTATTATGACTCGTGAAATTGTCACTTGGTCCAATCTTGCTAGGGTATTAAAGTTTGTTTCATTAAACCGTTACTGAGTTTAATTTCTTCCCTTTTGTAAAACTTCGCCTCTTTTTTTATTATAAAACTCATTGGAAATCATAACCCTCTTCGACATTATCGTTCAAGGACGTTCGTAGACCAGGCACCGACCACCATAGTTCGAACTATCTGCCGATAAAGGGTTACGTTCCACTTCGTTTTTCTGCTCCCGTTCCTTCGCTCCTTCCGTGTTTATTTTCCGGGGTGAAACTCGTTAAAGAGAATGCCGGTGAATCGACAGCTGAAGTTGCCTCGAGACGCGGTCGAGGTAAAAGTTTCGAAAATCTTCCTCGGAGGGCGTACCTCGGGCGTTTGTTCGCGTTTTCATCGTTAAACAGTGGAGCCCACACTCGCGTGCATCGTAACATTTAACGACAGCGACGGGAGGACGTAATTAAAAGGGCGAAGTAACGAAGGTACGTCGGTATGTAGGAAAATTGGGGAGAAATCGGTCGGCGAAAAGTTGACGTTAACGGAGGACCGTCGAGGTTAGCCAGTCGGTTGACGCGGAATAAACGGAGCGAGGATTTCTCGACTCGATAAAGAGACAGCCAGGAGGAGAGAATAAAAAAAAGGGATGATCGAGGGTGAGAAGGAGATAGACGGAGAAGCAGCAGGAGGGTGTTCCAGGTGGTGTCGTATAGATTCTGCGGTGAGCCAGCTTTTCTTCACGGATCGGTCGCTCGTGTAATCGTTGGAAACGAGCCTCCACTCCGTATTTTCTCTTAAAATCGATGATCCGTATTCAACGAACCTTCCACGAAACCGGTCGAAGGCAATTTTCACCTTTTCTCGCTCACCTGCGTTGCTTCGGGATCCCGTTCGTTTAGCGAATCGTTCGATATCGTACGACGAACACACATTCGTAGGGTTTTTCGGTGATTTTGCAGAGCGTTTCGAAGTTCGAACGACTGAGAAGAGCGTTTTGGAACCGAGTGACAGAGATTGAGACATTGAGACGCGAACGTAGAGCGTTTATGACCGTGCGATAGAGATCGAGTGACAGGGGAACATATTCAACCGGGACACAGCAATTTCAATGAAACTTATGCGAGATATCGTTTTCAGAAAAATATTTGACACGTATTTCTTTTTTATAGGCAGTCGTGCATTTTGAAGGGGTGATAATGGGCCGTAAAGTTGAGGGTTGAAGTTATACGATACACTCGGCCAAAACAAGACTGAATACTTTTCATACCACGATACCAATTTTTAAATCACAAAGAACGGCAAATGTCCTGGACACGTATTTTCTATTATTTCCATAGTTCACGGGTACGAAAGTACTTGAAAGTTAATGTTTAACAAGACAGAGTGCAAGAAAAAAATAAAATATTTTTAATATTATTTAAATAAATGATTTTTCTTCAAATGTTCTTTGCACCTGGATTTGTCATTCATAAGCATATATATAATTTAAAAAAGAATTATGGTGCTACACCTTCTAGTTACCGTGATACTCAAAAATACATACTTTCAACCCCAAAGTTTACGGTCCGTTATCATGCCTTTAAAATGCACCCCTTAATGTAGTTATCCCAAAGATTATATAAATAAATAAATACAGTAAAGGTGGTATTTGTCGTTGAAGGATTTCACCGACAAACCATTTTTTTTTTTAAAGTGGGTTCTTTATTGCGGATATGACAGTACGAATGAAGATTGTTTTCAGAGCCGGGCATTTGAAGAGTATAAAGGTATCAAACATATACATATGTAGATACACCAAGAGTTATAAATTACACCTCTCCTACGCACCACACATATATGTATACAAACATGTATATTATGTATATACATGTTTTATGTTTTATATGTTACCATTTACGTGTCATATGTCAAATGTTATGTGTTAGTTGTTACGTGTTATGTGTTATGTGTTATGTGTTATGTGTCATGTGTCATGTATCATGTGTCATGTGTCATGTGTTATGTGTTATGCATTATGTGTTGTGTGTTATGTGCATACAGGAATATTAAAAACAAAATTTATGTTCGTTTCGTGAATGTAAGGAATGTCTATCAACAGATCGGATCGATGATTGATGCTGATCGGAATCGACGAGAGGTAATCTGTAATTTACGAGCGAGTATCGGAAAGATCGCCGTTGTCAAAACGCGTACGTACGTACCATCGTGATGTTCCTGTCTATCGGGACGATGTTTTTTTTTCTCCCTTCCCGAACGAAGGTAAAACAGAAATAGCCTCGTTCGGTGCACGGGACGAGTAAGGTTGCAATTTACAGCCGAGCATCGGGGTTGAATGGGGATGAAAAACGTGGGATGGGGTGAGACGAGCCGAGATGAGACGGGATGGAAGTAGAAAAGAAAGAGGATACGCGAGAATCGTTCCGAAACCGTTCCGAATCGTTGCTCTTCCACTCGTAACGATAATCAATCGTTTGCGCGTACGTTCGAAGTTTGCGTCACATCGAGAAGAAATAAAGGATAACCTTTACCATTACAATTGCCGTTCACGGTTAACTTTCATTTTATCCTGTTTCACCTTTTAACCATAACTTGCACAACATCTCGAGCACCGCACGTACACGATCACGTGTATGCAAGCGTGTCGTTAAACGAACGTAACCGGAATGTCTCTTCTTTCCGGGAGAAAATTATCCCGATTTCGCGAACACGAGCTGATAGCCGAATCCTCCGTTACGAGGACGGATAAGAAACGGTAACAACGGAAACGAGAGAATCGTCTTGCTCCGTCTGCGTTTTAACACTAAACCTATAACCCAGGTTTATTTTAAAATTAAAAATGTGGTTGAGAAATAAATAAATGAACGATAAAGTACAAATTAATGTTCACATTAGTTCCTTATCTTTGTGAAAATCAATATGATTTTCAAAAAAAAACCACCTTAACATACTTTGTAACTTAAAATCAGAAACTTGTTCAATGGTCATTTTGACCTCTTTGGTAGGTTTAGTATTAACCAGTTAACTGTGGTGCACACATTTGCCAGTATACTCGTCAATCACAGAATAAGTGTTATTGGATCAAAAAGATGGGTCTATTTTATAAAATGGACAATTTTATTATTAATATTTACGTATTTGGTGAACCATTGAGGAATATATGACACAAAATCCTGCCACTTCGTCATGACGATTATACTCATGAAACACACCTAAGTGATTAAAAAGGTACGTCTTGGCTGTGGACGAAAAATATCTCTCCTTCGAACATAAATTCTCTGGCTATCGTGTCGGGCCGAAAGAGAAGAAAAAAAATAAGAGAGACGGTAACGAGAAAAAACGGGGTAAGAAAGTAACGCGTTCGTTTCGAAAGAGATAATTTTGTTTCCAACGAGCGTCGAAGATACGCGTAGCCAGAGGGAAACGGATTATGGGATCGCTTGTTGCGTGAAAATTCGATCCGCGTTAACAAACAGTACGGTATAGAGGTACGGTGTTACACAGTGAACCGAATACGCCGATAATTCGGTTTACCGTGGTCTTGCTAATTAAACCTTCTCCACGAAAACAGATTTTAATTTCCAGTGACCTTTCTGGACGCGGATAACTGGCGGTGCCTCGACAGGGTTCTTCGTTTTTGGAATATTTATACGAATTCTGCGCGAACAACGCGCGTGCACGCAACGCATCGACGTAACGATATACAAACAGCATGAAAACAAAATATGGTCGAGAGAGAATGTATCTGCACACCGGAAAGGATACCGTGCTCGACGAGTACAGAATTTGCGATACGACGATTCGGAAACTCGGTCGTTCAGGAAGCCGGAAGCTACGGATGTGGAAATGTGGGCATTTGGCTATTGAGGAATTTAGGGTTGTAAGAATTTGAGAATATAGGAATTTGGAAATGTAGCACTTCGTTAATGTAGAACTTTGGAAATGTGGAACTTTGGGAATG
This sequence comes from Coelioxys conoideus, assembly GCA_947623535.1. Lineage (NCBI taxonomy): Eukaryota > Metazoa > Arthropoda > Insecta > Hymenoptera > Megachilidae > Coelioxys > Coelioxys conoideus. Next base: position 38,786,820 of record OX392449.1, on the reverse strand, counting down.
TAGGAATTTGTACATGTAGGAACTCGGAAATATTGGAATTTGGAAATATGAAAATTTGGATATGTAAGAATTTGAAAATATACATATTTGAAAATGTCGAAACTTGTAAATGTAGAAATTTGAAAATATAGAAAATTGGAAATATACAAACTTAAAAATGTAGAAATTTGTAAATGTTGGAATCTAGGAGTATACAAATTTGCGAATGTAGAAATTTGACGCCCTACGAATTTTGAGACTTACGTATGCAAAAATTTTTGATTTCGAATACTTAGAAATTCAGAAATTCGATGCTTTCCAGGTTCGTGTGTTGGAGAACTTAAATACTTGAACATTTTAGAAACATACCTATTCAGGAACTATCGAGCATAGGTACTAATCCCTATCCAGAGAAAGTCGAGTGGTACGAGTCCCAGGTGTACGTACTTACGTGTCGCGTTGTTCGCCATTCCGGTAACCTGGTTTCGGTAAAAATCAACCGCAGAATCTGCGTTTGCATATTCCGTGTAAGATGATCGCGTGACCGCGTGCGTTCGTTTCGACTAGCTTCGAGTATTTGCATCGGGAATGAATCGGTTTCAGCGAAGCGAACGTTTTCGCGATTTCTTAAAGTCCTTCAGTTTATCCATAAATTTCGACAATGTGCTGTTCGCTTCGAAAACAGTTGTCAATCATCGGAATCGGGGGTTGGAGAAGCACTAGAAGGAAGAAACGGAGGAAGAAAGGAAGGCTGAACGTAGCTAACGAAGTCAACGAGCATGTGTTGCTATTACAGGATAAACCGTATCGTAAAGGAACAATATTTCATTTGTTATGTCTTTCGCTAAACAAATACGTACTCGGAAGACGGTGTTTACGGAGAACCGTATCGTCGGATGCAATAAAAGAAACCGCAGGCGACGATAATCGTTGCAATCTCGAAAGGATGTTCTTCGACGAATCGTTGAAAATCTTCTTTGAGAGACTCCACTCTTTCTGTAACGTCCTTCGAACGATCGTTCGGCATCGCGAAAAGGTATTCCAACGACGGGAATGCGAATGAGAACGAAATTAAGAACGAAAATGATAACGATTATGCGAACGGAGGATCAGAATGAACGCCGGGGGATCCTCGAGTTTGAAAGAAAAGCGAAAAAGCGATTATTCTTTTATTTTCTTAACCTGATCGAATCCACGCTATTTCGATATCGATCGATTAGGAGGCTTTGCAAATTTTTTGACAGGAATCGGTGCGGTTAGGTTAAAAATGGAACCTAAAGGTTAATCTCGATCAGAGTGTCGTAATCTGCGCACGTCTTTGCGATGGGAAAAATTCGGTCCGAAAAATTCATAAGGAATTTGAATCGCTTGATTACGCTTAAACAGGCGATTATGTTCTAGGTACATGTATAACCAGTTTTGTTCGGATTGTAACCATAACAGTTCTTTTATACTAATTCTACAAGTACCCACTGTCTTTTAACACTTTAATGGCCGCGTGTCTACGAAGTCAAACGTTGCTGCTGATTTGTGATGTTTCTGAAGAATTCTTTTAAAAAAGCTTTATGTAAATTCATGAAGTAATTTCATACGCGACGATACACATAGAAAAACAACAACAATAACATATTTAATACAACAAGTATGATTACAATTTCGCAATGAATTAAACATTTTTGAGGAATTCATTTAGAAAAACTTGTTGTGAATTCGCGAAATAATTCAACATGTGAATCTACACAAAAAACAACGAAAACAATAATCACACATTTAATGCAACAGATTTAACAAGAAATTTAATGTTTTTCTCGGAGCAATCACCTACATTATTTAAAATTATTGCATTAACCTTTTGTGCTCCAAGTTATTTTTTACTACTAGCAGGTAGTAACTGTAAAACTCTGGTTGAGAAATTTAATGAGTTATTTCAAAAATATTATTTTTTCATTATTATTTGCCACCATTAACTGAATCATAATGTTTATACATTATATGTGCAAAGCTATAGGATTTGGTTATAAACTATTAATTCCAAATTGCTGTATTAAATGAAATGGTGAGTGTCAGTCATCTCTGGAGTGCAAAGGGTTAATAAAGCCTTTAAGAATACCCTTAAAGGTGTTGTTAATTCCCTCTGCTCGGAATGCAACACTATCACACACATTGTACAGGCGGCCATTAAAGTGTTAACCCGAATTACAAACTCGATAAATAATCGTACGATTAGCGTTAAGCTGCCAATGATCGATGCAAGAAGATGCCGACGATGGAAAAGGATGTGAAATCTCGGAGGAAGGATTGCACTCGAAACGAAAGGGTTGCGAGCAAAGGGAAATCCGGTAAGGAAGCTCGAAAATCTCCCGATAGCCCCGAAGATCCCACAAACGTTTGTTCGAAGAACATGGTCGGTCTTTTCGACGACGAGGACGCTGTAAAACGGAAGAATCAACGAGTCGTCGAGAGTTTATCGGATAGCTGCGTCGGCGAGTCGCGACGCGACGTAAAAACGCGTCAGCAGGGAATCGATCGTACTATTTTATCTACAGCGTCGTTTCGTTCGAAACGTCCCGTTTGCCCGTGTACCGACTCAAAACGGGACTCGTCCGATCGCGGGTCGTCGAGCTTACAAATCGACGAGGACGTGACGGGACACTTCCCGTTCCATCCGCGTTTCTATCCGATCAAAGACGATCTAAATAGCGCGGAGATCCTCCTTTGCGAGGCGTTGCTGAAGCGAGAGACCGAGTGTGGCGTCCGTCGGAAACGATTCAACCTGCAGCCCGCCGACAGGGACGAACCGGAAGGAATAAATGATCGATCGAGCGTGATTCAATCGCGGTACGCTGAAAACATCGCTGACCGGGCAAATTTCGAGCGATCGAAACGCGGAGAATCGAATCGTAGAGGATACAATGAACCTCGCGATTCCAGACAAGATAATTCGTCTTCGTTCCGGAAGAGCCGTTGTTATGTGAGATTGAGCGACAGAACGAACGCTTTCACGAGCGAGCAGATCGTCGACGACGAAGAGGACGCGAAAGTTCGACTTGGAGAATCGGGAGGTGGAAATGGTCGTCAAAGCGTAACTATAGAAGATTTAATAGACAGAGAACGTTTCGGTCGCGCGACAGACGGCGATATGGGAAGAGTGCGCGTATCGAGAGGTTCCGAGTATCGGTTTTGTCCCAAGAACGGCTCGTTTGTACGTTCCGAGTATCGATCGCGAATCGTTCGACGATCCAGCGACGCTGGCGAGGAGAAGAGAAAAAGTGGCGGAGGAGAAGAGGAGGAAGAAGAACCGGAAGATGGCGACGTGGAGGAGCTCAGAGCGTCGAAAGCGAGGAAACAACGACGTTTCGAGTCGATCGCAAAATCGCGACCGGTGGAAAAAACGTTTCCGACGAACATCCCGTTTCCGTGCGGAACAACGAGCGAGAAGAAGAAAATGGAGAACATATCGGCGGGAAAATGGAGGACTCGCGGAGTGAACGAAGCCGAAACCAACGCGGTTTTTCCCGTGGGTAGAGCTTCGTCGTTCGAATCGGATTGCAGCTCGAAGGACGTTCGATTCGAGCAGAATGAGGAGGATTACGTTCGATCTCTCGAAAAGTCCTCGACGTTGCTCCGTCATAGAATCGGTTCGGGTTTCCTCGTGGACGCGCACCGAAAATACGAGAAACCAGATTCGACGGCGAGAAAGAATTCGAGCACAACCTGTTGCTGTCCCGACCCGGAAACCGAGTCCAAGTTTTCGAGGTACCGACGTCGTCGTCGGGGTTGTAGCTCTTGTAAACCGGACCAGTTGCTCTCGAGGAGGACGCCGATCGATCGGTCGAGCGTTCGAGTGTCCAGGACGAAAGACGGCTACGGTAAAATCAGCTTGAGCAAGGTTCTCGTTTATCCTCCATACGACGAAGATGGTCCTCCGTTGACGCTTTACAAAAATATCTCCAGCGTCAGGTGTGCAGTGAGAGGAAACCCGAACGTCGGATTCCGTTACGACGTGACGTACGTTCAGAAGTTCTCCACTTCCGCTTGCTATCACGGTCGTTATGAATTTTCGCAATGAACGTACCATTTTGACACCTTGATCCCGGACGTCGGTTCATGGAGACTGACGGTGGATTTTTTATTTGTATAGCGTCGTTCTCTGCCTCATATGTGTCCGCGGACAATAACAGTTGTTCCGGCTGTCACACACGTGTCGCGTGTGCAGCCATTAAAGAGTTAATTGCCAACATTGTCTATTTCACTGTGTTCAAACATCACGCGCATGATGCTATGTAGTTAAAAGCTATTTATTAAAAATTGTTGAATCAAATGATCAGTGAGAGTCGAGCGCAAAGGGTTAAGTATGGTAACTTCAATGAAATTTATTGAAACACCCTGAAGAAAACTGTAGTTTGATTTTGCGCGTATTACAAGACGTGACGATTTTTTTGTGTTACATTTTGTTACGAGCAAGCACTCGTTCTTGTCCTCGAAAAGAAAATTCAAATGGAGAGAAAATTTTCCCCGAGCCAAGGCGGAACGAGTGTTTGTTCGCCGGGTGGAAACGCGGCAGATGAAAACGCTCGAATAACTATCGCCGGTTTCTTTGTCGATCGTAATTTCGGATCGTGTCGAGCGATAATTGAAAGGGACTGGGTTCGTTGCAGGACTACCAATTTCAAGGGGTATCACGGAGATCGCGCGACAAGTCACAGTCACCGAACTAATCGAATAACCGGACGAATTGCGGGGTAAATTACTATGGCCCGTCGGGTACAGCCGGAGTCGGTCGAGTCGTGTTTCTTCTAGTGTTAAGCGACTCCATTACCTTCCCTCTCGTTTTCTTCCTGGCTCGAACCACCGATTACCTAGGTAATTACTTTCGAGTTTAGTCTCGTGGTCCTCTCTCTCTCCGTCGACCAAACACGACGAGATATTCGGCCGAGCAACGTTCTGTCTCAAAACTCACCGTTTTACAACAAAATATAAATCGAGTACACCTTGTGCCAAAAATTTAGACGCATCGTATTTTTTACCAGATTTTATAGTTACCGTCGAAAAATATTTGTACGTATCAGTATCAACACGTACGCGAGGTTGTGTTTTTAGCCTAAAGGCGAATGATGATCATCTTGCTAGTTTAAACGAGCTTAATACAAATTTGTTAATTCAATAAGAATGGAGCAAATATGAGCAACTAATATTTCGTACAACCACCGGAAGCGTATAACTCTCCAGATTGACGTTTTTGATACATTTAACCCTAGACTGATTTTCATGCTAACTTACATCACACGTAACTGCACATATTCATATAATAAATACAGACGCTGATTTATACTGAATTATAATATGAAATTGTAAACTTTTGATGAGGTCATTTTTCACTTTTATGTCAAAAACGCCAACCTGTAGGGATACATACGAATGTTCGTTATGGCAATCAGAATTTTTTAAGGCCCTCTAAATTAAGATAATAAAAATTGATCAACTAGGAGGTATGTTTTTGTAAAAATATGTACAGTTTTTGTCAAAATACAAATACGAACCTCGATATCGAAAAAGTGTACGTTTAACGAGTTTAATCGACACGGCGATAAAACAATGAACGATGCGCTCTTACGTACTTATACACACACTCAATTTAAAGCCTTTTAAAGAATAACCACGAACTGGATAACGCGTGCATAAGTTTCTGACACGATTTCGCGTAAAGACTTTAACTTCCTGGCGAGCGTTTCCGATAAAAGTGTCGATACATATTCCGCAGAAAAATGGCGGAGGCGCACAGAATGGACGGATGCCTTCAAAAAAATTTTCCGATTCGACGTTTTCACCTGTCTTTTCAACTCTCCGCAAATCAGTTCCTGGTCATCGAATTAGGACCACTACAAATTTTCAGCATTTTCTGAAAAATTAGCCTCCTGTCGTACTTCGGCAATTCTGACACGTGACGCACTCGCAGTTCATATGCGATGAATTTCAATTTAAAATTGAAATTATAATTTGAATGACCTAAGACAATTTTCCACACATGAAACACTATTATAAACACAAAAGTGAGATTTTCATAGGTGGTCCAAATTCGATGTCCAGGGACTCTACATGTACACATCATTATAACGTATGTGATAATAATTTGAATGACCTAAGACAATTTTCCACATATGAAACACTATTATAAACACAAAAGTGAGATTTTCATAGGTGGTCCAAATTCGATGTCCAGGGACTCTACATGTACACATCATTATAACGTATGTGGTAATAATTTGAATGACCTAAGACAATTTTCCACACATGAAACACTATTATAAACACAAAAGTGAGATTTTCATAGGTGGTCCAAATTCGATGTCCAGGGACTCTACATGTACACATCATTATCAACGCATGTAGTAATAATTTGAATGACCTAAGACAATTTTCCATACATGAAACACTGTTATGAGTATAACATTGAAATTTTCGTGGGTGGTCCTAATTCAATAGCCAGGGACCGCACACCTATAGTGAACTCTACAACCTTGAACGTGTTCTAAAAAATTAAACGGCAACATGCCGTGCGAACACGCGTGTTTCGGTCGCCTGGAGATTCGCGAAAGGGTGGACAATTGTTATTTATTAGTTACAAGCTGAGCGTATATTTTCAGAGTTTAATTTTGAAACGAGCGGCCGTGACTCGATTATAAATCGAGAAGTTCAATCGAGGTTTCGTATCGCAACTTCGCTCGTTCACGCGGCGGTGTTTTACGATCGCGGATCGTTCATTGATATTTATTCGTTCGATGAAACCACGGGATTACCGTGGCCATCAGAAGAATCTCGTATCGTACGAGCGTACGTTATACATCGTGTTGCATCGCGCGTCGATTCGCTTCACCCGTGTCTTTCCTCGTAATTACTCCAGGTATTAATTATTCATTATGGATGATTGTCATCTTTTACGTTCACACGAACACGCGGACGTATCGGCGTGCAAACGATCGAATCGAAGTGATTACCACAGTCAAGTTCAAAAATTACATATATAAATACCGGGAAGGAAATTGTGGTCAACGATTATGACCGTGCGTGATCTTCGGTGCAACCTTGAAACGAAACACGTCGAGAATAGAAAATAATAAAATAATAAATGCTTACGATACAATTAAGGTAATAGTTGGCGGATTAAGGAATCAACCAACTATTTCTGGGTACACTTGTAGGTACATACAAATAAATGCTATCGTGTCAGTTTTAACCCCTTGCCCTATAATATCGTCTCCCACACATGGCGCACATATGCGTTGAAACGCGACCAATTTGGATTATATTTTCAAAATTGAATTCCGACCTTAATTTTAATTGCAACCCGTCCACCAACGATCCAATTACACAAAATATGTATTCCTACCTAAGCCACATAGAAAATATCCCTAACAAAATTATAAGTCAAGGAGTTAAAGGGTAGTTATTGATTGCACACAGCATTTTACATGCTATTAAGATCTCCATTAATTTTGATCTGATTACGGACGCGATAGAATACCCGTAAAATTAGTTTTGGTCAAATGATTATCGCGTTTTCGTTAACTAGCTTCCGGTAGGCAATGCCGTAAATCGTGTATCACGTATCCCGTATCGCATATCGCAACGTTTGACGCGGTGCAGCTTGGATATCGCATTCTATAATTTCAAAGCGCAATCCCGTTGTATTGCAAATCGGATCGCCGATGGATATCGTGGAACGGAAGGGCAATCAATGTATCCTACACGAACAAATACACGGTGCAATATCTCGAGATGCAGCGAGTATTAAATATTTCTTGAACATTATTCCGTCTATCGTTGATCGCGAGGGTTGTCACATAACCCTTTGCACACGTGTGGTGACTCATACTCGGCGTTTCTAACAATTTCTAATAAATAACTTCTGACTAAATTTATAGTATTATATACGCAATGTTTGAACACAGTGAAACAGACAATATCGGGGATTAATAATAAACGAATAACAATATGAACAAAATTCATCAACGTTTTGAAGTAGAAAATTTTGCAGTTTCTATTTGCCGGCGACAAAAATGCTTTCGATTGCAGAGGGCTAGTTTCTATGCACGAACGAGTTCCAGCAACGAGTCAGATTCGTTTAACGACGAATCTTTTCCGTCGTTTATACTATCGTTTCACTTTTCAACGGTCGCAAGAACCGCTTTCAACGCGTTCGCTTATTCTCGAATTTGTCCGCGAACGAAAGGAAAGCAAATGTATGCAAAAGCGCCGGCATCTTATATTACCTTTGAAAAATTAATGACGACGTTAAAATATCTTTTTACCTAGGGAAAGCGGCTATTGAGGATCACGGAGCAATTTGCAACTATAATGTTCGACCCGAATCACGCAGGAATTTATTCTATTACGTTTTCGTTTCCGCCACACCAACGCACGAGCAAAACTTTGTTCTTCAAATTTTCCGATCCCGACGTCTATCTATTTACTTATAAATTAGTTTTTTGTCGATTATACATAAATTTATACAAAATAGATTATACATAGATTTTTACAAAATAGATACAAAATATATATGTATACATATTTTTATACAAAATAGAAATGCAAGGCAAAAGTGAACCGTTAGAAAACATTTTTTTTATTTTGTATAAATACATAGTAGATCTACAAAAAACAAATTTATAAACGTATACAAATCTATACATTAACAATGAGGGTTTATTTCAAACCCCATTACTTTTCTGTAATTTTCACTTCAATGTCTGTTTGTATGGACATATCTGTTCATACTTAATGTTACTGAAAATCTTCATAAAATTCCAAAAAAATATTAATTATGCGCTTCTTCGTTACACCTTTGCAATTTTATTTATATACAATGAATTAAAATGGAACTTTAGATACATCTTTTGTACAACTTTCAATATTTCGTTTCTGTATGGTAAATCGTACAGGAAACACCTACGTGTAACGATACACGGCAGGTTTTGCGAATATATCTCGTTTCTCGGCGTTTTCCTTTTGAACAGCATATTCTGCACGTTCTAGTTTTCTTTTTACCACAATTTTTGCCCGAATACCAAGAAAAGTAGTTTCTTTATGATAGAGTGGCCACGACCAAACTGAATGAACAGAGTCTTTGAAATATTCTATTATGCACGGTGTTTCGTAAATTGAAATTGAATATGCAAGCGCAAACACGAATTAACCCCTTGGCATACAATTTCATGGCAAGAACTATTTAAAGCAATATTAAGAACTATTATACCTACTATATTAATGCCAACAAAGAAAGTTAAAATGTCATGCATATTTTATATTCAACGATTATCCTAATAATAAGAGGATAAAAAAATTCATCAAGTTCTACAACTGAAAAGTTTTACAGTCGTCATTTGCCAACAATAAAAAGACTTTCGAGTGCAAAGGGTTAAAACTCGAGCGCGTTACGAGTCGAACACGTGAAGGGGTTAACTCGTGACCGGTCAACAACGTTCGGGCATGAAAACACGAGTCAACCCGTGGCCGGTCAACGATGCGTTAGGAAAAATCCCCACGTGTTCGCGTGACACACGCTCGAGCAGAAAGCTAGTAAGCAAATTTATTCTTCTCGCGAACGCGTATGTCCGATAGCGTCCAAAGGGTGTGCTGGCACGCGTCAGCCTCCATGGCTGTTCAACCCCCACATTTGTACGCGTCACACTCGCCGCAAGTCACGTCACGGTACCTGCGAGTTTATCGATAAACGAATCAAAAGTCGAAAGTAAACTCGGTCCTCGTCGTTTCTTTTCTTTCTTTTCTTTTTTTTGTCTGTTCGTATCAGAGGACGACGAAGCGCGCAAAAATTCCTCCGAAGGATCGTGCTACGTGCGAAGGTGAAACGGCCCGAAACACGCGTCGTCCCGAGATCCAGCCCGTCGATACGACGGAGAATGCACGCCACCGAACGAAATACAGGGTGTCTCGTAATAAGTGTAAGATCCGTAAAGGTAATCTTGTACAAAACGCGAAGTTTCGACTTAACGACAAAACGTCCTCGGGTGTCGCCGCTTTGAGAGCGGCATCAAACCCTTGCGGAGCTCGTCCGGACGGAAACGAAGAGGATACCACACGGATTGTTATAAACATTTTTTATCGTGCTTCTCCTGAAAATACGTGGCTCACAACCGTTGCGAAATTTCACCGTAACTTTGAGACACGCTGCTATTAATAATATCGGCTCTAGGACACGTTCCGGCACAAACACTTGGTCGTTCGACGAGTCAATTTTTCGATGGCGATACTCTCCCGTCACTTAACACTTTGCGCTCGAACGCATTTTTATCGTTGACAAATAGCGACTGTTAAACTTTCCGAAGTCTGATCAATTTTTTTTGAGATTATCGTTTTTTTTATTATCGCTTGCCGATATTGCCTAGTTTCGCCATGTTCAAACATCGCGTGTATAACATTATGCATGTAGTTAGAAGTTATTCGTTTAGAATTATTGCATTGAATTAAATTGACAAACGTGAGTCGTTTCTCGGGTGCAAATGACTACACCACCCAAAATGGAGTACGCGAAGTGCACGAAGACAGAACGAATTTCCATCTCATCTTGGATCATCGACCGACGCTCAATTCGCGTCGAATACGTTTTATTTTTCTGTTTCTCCTTCCATCTGCGTTATAAATCGGCCAACTTTAGCCCGATAGCAAGCGGTCTCGATCGAGGACAGGCGATAACGAAGAAGCATCCAATTACCGACGGATTAACAGGCTGCTAAACCGCGATGAGAAAACCGGTCGTTTAGCGTGATCACGAGTTAAGAGCCTCGAAATTATATTTACGTACTTCGGCCTGTCAGTTAAGTAGCGTTTTATCGAACGAATCCGTTGTTACTTTTTTATCCATCGATCCGTAATAAAGGCACCGGGTTTATCGGATGCAAATCCGTCGCGATACGCTACGGTGAAAGACTTCTTCTCGGAGAAAAACGAAAGACCGTTTCGGCTGTTCGAAGCATTCGTTCTATTCATCGTTTCGTTGTAAATTTAATTCTGCGTGGCGAGGCGGTGCTCGAATTGTCATTTTTATCCCTTTGGAATCCTTAATTTCTTCTACCAGCTTCTTAATTAATTTACGAGTTAGATCAAGACATGGATTGTCAAATAAATGTATTGCAACAATGCAGGGTCAGTAACAGATTTTTAATTTATTATAAGCAGCGAAGAAATGAAAATATATTCAACCGATCTATTTATCTCATTTATCTATACGATCCAAGAGAAATACGACGTCGAACCACTCTCGACATAGAAGTAACAAGGGTCAACGTTCGATCTTCAATTATTAAGATGCAGGTTGCAGCAAACCGTAGTGTTTGTCGCAACGTATCGTTTACCGCGTTGAAATCTCCTCCGTCGAAGCGACGACGCGTTAAAGGGAACGGAGCGATGTCGGATTCGCGCTTTTATATGCAACAAATATTAGGTCTACCGGAAACTTCTGTCCGATTATTTCGTTTCACGTTTTAACACGTATGCGCATGTTCCTTTCAGCTGTGTATGCCTGAATTTATACACGTGTGTCCTTCGAAATTAAAGACGGTAAAGATATGTCGTGTCATTGTATATCACATATGTCATGTATGTCATTATTCGCTTATATACATATGTCATATATGTATATCATTACTCGACAGTGTATGTTGTATGAATTCCAACAAGGTATTTGGAAATTGGATTGTTAAATATATTAAAAACTCCATCATTTTATTCCTCTTCATAAACGGACAGCCATTGGCTCATTCGCGATTGTCATATAGCATCGTAAAGTTCGTAGTTGAAGAATAAGGTGAAAGACAATAATAACGAGGTATAGAACGATAGAAGAGCGACAAACGGTTATAAGAAATTTTCAAAGTGGAAAAAGCTATATGTACCGTATGAGATACGATCGGTTCCGTTTCTTGTTTCAATTCACGGGACGATGGTGTTCAGAGCAGAAACGCGACGAGCCTTTCACGAAGTTGTCTTATCGTTTGCACATACGTATATAATATACGTACAATGCATTTTATGGTCGCGAGGCAAGTGGTATGAGTCGAGGAGCGGTCGGACCGTGCGTACCGCGTCGAATGCAGCATGATTCCGTCAAAGGAATATCACGGTTAACTTTTATCCGTGTGTATATGTACATGTGTGTAACGCACACTCGTTCGCGAAAGAAGATAGCGACCAACGCCCACGCGGACCCCAGCATCTATGAGAATGAACGGTAACAGGGGGGATGCAAAATGAACACGGTAATAATTAATCAACGGTACCGCATCGTTACGATCAATATTTTACAAGTTCGGTCATTGTGTCGCGCATATCTGACAACGAGGAAAAGTTTTAATTAAATCTTGATCTTCGGGAGGTTTAGTCCGGTTACGTTTTCGTTCGGTTTGGTGCAGCACGGTGATTAGCCCCACCGACGCTGCTTTGTTCGTTTTAAAATGGTCATTTTACACGGAATTTTATTCGGAATTTTACCGTTACGGGAATACCTACGCTCGGGTATTTATCAACGTTTTCCATACTTTTGTTCGAGTTTCGAACTGAAATCTTAGCCGGATAAAACTCTAATGATCTCGTTCGAGAAGTAAAGGCTCGAAAGTTGAAACGGGACGCGAGAAAAAGTAATCACGGAGCGTCGCTGTTACATGTCTGCGCGTTGGTACGAGCAAGGGTTGTCACGGACTTAACGATACAGCGTTAAATCTACATGGACACGGTCGTATTATTATCGTATACGGGTGTCGGTAATGTACCGTTATTCGTAAAACACGTATCGTTAAGAAAGTATAGCGATATCGCGTGCAAATTGTGTGTTGTTAAACGAACGACGATCTCGATGCTCGACGATCGCTTTAACAGCTTCTGAAACACACGAAATCGACATTTTTGTGCCATTCGCGTGTACGAGTACACGGATCACACCTTCGTGCTATTCTTTACTATTATTAATCATTGTATTATTCGTAATGCACGAAATATACATACATATATATATTGTATATATTACACAAAAATTTATAATAATAAAGATTAACTTGAGAGTGTTTGATGTCGTTCAGAAGCTGTTAAAGTGAGTGTCAACCATTGAGATTATCCCTCATGTATGTATATATATGTATATATACATACACACACATATATATACATATATATATTTCGAGTTATTCTTGTATTACGAATAATACAATTTATAATAAGAAAGAATAACTTGACAGTGTTTGATGTCGTTCAGAAGTTGTGAAAGCGAGTGTCAACCATCGAGATCGTCGCTCGCATATATGTTTCGCGTTGTTCGTGTGTCACGAACGATACAATACATTACAGAATGTATGATAACAGTTGTTCCTAAGTTACATGCGAAAAGAACGTATCCGATGTTTATCCGAAGGGTTTTCTGTACCGCACTGGCAAGTGGGCGGCAGCCTTAAGGCTAAACGAGTACTTCCAATTTCGAGCGATAGCTTAAGTGAAGGAAACGCAAAGGAAGAAAGGAAAAGCATTGGAACATCCGACGGATTTAGAAGATGAAGATGTAGCGAGCCAAGTATTCCCTGTCGGTACGATATCACCGCGGTACGGATACGCGCTGGCAAATCGTTTTTAATCACAAACGAGGAGAGGTTCGTAAACGAGAAAAATGTCCGCCCCGTCTTTCCGGGCCGTGATTAACAACAATACGAACGGTTTTAAACCGTCGCCATCGTCTTACTTCGCGGTATTCTCTCCGCGAGAATACGGTGGATCGTAAACGAAACGGAACATCGAGAATGGGATGAGACAGAGCGACGATAAAAGAGTAATAATCGAGTAACCGCCTTCCGCGATCGCGTTTTCAACGGATACATTTGCGATCGCGAAGAAAATTTTTGCGAACATATATTTTCTCTACTTCTGTTCTTTTGTCGGTCAAGAAAGAGGTCAGAGAGTAGAAAAATACGTAGAAACGAATTTTTGTTAGTGACTCTTCAAATATCTATAATATATTGCTTGTTGTGAATTTCGTCGAAAGACAAAAAAGATGACGGAAAGAAAATCCATCGAGGAAGAAGCAACACGGAGGATGCAAGTCGCAGGAGGCGCGCAATGCGGGACAATTTTCAATCAGATACATTAATCAGGCGAATAACTGCGCGAGACACGTAACACCGTAATAAACTGTTGCTAGTTAGATGCTAATGTCTCGAACATTGTCGCGTATTGCCACACGACGTTGCAGCCGACGTTCGATCGCAGTTTTTTCATCGTTAGGCAGCCGAGGTACACGCACCGCGTTGTCGCGACACCATGATTCCAGTAGAATTTCTTCGATACAGGCACGATTTCGATACCATATTTAAAAAAAATCGAATCATTCCATACAGGATGGCATGATTTGATATTTCATGAAATCAAGAAAAAAATGTATATTTATATATTTGTGCAAAATAGAAAATGTAAAGAAAAAGATGAAGAATTAGGTATATATACGTATAATGTATTGTATATATACATATACAATAATTGTAAATCTATAAAAGATACATTTATAAATGTATACAAATCTGTATATTGCATACATGTATCTATTCGTTTATTTCAATCTCCATTGTTTCTCTTTAATTTTCACTTCTGAATATTTTTGTGTAGACGTGTTTGTTGTCTACACAATGGTGTGATATTTCAAGAAATTAAAAAAAAATATACATATATATTGTATATAAGTAATTGATTACCTTTCAATCAATACGGGTTTGCGAACAGATCGAAACGCGGATCACCAAGAAATACATATTTACAGCGACCATGATTCGCTTACGGCGATACAATTATTCTTGCGACATGTCATCCGAGGGTACGACGTTACAAAGAACGTACGATGTATCGAAGCTGATTCGTTCGTTGTTCGTGAATTCGCTGGGAGGGAAAAATTGTTAACCGAGCAGTTACAACGTTTGGTCCAATTATTTTCACGGGGAATATCCGAGGTAAAAGCTTGCATCTCCTGGAAGAATTCTACGCTGGCAAATTAAAGCTTCACGCTTCGTTACGTGCTCCTTCGAGAAATGTGTCGATCTTTTGGTCCCGGTCTTAAACGTTCGCGTAAAATACGCTCGAGGTACTGCAAATTTTCTTAGACGATCAACGCGAACGTTAAACAGCGTCCAAAAAGATGGAGCATCCCGATCGATGAACGGAAAATCTATAAATTCGGCACATCGATCGATCGCGCTCGCGCGTTCTTTTCGGAAGCCTGTTGCTCGCGTCCACGCGTGGACGTCAACGATCCATACTCTGCGTTCCATTTTCGCACCGGTTTCGTTACCTCTGATCTTTTTCAAAATGAAACTTTTCCTTCTATCTTCGTCCTCCCGGTTGTGTACAACGTCTGATCGAAGCGCGATGCCGTGAGAATATAGCCGGACATAAATACACCGTATAAGCGCGCGTGTACGATGAAAAGAAGACACCGGCAGTTTATAACGGCGAGAAAGAATGGCCGGCGAGCGGTTTCGAAAGACATAAAAAAACGTTAACGTCGACAGTCAGTACCAAGAAGCAGAATGTTAAAAGTTGACACACGCGATGCTCTTTGTGTTCGAGTAAACGCTCCGAGCGATCCGTATGCGACGGTTTCTGCCGATGAAAAGTATAGTTCTCCTTTTAATGGAATAACGACAAAAGCGCTCGACGAACAAAAGCTCGTCCGAAGACGCTGCCAATTTTTTTTTTTTTGCGTACAAAGGAAATCGTTCCGGACGAGATCACCCCCGATATCTAGTCGATCTTTCACGACTTTGCTTTCGTTAAAAACGAATACGTTCGAAGATCGATCAAATCCGTGTCGAGCAGCCAACGGTTCGTCCCTTACCTTTTTCTCGTTTTTGGTCCGATGTAAAAAATTGTCCAGCGATTTCGTTCGGTCGATTCGATCGGTTCGACGACGATGACGTTGTCGTGACGGAAAGCAGAGGACGATTCAAAGGATGAGACCCGGTCGACGTGACGGACAACGATGAACTGACGCTCCGTGTGCTTCACCTTATACATAGGCCGGCGTGGTGACGTCACGGATCACTGGGACCAATGAGAGAACGGAGCTTGCACCACCGTCGGAAACAGAAATCAAACCGTACCCCTTCCGTTCTAAACGTATCTCGCTGGAATTTCCAGCTATTTCGAGTACATTGTATCCGGATGACCGTCGACACCCCCTTTGCATCTTTACATCTTACCTCGTTGCCCTAACCTCCGTCGATTTCATCCCCTTCTCCGCCTCCACATTTCGTTCTCACTAAATTGAGAAAATTATTTCTCAAATATAAGGTTGGTGCATATGAGATGTCGTATTTTTAAATGAATATATAAAGCTGCATATCTTTCTCCAAAAGCCGTAATTCCGGCTTTAAATAAAATGTATATATGCACTTTCTTCCCTTTCTCCGCCTCCACCCCTGATATTCCTTTTCTTCATTCTCGTTGCACGACGCTTTCTACCTTTGCGAATTTCACCCCTTTCCGGTCACGTCTCTGATCGCTTCCGTTCAAACGAACATAGAAATCTCGGTGGGCGTCGTACGATCGATTCGAAAGATCGATCTCGATTCGAGTACAAATCGGGATTCTGACGATGTCAAGAACGGAAAATGATAAATTCGTTAACGTTCGGAAGAACAACGGTGCGACCCGATCGAATTATCCTACACGTCGCGTATACTCGATGCTCTCGATTAACAAACTCCGTATCAAGTTTTAATGAATATTCATGCCGGTTTGCCATATTCACCGGAGATGTTATCCGAGTTATACCCTACCGTTGACATTGAACAACCGTGCGAGTTATAAAATCGTCGAATCGAATTGTCCGCGTTTCTTGTTTCTTTTTTTCGACAAATTTTCGAAGCCGACGGGTGTACTTGAATCGCGTAATTTTGGTAATCGTGGCGAAGGAGAAATTCGACGAAACGAACGCGTTAAAAAATGTACGGGCCAACACGGTAGCGCGACGCGTTCGATCGTCCTTCCACGTTCTTTATCGGGAAGAGATAACGAGGGTGATTCCGAGTGAAACGAAAATATTGTTCGATGGATGGATGAAATCGTGCAAACAAATACTTTCGTCGTCGACGAAATTGAACAGAGGTGTCGCGTTAATGCTCTGCAAATAGAAGCGTTTAACCGGAATCGTTTGTTTAAAAATCTCTGTCAATACCCTCTTCCCCTCGCTACGAGGCAGTCTATGAAACGTGAAAAATTGATTCCATCAATCTGGTCGCGCGTTGTTGCCGTGAACGGCCACGAATTACTATCGTGGAAAAATTGTAGGTTGATCGTAAGCAGGTTCCAACATACGCATACAGCGAGGGACAAAAGTATGTACACTTGAAATGTAGCAATAAAATCAACAATATTTTCTATGCTATTAAGTGTATTTAAACATTTACAGCCGCTTATTATACACATTTATAACACTTACAACAACAAACGATCTAACAACGAAAAAACGCTTAAAAGAAATATTAAAAAGAGGATGGTGTAATATAAAACCAGACTTCGTTAAAAGTTTGTTGTTGTCGATGGTCGACAAATTCCGTGAAGTTTTCCGTCGGAAGGGCTATCCAACAAAGTATCAATTCAGAAAATTGCCATTAAAATAATTTAAAATAATTGTAACATTTAAAATATATAAGTGTACGAATACTCTTGTCCTCGCTGTATATTGAACGAAATATGTACATTCTGATATTCGGCCAGCAATTTACGAACGTCGTGTTACAACAACGTAGAATTGCAATTCCAACTGACGT
Organism: Coelioxys conoideus; assembly: GCA_947623535.1. Lineage (NCBI taxonomy): Eukaryota > Metazoa > Arthropoda > Insecta > Hymenoptera > Megachilidae > Coelioxys > Coelioxys conoideus. Next base: position 38,769,028 of record OX392449.1, on the reverse strand, counting down.
AACAATGCTACTGCACTATTATATTAGAGTTACTATTTCACCTGACGTAATATTAATACGTCCCCACCTTAATATCGACGTCACAATTGCATTAAGAACGCGTGTGCGTCGATAAGATTCACCGAGATTACGAATTACATCGAATTGAGAATCGGATATCCAGTATTCGAACGACGGCACAGTTCATGAAGGTAATCCTTGAAAAACCGGAGAAAGTAATAAATGGGCGAAACGGAGAGAAAACTCGCGAATGCGAGAACGCGGGAAAGTAAACGGTATATGGTAGACGATGCACGATATACGTTCACGGAGCTTGAGAAGGTTCACTATGTGACGGTTCATAAGAGAAGAAACTATCGTTCGTTACACGGTCGATTTACCGTGGTCGTGCGCCGTTACCGTCCTCCAGCAAGAAAAATACACCCTTGTGACCGCCGTTTGCGCTTTTCACGATTCTCCCTGGTAGCATAATTTCGATTTTCCATCGTTTCGAGCGCGTATACGTCAGATACGTTTGTGCGATCGTATTTACAATCGCGGGTGAAACGTCGCGTAAAAGAAACGAGATCGAGAACGTGGAAAGAAATGTCGCTCGCGTGATATCCGTATAATTATGGAGGCGTTGAATAGATTATAGGGTTGCAGCGTGAAACACGCGAGAAATCTCGCATACACGCCCGAACGTTTATGCGAACAGAACGGTGCTACGAGGACGCGAAAATTATTCCCGAAGAAAAATCGTGCGTGGAGCCAAACGAGGAGATGTCCAGGCGCCAAAATGATGTGTCGTTCGCGACCTTGAACCTCGTGCACTTTGCATCGCTCGGATAAACGAAGATACAGTGACGCGACGTTCAGGAAATTTTAACGAGGGATTCTGATCTTCCGATCGCAGAAATTACGGTATCGATCGATTACACTCGACTAGAAAACCCTCGGGCTGTACCGAACTCTCGTTTCCGATTCCGGTGTATACCGTGACTCCTATAATAGCTTATCACGCGACGTGTTATCGTGATCGAAACGGAAGTGAACCCGTCGATTCTCGGATCAGTTATCGAGTCTGTTTGCGCCTTTGATTTCGCGTGGTTTGTCCCGATCTTCATTCTCCGCGATTACGTTCCGTATCGAATAATCTACGGGAAACGGTTAACCGTCATAATCAACTATAAGAGAGTTACACGACGCGTGAAAATGGCGGAACAATCTATTCAATTTTTCTCTTAATGTTATAACATCATTGACGATCACAGTAGTTCATTGAGAAAATCCGACGATAACGCGGTAAAGTAATCTTACTCGATCGGCCATCGTGAATTGCAAAGCAAGAAGAAAGCTGGATAAACGTTTTTCAGCGGGTTCTCGTGCAGTTTGCTATTCTTACGCGGCGCGGGTAAACGCCGTCGTGCTTGATGAGACTGGAACACGTACGATCTCCGTAAGTTTATCCTGATAATACAGTCCTATCCTGCTCTGCTATTTCATACGCATACGAACGATAACTTTCCCTCCACCGTGAATAATTTACGTCCGACCATGGCGGAACGTGATCGAGTAACATTCAATACTCACGCGAAACTTAACGGAAGTCTATTAACGAAGCTGAACGTATTACTTTTGATCGTTGAATCGGCCCGCGTTACCTTTATCGACGAACTGTACACCTGCGAAAAAGTTCCGGCTGTATCGATGAAACAGGGACAAAAGAAGAAGTATTTTGACGGGATTAGGTTTGATAAAGGTGTAGACGAGTATATGCGGGTACACGCGCGATAACTGGACTAATGCTTAGGGGAGGTTGAGCTAACGGCGGTCATTTAATGAATAATCGTAGTAAAACTGATATACCAAATCGGGTATTTATTAAAATTTATTCACAGATTTCAATTATTACATTGTTACCTACATAACAACTACGTAAGATACCTAAAAAAAAAAATGATTTTGGTATTATACTTACTAGTCGGTAGTAATGGTCACGTGACATTTGTAGCCTCAATGAATATTCACGTATAAAACCACAACCTAAATCCCATGTACATACGTTGTATGTTCTAATTTAGTCTATAAGACCCCGATAAAGCGAATACCAAACACATCTCATAGTTCCGATTAGATTTATCAAAATTATCTGTGTCGTACAAAATCTCATTTCCACCGCATTCAATTATTGAATAGATCATTTAAATTGGTTACATCGTTTTAGATCTCTCAAAGTAGTTTCTCAGCCGCTCCTAGTTATACGTGTACCTTCCGTATATGCCTGGTTTATTCTTCGTTAACATTTTATTATTAATATATATCTTCAAATGTATAACAGTTAAATTAACTTTTTAATACCACTTTACAGTTTAAATCTCCGCTTCCCCTACACTGCAATGGAGCGCGATCTATCGATAATCGTACGAATTACGGAGAAACGTAAACGAGATGTCTACACAATCGCGTCGAACAGCGTCGTTGACGTAAAGTTGACGGATAATTTCAGTCGTCTGCTCGATGCGTATGGGTGAGATGGTGTTAGATAGAATGATGGTATAGCAAATATAACCTTAATTAGGGATTCCGTAGTACGAGTATATGTTTGTACGAAGCGTCGAGTCATCGAGATAAAAAGACGCAACCGCGATGGACGGTAATTCCGAAAGTATAAAAACGAACGAACAGATCATAGAGGAGCTTACAAAAGATCTCGAAAGTTCTTGTATCAAGGTAGACGAAAAGTCCGCGTCGAACGACGATGACGGAGCGTCAACGTTGAACAGTGGCGATTCGAAAGACAGTGCTCCGAAAAATGTCACAGAGATCGGTGACGATGAGACCGAACACGATACGGACGTTCCGAAAGATTTCGTGGACGAGGAATCGTTGAAAGACAGGGAAATTACGCTTTCCGAAAGCGAGAAGGAGGTTGGTATTTATTAAGTATCCTACTTGCATTGTTTAAGACGAAAATTTCGTTGTATGGTCATCAAGCGCGCAATTGCAAGACTACACTCCATATTGTTTTTAGACTCTCAGGGAGGAAGCGGAGAAACTAAAGAACCAGGGAAATGACTATTTTAAAAAGGGAGATTATCTAGAGGCAGTATCTATGTACACGGATGGTTTGCGGACCTGTCCATTGGCCTATAACAAAGAAAGATCCATTTTGTATGCTAACAGAGCTGCAGCAAAGTCAAAACTTTTGGTAACGCGGTTAAAGATTTAGTTCATTCGAATCTATTGAATCAAAACATTTAAATAGTATAGATGGTTCATAATAAATTCTGTAATATTGTATGCGATTGTTGCAATTCAAACAGGAAAAGGAACCTGCTGTATCCGATTGCACAAAGGCCATAGAATTGAATCCCAGTTACGTGAAAGCCTATGTCAGGAGAGCCCAATTGTACGAAGAGACAGAAAAGTTGGACGAAGCTTTGGAAGATTTCAAGAAGGTTCTAACATTTGATCCAGCACATACAGAGGCAAATTACGCGATTCGGGTAACTATGACTGAATATTATTTCTCTTTGACTGCTTCTCATGCAGAAAATTAACTCGAATGTGTCACCTTTTCAGAGATTACCACCGCTGATTGAAGAAAGAAACGAAAAACTGAAAACCGAAATGCTCGGAAAATTGAAGGACCTGGGTAACATGGTGTTGAAACCGTTCGGACTTTCTACGAATAATTTCGAACTGCAAAAGGACCCAAACAGCGGTGGTTATTCCGTTAAGTTCCACCAAAATCATAGTTAATAAGTAAACGCGATCGGGATGCATGTTCCATAAGCGACGAACTGAACGCGTGTCATGGAACATGTTTATAAATACTTTATGTTAATTTTATTCGAATGCTGTGTGCTGTTCGTGAAGCGTAATAAAATTGAAACGTAACGAAGATAGCTGTTCGACGTTCCACGGAAAACTTTATGATCCGTTCGCGCACCAATGAAACTGTTTTCGTTACTTCATCGCCTCGAGCATATAGTTACAAGAAAATTGTCTCAAATACGTCGCTTTTAATGAAACTTTCAGAGAATGTAGAAGAGATCATCCTCTTCGCAGATCGGCTCCTATATAGAAGTAGAGGTTTGAAGGTATTCGAGGTATTTGTTTCCGCAGTTTCCTTCTAGCTTTAAATAAAATTTATATTAACACGTTTAACTACCTTTGTTCATCAAAAATCAATGCTGCTCCGCTCCGAAATTTTGTTCGTTCCATTTTTTGGAAGAACGAACATTTTTACGGTACGTCGTGGTTTTTCGCTCAGGTTCTTAAAAAACCTACAACCACTTTCAATCGATATGATAGGACACGACAAATGATAAGGGAGAACTTTAACCCTTTGTTATCTGTTTATTATTAATTGCTAATATTCTATGTTTCACTATGTTCAAACATCACGTGCATAAAACTATAAATGTAGTTAAGAGTTATTTATTAAAAATTGTTGCATTGAATCAAATGATGTGTGAGAGTTGACGGTCGAGGGCAAAGGGTTAAATTCTTCGATATACGAGGCAAAGAAAATGTTAAATACTATATGATCGATCCATCCTTCATTTAGTGTTTTCGGTATCGTAATCGACAATATCGACGCAAACTGTAAACGTTATTAACGACAAATGGTAAGCACGTTTTTACGTTTTTGCCGACAGTATGCACATGTGAATTCATCGAAAGTTGCCATGGTACTCGGCAACTCGCGTATCAGATCAATATTTCAGTCGATTAAATCTTGTACAATAACAATAACCATCAGTTGTATACATTTTCTCCAGTACCAAAGTTTTATACAAATCCTCAAATGAGCTTGAAAATTGGCAAACTTCAAAATGAAAAATTTTTTAAACCGGAGAGCATCAAGCACTGGGTGTTTTCTTTTCTTATGAAAGGTTGCCATGCTCATCGACATTTTCCTAATATCTCTGTCGATTAAATCTTGTACAATAACAGTAACAATGAAAGTACTCGTAACGATGACTGTGTCCATATCACCCTCAATTGCATACGCTTTGACCGGTACCAAAGTCTCAAATTTCCCAAATCTCCAAATGAGCTTGAAAGTCGTCGGATTTCAAAATGAAAAATTGTCTAAACCAGAAAGCGCCGGAAGTTTCATCTCCTCATAGAAGTCTGCCATGCTCATTGACATAAATTTCATCCGTGTCCGCTGACGCGCGCAATTTCTCCCCCGCGTCTTAATCCCGTTTACCCTGTCCATACACCATCCCGAATCTCGGAACTGTATCGCCGTTCACGAATCGTTCTAACAGGGACGCGCACGCGTGTTCATACGGCGACACTCGGTCGGTCGGAGGGTTGCGAGCCAAAGAAAATAAGGGTACATCGAAAAATGGATAAACGTACGCGCACACGCACGCGTGTACGTACGTGGGCGTAAGAGGAGCCGCGAGAAGGACGAAGGGTGAGAACGAGGCAGTGGGTTCGAGGGTGGTACACGAATAACTCGTGAACGATAAAAGAATATATCGGTCGATCGAAGATACTCGGACAGTACCGGGGATCGTTAAAACTCGTATCGGTGCGGTGTCACGCATTTCTGCGGTCGTGAAAGCAACGAACAGAGTTTGACAAGTATAGAGGGTTGAATAACACGGTGGAAAAAGATAAAACGCGAGAGGGTGTTTTGTTGCGGATATCCCTGAATGTTCGAAGAGCTAGAAGAGTAGAAAGATAGGGGGTCGTGACGTTAAACGGAGGGTGGTTCGGTAAACAGAACGCCTACCTAACCGAGAAAACGAGGACGACGCCGCCACCAGCAGCAGTGTCGTCGCGAACGGCGCCGTCTACGCCTACGCGGCGCGCGAACACGCCGCGAGAACGGAACGCACCCGTAACCCACAGCTTTTATGCAAATCGATAATTCGAGTAGGACGCGGGGCGACAGTGTGCTACGACATCCCCGGCACAAATAACGTAGATCGGGGCCTCGTCGGTGCGGAGAGTGACGCGAGATCGTCGCCGACGACCCGTCCGTCTTCCGTGACGCTTCGTACGCACGCGTTCGTACGTCGCAAAGACGACCTCGAGTGGTTCGCAGCAGCACTCGGATCGTTTTCATATTCTCGTGCTCGCGACCGGTGTCAACCACGACCGTCACGATGTGCAACGTCGTCGAGAAAGGGGTAAGCTGTAACGCCAACCCGTGTGTTCACACGTATGTAACGTACGTGGTGTCGCGTCGACGTTTAACGATCGCACGGAACGTCGAATTGGGTCACTTTCACTGCCACTTTGTTTTGCAACGTGTCATTCTATTTACACGTTGGCTCGATTTCGTGCGAATCCTTATCGACCGGTGGCTGAGTTTTTCGGTGTAATCGTTCGATCGCGTGACACCGACGTTCGCAGAGTTTATCGGGCTCGGTCGCTCTCCTGTTCGAAGAAATAAGTTTCACTCAGTTGCGATCGTGGTTGCGTGCTTTATCGCGAAACTGCTACTTATCTACGTACGTACGTCGCTTGTGATTAGTTCCGTTACGCTGCAACGACACTTCCACGATGAATCTAGCTAATGCTTTCCGATCGAATTCTATCGAACGCTCGCTTTTCGTGTCGGCAGGAAAATTCCTGCTCGCAGAAATTTCGTTGTCGATCGAACGGGATATTCTTCGTGAACGTTGTTCCCGATATTGGTTCGTCGTGCCGAAATTTAAGGGACTGTCGAATTTATCGGCCGTTCACGTCGGTCTATAGCGACTGGCGTTGGAACGCGTGCACTCGAATCGTTTGAAGAACACGTGGTTTTAAACGCGTAATTAACACCTCGAGGGCCACCCTAAAACAGTTTCAATTTCTTTTAGGAAGTCATTTTATTTTCGATAAATTTCATAGACAATTTTAATATATTTTCAACAATCGTTTACACTTTGTTATGTCAAATGTTTCAACTAAACTTAGCGATAGATTTTTGTACGAATTCATACGTCACCCGTACGTGGGTGACATGGCACTCAAAGTCTTAAAAAAGATGCGATTTCAGATTATCGGTTGCGCGAGAAACGCGAAATCTTGGCTAGTGACAAAAAAAGAGAAGACAATTTGCATTTTTCTCGATTTTCCAACGAACCATCGAGCATCGATCGCATCGATAATATTCGGCGTTGTTCAAAGCGCCAGCTCCACGATTATTATGATCGATACGAGTGCGAACGAAAATATTTTAATCCTTCCCCCATATTTGATCCTACGTAATGCCGCTTGGCATTGAAACGCGAGACGCTGGTAACGCAAACACCCGAAACGTTCGACGCATCGAAGAAACTTACGTAACATGCGTGGAGTCGCAAGGACCACGCGTGAATTACGGGAAAAATAATCGCGATCGCGTACGCATCGATTTTCGATCGGTAATGCGATCGTAGCTGAAATCGGTAAATGCATTGTTTCAGTCGAGAACGATGAGGTACCGATTGCGCGACTCGCGACGAAAACGATGGCCACTGCGTTTCGGTCTGTTCCTCGTGTACGTGTTCGTCCAATACGTCACCTCGGAGAACGTGAACAACGAAGAAACATCCACCGTCTATCCGAGCTCCACGGAACAGGACGAAAACTTGACGACCAAGTTTCCCATGGAATCCACCACGATTACGGTTGAGATCACGGAAACGGCACCGCCACCGGTTGAGACCACCGTGTTGCCGAAAAAATCGGACATACGCGGACAATCGCGTGAGGAGACACGCGTCAAACACACCACGCATTCGCCGATTAATAATGTTCCTCGAACGACCACGGTGAGGACCCGAAGATTATTTTTGCGAATTTTCTTCGTGGAATAAGCAAAACTTACGGGGGAACATATTTAACTCGGACGTAACAATTTTAACGAAACGTGTGTGAGGGAAATCGGGCGTTTTGAAGTGGATGGATCCTTAATTTGGGGTTGAAAGTATGTTTTTTTGAATATGTATATATATGGACAGGTATTTTCTACTTTTGTCCATAGATCATGAATACGAAAGTACTTGAAAATAAATCAATGTTTAACTCATTAACTGCGGGTGTGGTTTATAAGTGTGGTACCTTCGTATGTGTGATCTATGGACAAAAATAGAAAATACATATCCATATTCAAAAAAACATATTTTCAACCCCTTTCAAACCTTTAGGTCCTATTATCGCCCCCTCAAGACGATTGTCGACAAAAAAAATATTTATTATTTTAATCGGTGTGTCCTGGTGGGATATGTTCTCTGGTTAGGCAAATTGAACCGTAGCGCCTACAAGAGATGTTCGTTATTCGAGATTCTAGGTCCCGACGATAACCACGATGAAATACGAACGCGCCACATGGAGGCCGCGCCGTGAAAATTGTTCACCGCCTGCCATCGAACAGTTTCCACGACCGGTGATGGGTCCAAACGCTAGGAAACACGGTGGACTGATCATACACATTCTGGTCGCGGTTTACACGTTCCTCGGCCTAGCGATTGTATGCGACGATTACTTTGTCTCCAGCTTGGACAGAATTTGCGAAGGTAAGCAAATTTTCTTCGATGTCGATCGATTTCGTTCGAACCCGGTAACACGTCGACTTTTACCGTGTTTTCGTAAATGTTAGGTGGTCCCATAAGTTCGAGGAATATTTTGCAAGTAGCCTCCGATAATTTTAGAAAGAGTAAATAATAGGGATGCGTGTGATTCACCTTTCAATTGCAAAGGGTTAATGCAACAAATGAGCCTTAAACAATATTATGTATCTTCTATCAAAAAATAAATTTATGGGACACCCTAATAATTGGCTAATTATTAGTTTCTGAATGGTTTTTCATTTGCAGAGCTACGACTATCTCCGGACGTTGCCGGTGCGACGTTTATGGCTGCCGGTTCCTCGGCCCCAGAATTAGCGACCGTCGTGATAGGAGTATTTTTCGCCAAGGACGACATCGGCGTAAGTTAAATTAGCCCACAGCAACTACCAGCGATTTGAGAACCATTACCGTTCATTTTTATACGCGATTATAGGTGAGTGGAGTGATTGGCAGCGCGGTGTTCAACATAATGTTCGTCATCTCGGTCTGCGGACTGTGCACAACGACGGTGTCCAAACTGAACTGGTGGCCCCTCTGTCGAGATTGCTTCTTCTACGCCGTCTCGATCCTCGTGATGCTCGGTACAATTTACAACGAATCGATATCTTGGTAAGATCCTGCACGAACCTACGATTGATGGTTGCAGCTAAAAGCATAACTTGTCGAATGTTGTCTCGTAGGGCGGAGTCCCTGTTCATGTTGATCATGTACGGCGTGTACTGCGTCGCGTTGTCTTTCAACACGAAACTGGAACGTTGGGCGAAGTCTTACAACATACCTTTCTTGCCAAAAGACGACGAACCTGCCGAAGAGAGCGCGCTCGTAAGCTACAGGTCGTTGCAGGAGGATCGGTTGTCTTACACGGGCCCCAGCTCGCCGGTCACGGATCAGTTTGACAAAGTACCGGAAGGTAATCACGCAAGAAAGATACTTCGTTCATAATCCTCATTCGTATTCGTTCATTCTCCAAACGAAGAAAAATTTCGTTCGAATCGCTTACGTATCTTTTTCGTAGGAGGAACCGGACCAACCGGAGGTCCCGTGTCGGAAACGGGTGAACAACCGTCAGCCCCGAAACAACCGGAATATTACAAAGCTAAAGAACCGGATCCTAACGAGGCATCGCCGTTGGAGAGGCCCACCGACGGCAGCCAGTGGACCCTGTTCACCTGGGGTTTGGTCTATCCGATTCATTTCCTGTGTCGAGCTACCATGCCCGATTGTCGACAAGAAAAGTTCCGAAACTGGTATCCCTTCACTTTCTGCGTATCGATGGTTTGGATCAGTTTCTACAGTTACATCATGGTATGGATGATCACGATCATAGGTAAGCGACTTTCTTGCGGACACGTACGATCGGCGATTACGTCGCGACACGTTTCTCATTCTCTCTCGTCTCTTTTCCCTCTGCTTCAATTCGATTCGGTTTACAGGCAGCACCCTGGGAATACCGGACACGGTGATGGGTTTGACGTTCGTCGCGGCCGGCGTTAGCGTACCGGACGCGCTTTCCTCGTTAGCGGTGATCAAAGAAGGACTCGGTGACATGGCGGTGAGCAACGCTGTCGGCAGCAACGTGTTCGATATACTGGTTTGTCTCGGACTTCCCTGGTTCATACAGACAGCCATGATCCAGCCGGGTTCGCACGTCAACGTCACCAGTCGGGGTAAGAACGCGTTTAATGCGTCGATTTCGTGCGACTTTCCGTTCACCTCACGTGGTTCCCTTATGGGTATCATATTTAATACGTATACATTACTTGCGTAGAACATTTGCAAGTTTACGCGAGTAATTTATACGAAGATGTTATGTCGTACATAGACAGGAGATGTGTTTTTATATGTTTAATATAAAGTCACACTTCGACGAATCCTACTCGTGATGCACTCACTGTTTAAATGTAATGTTACATTTTCTGATACTATGTGTATATTCTATGTATTGTATGCATGTTCTATATTCTATTCTATATATATATTTTCTATGTATTTTACATATCCTATACATGTTGCATATTCTATTTTGTATATACATTCTATACATGATGTATATTCTATTCCATATATCAATTATGTATATTATAATCAATTACAATTATAATCAAGGGTCATTGAATATAGGATACGCATAACATTTTCACTAACTATATTCGTGTTAAGGGCTTGATCGTAAAAACCGCACGAACGGGAAGTTCGACGATAGGGAATTCAGAAGCATCAATAAAAATTATGAAATGTTCACGTTGATGTTTACGCCCGCAGGTTTGACGTACTCCACGGTGTCCCTGCTGTCGACGGTGGTGTTCCTGGTGCTGGCGACCCACTTGAACGGCTGGAAGCTGGACCGACGATACGGAGTGGTTCTGATGCTCTGGTACTTGGTGTTCATCGTGTTCGCCTCGTTGTACGAGCTGAACATATTCGGCCAAATGAATCCTCCGGTGTGCCCGAGCTCGTTTTAAAGCATCGCGACCGTGCGTTTTTCTTCCATTCATTCGATCCTTTTCTTTCTATCTCCTCGGCTCTGCTCTCTCGCCCTGGTCCACTCGGTCCCTCTACTTCGTCTCTCTTCTTTGTCTTTGAGTATCACGGCGTCGCTCGAACCGGGCAGAAAAACGGAACGAGAAGCAACGGCCAAAGCGAGAAAACCAAGCGGCAGAGTCACTTCGCTTTGCCTCGGAATTGAATCGCGTCTTCGAAAGCACGTTCATTTTCACGGCGTACGCGTCGACGTCGTTGTTCCGACGTTCGCGGCGACGAAACGCGCGATTCGCTCGAACTTGGAACATCATCCGTAGACTTCTTCCGAAAGTGAACGGTCCAGGCTCCGACGAGTTATCTGGCCGTCGTACGAGTTCGTAATCGCTTAAACGGACAATACATTTGACAGTATTAACGACGAACGATCGAAACGTTGAAAGTTCGTTGGGCGATGTAGCGTGGATGCAGAGAGGATCGGTTTTGTCGATCTCGTCCCGTAAACGCGACTCTCGTTGACCAACGCGATTAAACCTAGATCGTAGCCGTAGCCGTAAACGTTACGGGTAGCTGTGTTCGCCTAAATCTAGTTTAAACGAGATATATATATACACACATACCATATACATACATTATATATATATATATTATACGCGCGTAATAGAAACTTTCTTCTTCCTTTCATCGTTTTATACTTTTTTATACTTTTTGCTCGTTCGACTCTTCCCGTTGTTCTCTGTCGTGTCGTATCGGGGACTTTTCGTGCGAAAATCACGGAACGTTTCGCGCGTTTCCTGGACAGTTTGTTTGTCGATTTAGGGAAACAATTCGACGTGTTTCTCCTCGCATCGAACACGCGTTCGCTCGTTTCCAGTTTCAGCGATTGCTCCTCGCGTTCCTGGCGAATACGCATTTTATCCGATGATCGTTAGACACCAACGAATAGGTAGACACGTTTAGGTGTAGATAGGGGTCGGTTATCTACGCAGTCTGGCTACGAATCACGAATACGAGGGACGCACAACGTTACGCGCGTTTGCAAATCAACGATGCTTTTTATTTCGAAATTTGAGTACGTACAATCGTTTGTCCGTCCGGGTGTTCGTTCGTTCGTTCGTTCTCTTTCTCGTTTCCGTCTTTTCCCCTCGTTTCACCCTGATGAAAATCTTACGCGTCGAGGATAATCGAATAGCAGCGTGTCAAATTACGAGCCACACTCTCGACAAACGAGAAATTACGAAAGTAAGTCTGAAATCCCGTAAAGCGCCTTATCGATCGTCATCGAAGGATAAATCAATACTCAATGGCTCAGACCATTTTCTACTGTACGAAAATTGTGATCCGTTCCGTTTGACCAACGACGACGACGTAAACGCAGTTTCATTTCATTTCGTTGCTCCGTCGTCTTCCTGTTCGAACACCCTTTGCTTTGGCCCACGTACGATCTCGTTAACACTAAACCTACCGACGTATAAGCTTTATTTTGAAACTAAAAATATAGTTGAAAAATGAACAAAACAACGACGAAACGCGAATTAACACTAGAAATACCAACATTAAATGCATACGATTGAAAATGAAGTAGAAAAATAAATAAATAAATATTAACACTAAAACTATCGACGTATAACGCATAATTACTTTGATGTTAAAAATGAACTTGAAAAATAAATGAATAAACGAACACTTATAGATTCTTTATCTTGATGACAATCAGCATGGATGTCAAGAAGACCAGCTTAATAAATTTTGTCGTTTGAAGTAAGAAATTTGTAGAAGGGTCATGTGACCCCTTTTGGTAGTTCTAGTGTTAAAGCATCATCTAACATATAAAACCATTCATTAGCTCAATAAAACATGACAGATATTTTGACAAAAGGTCGGCCACAAAATTTTATCACATAAATTGTCAAACCCGAAGCCAGTTATTTTGACTGGTTGGTAGTTCTAGTGTACACGTTAATTCCTTATCTCAATGAGGATCAATACGAATGTGAAAAAAGCCACCTTATCTTTCTGACTTAAAATTACAAACTTGTTAAATGGTAATTTTGACCGCTTTGGTAGGTTTACTGTTAACGATCCGCGAAACAAACGTCGTTAACGCGAACGAAGGGACAATTCGTCGAATCGAACGAACGATCGTACTCGCGATCGGCGATAAACGAGAATGTCAGGGTGCGGCGATCGAACGGACCAAGGAGCAAGGGCAGCTCGAGGAAACCGATCGCGAAGAAACGCGCGAAATCGGCACGCGAACAAGCTCGAGAGGAATGCGCGAGTTAGATGATCAACGAGCACGAGCGATGACAAAAAGAGACAATAATTAACGCAGCCTTATTCGATGAAAGTATCTACAAGGTGTTACGTTGCGCGATCCTTGAGATCGACGGTCGAGGGGTCGGTGAAAACCGGCGTAGTTGTTTTCCGTTTCCGGAATCTCTCGATCCGTCGATCGCGATCCATGCTATACCTCGTCACGCTCCTAACTCTAGTCAATCCCGATGCTTCGCGTGACCACAAAATGGCATAAACGAAATCTAATTTATACGCGAACAGCGTATTCTCTGTCCAAGATTATGCTCGAACGAACGAACGACGATTCGGGTCGGATCCGTCTATGGATCGCAAGGATCGCGCAGACGTTATGTTTACGTATTATGTGCGCGCTCCTATCGATGTACGTGTATAGGTACCACGCGTGTACGCGCACGTTTGCGTGTACGTACAAGTAGGATAATGTAAGAAGCTTAAATTTTTATGATCGTCGAACGCGTTTGTTCGCTACGTTGTATCGTTAGCTTCGAGCGAATATACATTGATACATAGTTAGGTGCTAGATCGATCGACCGAATCGATTTAGATTAGAAAGACCTTTCGAGGGAGAAGGATTGTGATTCCACCGACGCACGCCACAATAGCTAAACACTACGATTCCGTATAGAATTTGACGAAATTCATATTAATTGTACGATATTTGTCAGAAACGGGACCTTTTTTACATTTTATTAACCCGTAAAGTCTGATTTTCATGTTGTGTTTGTACTTTATACCGCGTTCCTTCATGTTTGAAAGCATATTCATAACATTTTTTAAATTAATTCTACAGAATTATATAGGGCGAATCAAAATTATGTGAGCAATTTTGATTTTGTTCTACTCTCTTAAAGAACTCGAGGACAAAATTCATGATCTTAATTGTGCAATATTTATCGCAAACGAGAATGTTTATATGTTTATGCAAATGGTCCACGGTGCAACAACGTCGTGAGTTACTCGATCGGGCGAATACGCGTTCGTCGATCAGCGATTTAATTCGTTGGCCACGAAATCGGTGACGTATAAAGCCGACGACGAGCAGAGATCCGCGAAACGAACTGTACTCGCGATCGTTCGAGCAAAACCGTTCGGAAATTGGTGCACGTCGGTGATCGTAAACGACGAAAAATGCTATTAATAGTTGTCACGATCAATTAGTAGAATATATCTATATATACATATACACATATACACATATGTATACATATACACGTATATTATTTAGTTAGATACGTTTAGACCGCGAAAAATATCGTTTAACGCAGGGCTCGAAACGAATTCATCGACGAAATCCGTTTCGCATAAAGCGTCCCGATCGTGACAATCACCGGAAACGTTTGTTTCCCCGTGATTGTTTGAAATCGATACAGCCCTGGTTCGACGCAACTGCGATCAATTGTTGGGTGCCCTTAATACTCGTAGCTCGTACGAATCGAAGTCAATACGATACGATTGAACGCTTCCGGTGCGTTTCGTTGTATCGAAATTCGTATACCCGTCCTACGGACCCGTTCATCGTCCACCAATTTTCGAACACGCGACGAAAACCGAATCGGTGGAAGAAACATTCGAGAAGAAGGCACGAAAATTTTCTGATAAGCGTGGTTCATTCGATATCGGTCAGCCCGTGTTTAATTTAACGTTGACCGTGTTAAACGTGACCGTAGATTTTATATCGTCGCGTATACGCCTGCGTATTAAATTCCGTGTACGTCGTACGTGTAAGCGTTAGATTGTAAGTATTGTACGTTTATTAGTTGGTCTCCGCGTCGTTCTTCCCGCGCAATATCCGCCAGTGTTCGCCATTCTTCGGGTCAGTATAGTACTTAGGTGCCCGTTCGTTGCATCTGTTCGACAACGTATCGCGAATTTTTCGTTCGTCACGCAATAAAAATTTCGTCGTATCACGTTTTCCTACGTCGCGGTTTCTCCACTCGTCGGAGCTAGTTTCGTCGTTTTCGACATTAACCCCTTAACTTATGATTTTATTAGCGACAAACCCTTTGCGCCCGAAGATATTTTTACCGGTATAGAAACTCTAAGATTTTGTTTGAAAACTTTGATGAACTTTTTCCAAGTTATTAACTCCGTGTTATTAATTCTCGATATTATGTGTTAAAATTATCCTCGAAATTCGGTCCTGGTGGAAGTGCGAGCATTTCAGGTTCGAGGGACGATGTTGTAAGGGAAGGGGTTAATGACACGGTCACCTTTTCGTAGACCTCGCACGATGTTCGAGCGCTTCGCGCGTTTCACCTAAATCGTCGCGTTCTACAGGAATTAACCGATCGACGTCGATGGGCGATGTGAACACGTTCGCGTCGTGACGCCGAGCGTCCCGTGTTCGACACGATCGGCTAGCGATCACGATCGGTATCGAGAGCGTAGAATCGCCTAGCATTTTATACCACGTACGCGTAATGTTACACACACACATATGTACACACATGACGGGGTAGCGCGATCGCGTTCGATCGTCGTACTTGTAAAAGTAGATTTAGTTTACGAATTAAACGATCAAACTGCAACGACTCGCTGTCAACGATGAACAAAACGACGGAGAACGCTTTTACAACGAACCATTGACCATTGCTATTACGCGAGCTGATCACGGACAACATTATTAATTCCTGCGGAATCGCGAACGAGCCAACCCTCCGTTGTCGTTGTTTCTCTCGTTGTTAGAAACACTTCCAAGACAGTCCTAACGCGTCAATACGTCTAATCATAGTGTATTATTACAACGTTATGTAAATAATTGTTTTACCAATGTCCTAAGGAAACAAATAAATATAAATATTAATATTGATACAATTAAATGAATGAACGAACGTAACGATAAGTATGCGGTCGACGATGATACAAGTAGCAAGCGATAATATAAACGCAACGAGTTGTACCGAACCGCTTAGCGAATCAAAAGCGAGTTTTATAATCCTTCCAACCTCGGTTGGAAAAAAGGGCAACCTCTTCTGAACGGAACAACGTTTGTAACTTCCTCCCGTGTGTTTAATCGTCATTCGATACGGCGGTGCTAATTAAGTCGTTCCATCTTTCTCGAACACCGATTCGAGAACATCGATGGACGAACTAATACCAAACACGAGCCGGGAAAAAGCGGAAATGAAATATTGCTCGCGCGTTATTTAGCTCGACGAAGCCGAAAGAGATTATAGCGATTGCGCAAAAGTAAACGTAGCTGTACATAATATATTCCGATGTATTGGAAAAAGTTGAAACAATAAAAGAACGTTAGCATCGAATGATCCGAACGGATCGACTCACACCTACCGACGCAGCAAGTGCGTCAAGAAAAACGAACCACCTTTCGAATAATTTATCTTTATTCTCTTGGTAAATGAATATACAAAGTTTACATCTAGTTTACTTGCTTATACGTTGCGTCGAATAATATTGATACGTTCGCGACGATAATAATGTCGCGTGTTTTATGATCGCGCACACCATTTTTCTCGTTCTGTTCGCTCCGTTTGCTCTCCGTTTCGCGCGCTTTCGACGACGGAGAGACGAACGAGATCGAGACGACGCGTCGACAAAAACGATCGCGAAAACCTCTACGATACGCAAGTACCGCGTCCCAACGATTCTCCTTCGTTTTCGTTTCGCTCTTTATTTCACTCGATCTCTTTCGTGTCCCGCGAGATTCGCGAAGCCAACCGAGTCGAAAGAAAAGGGAGAAAAGAAAACGAACTGGCGTTTGATCGATCGATGGAACGCGGTTCGTTGGGAAACGAATCAAAGAGCGAGCGACGCGACGGATGTTCCCGAGTCAAAGAACAAGAGAAAAATGGAAGCTGTTCGCGGGGATGAATACCTTTGGTATCGGGCTCCGTGAGCATTCGAGAGCGCGCAAAGCGATAGCGTTTAACTGCGAATTAGAATAAATACCAAGGTTAGTCTAATCAGTCTTTATACAATTATTCGTACGTATCCGTTGAATTTATCGCGCCTTTCGTCGCTTCCTTCCATCGTGTATCCTCGTTCTTTGTCTCTCGCGTTGGCCGGGTATTTCGTTTCGGCCCCTTTATTTACAACCTTCGGAGTGATCGACGAGAACGGGTTTAATCACGCACACAATTTCACTCTCCACCTCTCAATTTCTCTCGCAATCTCATTCATTCGCCCGTTTCTCGTCCGTTTTTCGGGTAAAAAACCCTAAGCGAGCAGTTTCTCCGAGATTCACGTCGGTTCGTTTCGCGAAATCGATTGATCGATTTTTACCCGCAACTGGTCCAAGACCCCCACCTGACCGTAAAAAAGTATGCGCGCGATACGCTCCTAGCCGGATCCAAAATGAACAGAATAGCAAAGACGCTGACGATAAACGGTAAAAAAATATTTCTGCGAGACGCAGCATCGATATGATCCAACTTCGTATTTTTTTTTTTTTTTTTGTCTGGCAAGGAAAGTGCAAGGTCTTGGGGTCACGGATTTAGTTCAAATTTTGTAGGATGGTAGATTTACTTTCCCTGTTGATGAAGATATATGGTTATAGGGGCATCAATAATTTTTTAGATATTTGCAATTGAAGATGCAATTCACTCGTTATAACCGTATTCTACAAATTTTTGAACCAAATCCGCGACCCCAAGACCTCGCACTCTCCTTGTGAGACTTGTGTCGCTTTCGTTGCAAACTGCATGTCGCTGCTGTTATTGTTCTCGACGTGTTCTCCGCTTCTGGCATTTTTCTTCCGATCGACGATGACGATGACTGTGACGATGACGATGACGATGCGATTACGAGAACGCCGACGATGATCGTTACACTAATTATTTCCTCTACTCGATCGTCGGCAAGTTCTCTCTCTCTTACGATTACGCTTATAATTTTTCGAGCGATCACGAAACCGAGACACGCAATTCAGCGCGTTCTACTACACGTTTAGAAGAAGGCGTTTACGCGTGTGCGCGTGAAAAAATATTTTCGAAGCACGACGAGAGCTTTCGATCGAGAGCTTCTTCGCTTTGTAACCGCGAAGCTTTCGTCGCGCCCTTTTCGATGCTTTCGATCCTAGAAGAATAAATTGGAATCTTTTCGAACATGCTCGGGGGCAAATTCGACTAATCGATCCTATCGCGGTGAGGAGTATCAAAAAGTTTCGGGGGATCATTCGCAACGTTCACGATCCGGAAAAGCCTTAAACAAAGATTTCCGATGGTGTTCGGTCGGCTCTGCTGCTTTTTTGCTAAACGGTTCTCTACTATTCACGTATATCTTACACGCATTCACGATTTGCTAAACTCGTTCGTGAAAAAATAAGAAAATATCTATGAAGGGTATCCGTTACTGTATCGAGGGGACGAGCGTTCCCTCGCGTTAGAAAAAAGCGTTCTCGACGCTGAAAAACTAGCATCTGCTAACGAGGCTACGGTGTGGACACCGGAACACGATCGATCGCCATTTTCTTTCGATGGAGGGGTCCAGGAATTTGGAAATACTCGAGGACACCGTACGGGAAAATCGATCATTTTTTTGATCAATGACGTCGGCTTCTCTTTCGGTTCCGGGTCCGTTTCGATCGCGGAAAAAGTGCGTAAAAAATACGATTTGAACCCCTACGGGGACGATCACGTATAAAAAGACACCTGTACAAGTTTGGTTTGTTTCGATGTGCCGCGGTGAATTGCGATCTCGATTGCGTGCTCGTTCGCGAAATACTACCTGGAACGCGTTTCTTACGCTTCGCGTTCCACTCGTTTCGATTTCGTTTAGTTCGAAACGACTGAAAGATAGTCGAAAATAAATAAATAGTTTCTCTTCAGCTCGTGACGCTTATGCGACTACGTTCGGTGTCTACGCATCGTCGAGAGGCGATCGCTAAGAGATTTCGGCGCTAGGCAAGAAGAAACGGAAACGGAAACTGGTTCTAAACTTTCGATTGCTTTCTATACGCGATGCCGTGTGCCATGTTAGTATTGCTAATCGGTGCATTTAATTAAGAGCAACGTCGCCTCTCGTCGCGTCGGCCATCACCGACGCGATTTAGAAACATTTTGTACGCGCGGATACGTTATCCGCCATTACGTTATCTTGGAAGGAAGATCGATCGTTTATCGGTCGTTTACGATATTACTCGCGAGGAGCGAAGTATCCTCGATGCGTCTACGTTGCATAGTTTTTACGTTTGTTCGTCGTAATCAGCGACGCGAACTTTATCGTTCGCGCATCTCCTATCGATCTTTTTTTTTTAACCCTTTGCACTCGACAGCATTTTCGCTGTTGTCGATTAGAGACTGTAAAAATTGATGATCGAAGAGTTTGATGAATTTTTTGGACTCGATGCACGTGCAGCCATTAAAGTGTTAATAATGTCTACTTCATTATCTTCAAACATTATATAATACTATAAATTTAGTTAGAAGTTACTCATTCAAAATTCTTTTAAATATGATTCAATGTGATTTGATATGATTTTAAACACGATTTAATGATTTAAAATTGTGTGAAACGATATTGAATAGTTTTAAATGGTCCAAAATTATTGTAAATCACCTAAAACAGTTTTAAATGATCCTAAATTGTTGTAAATCGTCTGAAATCGTGTTAAATCAAATCGAACGGCGAACGAGATTCGTCTGACGAGTGCAAAAGGGTTAATCCCATTTCGTCGTAGTTTCGGAAGGTACGTCTCGCGTGCGACGGGAACAAGTAAACTCTCGAGACACGCGCGAAATAGAAGGAAAAACGGAAACGCGAACGTTTTCGCGTTTCGTCGCGGGGATCGCGTTAATCTCGAGGAACGAATTGACGCGGTATCTCGATAGATCGCGGAGAAGATCGACCGCGAGAGAACAAAGCGGGTGCTTTTCGAACGCTCGAATTCTCGCGGAACGGGACGAGACAACGTGGCAGTCGACGAAAATAAGCGAATATATCAATGGAGATCCGAAGACCCTCGCGATCATCAATGGCAGTAAACCGTTCGTCCTCGAACGCATTTTAACGACCCGCGACTCGCAGGTCGCGCCCTTACGTGCCTACCGATTAATACTAATTAATCGGCCGCTTTGCGACCAATCCTTACACTCTATCCTTTATTCCTTCGTTCGCTCACCAACCCTTACATCGTCGTGTTTTTCAACTGCAAACGACGATCCTATTTACAAAACGAAACGAGGAATAAACGCAGATCGAACAATACACTGTACGAATAAATAAAACGAAAGGAAACGCGTTCGATACAACAAACGCTCGTTGTTACCGATACGATCGAAGCACCCGTGTTCCGTATCGAGTAAATGTCGAACGAAAAATCCTATTAGGTTGGGGAATAAGTTCTAGCGTTTTTATATTTCCTTTTGTTTTACAACGATATTTTTGCTGTTTGACAAAGCGTATAATATTCATTCGATAGAGCTCTGTCTGCTCTACAAAACTGTGCTAATCGTCGAATATATAATCGATTAATTATATTTATTGTTATAACTGTTGATTTTCGTTTAAATAAAAGTCTTTGATAAAAACGCTACGAACTTATTCCCAGACCTAATCGCGTACAGTCTCCTTGGAACGAGCACAAACGAAAAGAAAACCGACGCTTTCCGTGCGAACAAAATTTACAAACTGAACTCGATCGGTCACGATCCGATCGATAATCGAACGATCAACGAAATTCCTTTCGCCGTGCCGTAATTCTTTACGCTTCGTCTCCGTTTCGCCAGCGTCGAACGAGAAATTCTTCTATTTTTCTAATTCTCGAAGACGGGAAAGGTTCCCGCGGTTTCGACGTTCTCGGGATTATTGGCCGAGACAGCCTCTCTCCGTTAATCGCCGTGCAGCGAACACTCGAGGCGTTTCCCGCTTCGCGGAAGATATGTTTGCGACGAGTCCCGTAACATTTTCTCTCTTTTTAAATACGTGGTTACAAGTATACGTATACGAATATGTATATATGTTTAGAGTTAGAGTATAGATCGTCGACCCGAAAACGTGTCCGTCTGACCCGACGAACCGTACGACGACGCACGGATCCTTGATATGGAAGAACTGTAGAGAATTCGGTCGCGACGAACGGTGCTCGTATTAAAAATAGAAACGTGACGCGTCAGACGTTGTTCTCTTTGGTGCTTGAATCGCGGGGGTTTATGATATGTAGAGGCGTTGCGTCGGATAAAAGGGCTGCGAAATTCCGTGCGTCTAGAACGCGAAACACCGAGAGGACATTAACGTCAGATTCACGGATCCTAGATTTATTATTGGCAATCACGGAAATTATTAGAGCTTTTATCGAAATGTACGCTAACGCGTTGCTCGACCGGTCACGAGTTAACCCCTTGTCATACTTTGACGCACTTGCAGTTCAAACGTAATAAATCATATTAAAATTTTGAATACGCTCATACGTTCGTATACGATATAATATCATACAAAGTTGGTATATAATTATAGTTTACATAATCGAGGATCATTGAATATAAGATCTGTATGACATTTCTTTGTTCGTGTTAACATTGTAGCTGTAAATAGTTCTACTGACGCACCGGACAAGTAAACTGTATGACAAGGGGTTAACTCGTGTTTGAGCGACGAAGAATCTTTCTATAAATCGGTTTATGTTTTATCCGCCATTTACTTATTTTTATACCGCGGGGAATAAATGTACTCGTACACTTGGAGTGTTGAAATACGAAACAACAATATTCTCTATGTTATTCGACGAAAGAGCTATACTACAAAGTATTAATTTAAGTTTCAAGTTAACACACTATGTTGTTGCCTTCGTTATGTATAATATACAGTTATACATTATTCAAATATAATTAATAGTATAAAAAATATTGTTCAAATATAATCAATAATATGAAAAATATTGTTCAAACATAATTAATTATATAGCAAATATAGTTCAAATATAATCAACAATATAAAGAACATTTTTCAAATATAACAACACAGAAAACATTATTGCTGCTATTTCTCTATCCCAAGTGTACAAACACTTTACTCCCTCGCTGTAGCTCATTCTCGATCTCCCCACGCTCAATAAACGATCCGTAAATCCATCGTTAATCGTATCGCGAGACCGTGCATGAAACCTTTCCGGCGTTCGAACGATCGTCCCGGAGAAGAAGCGCAATTCGTTCGTCGGCGTTCGCTTGAACGTGACCGGAAACGGGAAGCGAAAAGCGGAGAGAAGGAAGCGTCGTACCGCGGCGATTCGTTCAATGAGGCAAACACGTGTCGGAATCGCCGCTGCTCGCCATCGAGAAATTAGCGGAATCCCGATCCGTCTGCCGTATCTGGGCGGCGGTGGTGAGTTTGCCATTGTTCTGCGGCGCCTGGGGGAACGTGTGATGCCCGGGCAGCGCCCAGGGCTGCGCGTGCAACTGTACAGGGGGGAACCTCTTGACGAACGGGTTGCTCTGCGGGATCGGGTGCAGCAGTCTGACGCCGTTGTGATGCGAGGGCAGGGTGGTGTGGGCGGGCACCGTCGGGTGCACCTGGGGCGGAACGAAAGCGTGCCGGGGCACCGATCCACAGCTTCCGCTTGTTCCGGCCATGTGTGAACCCGCCATCGCGTGGGAGCCGTGGGGCAGCGGCATGGTGGAGCAATGTGGGAATGTGACCGCGGGTTGGGTCGGGTAATGTGGCAGGGTGGCCGAGGACGCGTGCACCCTGACGTCGTTGCTCTCCGTGAACGAGGTCATCCTCATGTTCGTGGACCGACCGAATGGCTCCTCGTTCGGGTTCAACGGCTCCGTCAGTTTCGCTCGCGACAACTTCCGGCGTATGACGACCGTCGCCTCGTTCGGGTTCTCCACGATGACCGCCGGGCAACCGCCGGTCGTCGGGGCGTTTCCGACCTCCATGGCGGTCGCGTTCCCGTTCATCGTCGCATTCACGGTCGCGTTCACGGTCCCGTTTCCGCTCAGGTTCGCGCTCGACGTCGAGTTGACGAACAACGGCACGTGATTCGCGTATTGAGGCGACGCGAACGCTTGACTCGTCCCGGTGCCGGTAGCCACACGACCGTTCGGCGACGAGAAATTCGGCGTGCCGGAAGCGGTCGGCGGTTGTACGCCTCGTTGCAGCGAACAACTTCTCCATTGTTCGCGAGATTCGTCGCAATTCCGCTGCTCCCCGGTTAGGTCGTCGACGCTGGTCGCTCGTCGTTGGCAGCTGCCGTTGCTAGCGTTGCTCGCGTTGCTGGCGTTGCTGTGCACCCCGCTCGACGAGGTCTCGCTGTGGCTGCTGGTGTTGCTGTGACCCGTGACCGAACCTGTGCCCCCGCAACCTCCGTTGTCCAAGGGCGGAGAGTTCGAGGAATCGGAACGGGGAGTAAGTTCCTCGTGGGGCATACCAGAGTCGGCTCGACGCAGGCATCGCGGCGTTTGTCCTCCGTTTGTCTGAAACGAACGACGATCGTGCGAACTGTTATTTCTTATTACGAACGCCGACGCACGGGGGATCGGATTGGAAGATCGTGTGAAAATGTTACCAATTATTTTCACGATCCTTTGTTATATTCATTTTACATAATGTCAGAATTATGAATATAATATATAAATTTATAAAATATATTATATGAATATAGTATATGGATTTTTTAAAATGTATTATATGAATATAATATAGGCATTTATAAAATACATTGTATGAATATAATATATGGATTTATTATTTAGCGAAGATATTGAGTAGGAATATTGCATTTCCACAAAAAAAGATGCAATTTTATGGATAAAATACACTATCCACATAAAAATTCGACTCTAAATTGTCATCGCCCCTAATAGACTACATCGAATCGTACAAATGTTTTCATTTTCGATACCGATGAAGCAGCGTACACTAAAAGAAGTATCAGTTTCTGCATCTTTACGTAAATTTCACACGATTTTCCAATCTGTACCACTGTGCGATTCCCGTTGCTCATGAACATTCGTTGCTCGATAGCTAATTGTCATAAGCACGAGGGTTAATAGGCAAATAGCGAGGAGTTCAGGCGTAGCGAGATCTCGTACCGATCGAACGTATCATCGATCGAACGAATTGGCCGGTGATGAACACAAAAGACAAACCAATGCAAAAGACCAGAAGGTTGTTAGTACCTGGGTGTTAGTGGTTAGCGTCGTCGTAACAACTTCGGTGCTCGGTGCAGAAGTTGGAGTCGGAGGTGGCAGTGGAAGTGACTCCAAGGTGGGATCGGGCAAAGGGTCTGGTGTCAACAGTGGCGAGGGGTCGCCTTCCGAGGGTTGTAGATCGCGATTTGCGCTCGCATAGTATGTCACCTGGTCGTCGTTCACGCTTTCGAGCAGCTGTTGAAACGTTTGCAGCGATTAATTTCAACGATTCGTAACTCGACGTGTTCGTCTCGCGATATTTCGCTCTGCGACTACGTGGAGTCCCATATCGGTCGAAAATCAAATCTCCAATCGAACTAAATGAACCGAGAATGTAAACAGAACCGATAATGAACGTAGAATGGAAGAAACACCGTAAATGAAAGGATGACGGGAACAGAATGAAAATGAATGTAGAATAGAAGCAGAACCGATAATGAACGTAGAAAGGAAACATTATCGAAAATGAACGGATGAAGGAAGCAGAACAAAAATGAACGGATGAAGGGAGCAGAACGATAACGAACGTAGAAATGAAGCAGAACCGAAAAGGAAATTATTGGAGAAAAAAGAAAACGAACAGGAATATATTCGTACGAGAGGGTTCAAGAACGTAAACGAAGGTTAATGCTCTCGTAAAACGAGTTTAACGACGCGAGTTTAACGTGCAGCGTTGCTAGACAACGATTAGTCTATAGACACCGAAACGTTAGCATTTTCTAGCGTTTCTAAGAAACGCGTACACCAAGGCTACGTTGCGTGCTACTCGATGGTTTCGCGTTTCTTCGTTTCGAATAATTTGAGCACGTCGTATCCGGTCGTTTATCCCATTCTTTCGATCCACGCGATTAGGCACCGAAAAATACACCATAAACGAAAGCCAAACGATCTAGCCGCGTTTTCTCTACACGATCTACGCTAAGGTGTCATTGTTAGTGTGGTTTCAGAATACAGGCACACACACGAACGTCAATCCGATGAGTTCAAATGAAAATAAAAACAAAATGAATGACATTTTGATGCGCCTTACGTCTCGAAAATTAGGTATACCGTCCCTACGGGATATCAGCCATCTCCTCCACTGTCAAAGCAAAAGAAACGAACGATTAAGAGCCAACAAGTTAGACGTTGCGATCGATGACTCGTAGTTTAGAAAGCGGACGACGTTCAGCGCGGATCACCCAGGACGAATTCGAGGATCGTAGTTACACGAAAACGAAAGAGAATGATAAAAACGTTCATGTACCTTGTTCTCCTCGGACGTCGAGTCGTCGGCGGGATCCAGCGACGTCATCAACGGAAGTTCCCGTAACGTGGCGTAATCCCCGTCGTCTTCAGGACCCCCGTCACCGGTACCTCGTCTGATTTTTCCCTTATTGCTGCAATCGAAACGAGCATGGAACAGCGTTAGACGAACTCGTGTTGACGAAGAGCGAAGGTACTCCGTCGTTAATTACGGGGACGAGTTTATACGTTAGAAACGGAGATAAATGGCAGGACGAGGAGCGGGGTTGCGCGATAGAACGAAAAAGAAAGAAAAGAGACACAACGTGTTCCGATCGAAATTAGTCGAGCGCGAATCGGCCGAGCGATTACCAGCGAATAAAACGAACAAGTAACTCGACGTGGTCGAAACCTTTCGCTACGATCGATATCGAATATCGTCGACAAAGCGGATCACAGACAGAGATAAGCGACAGCGAATTAATTACGCGTGCTAACAGCTTAGCTCGTCGAGGTTCTTTCGGTAATTTAACCCCTTTCGATATAATTACGAGCTACGCTAGTGAAGTACTCGAGTCACATATGGTAAACCTTGTTCGTAACTCTGATACTTTTGAATGTTAAATTTGAGTGTAATTTGCGGAGTCGAGGATCACCAAATGAAAAATAATTTTGATATTCGTGCTTTCTTCAGTCACCTTAATATTGTAGCAATCAACAGAATCGATACAAAAAATTAGAATTAATAAAGCAATTAACAGAGGACGTAACAGCGATAACCTCGAAGAGCTAACTAGTTTCAAAGTTCTTCTCTGAAAGCGGACAAACACGATCGATGCGTATTCGCGTACGAGTACGCGCGAAAGGAAGGAAAGAATACAGAAAGTTTACAATTATATCGAGGGTAGATGTACGATTACAAACACGAGCGAGCCGCAACAGCATTAAATAAGCCTGGCAATAGTACGCAGCAGAAAGCGAGAAATTCCGTGGTGAATCGAACATTGAAACAACTTGAACTTAACCGGCATTGTTGTCGATATCGAACAAACGCCTTCACCAAAGAGAAAAGAAGCCAGAAGAGAACAGGAGAGACGAGAAAAGAAGAGAAGCGGATAGGAATCTCAGGCAGACAGCGAGACGCATCGAAAGACACCAAGAGGAGGGAGGAGGGTAGTTACCGCGAGCCTGACGTACTAGGCAGGTCGTTAAAGGTGACCTTGGGCTTGAATTTCTTGTTCAGCCAACCCTTTTCCGTGTTTGGTGCACCGTTCACCTCGTTCGGCGACCTGGTGGGTGATGGTCGCAATTTTGGTCTCAACCAATAGATCTGTTCATCGTCGACAGTCGACTCGCCGTCGACGGAGTCGGTGTTTCCTGAATAAAAACGAACAATTATACTCGAAATCAATATCTAAAAAACAAATACAATCTGTCAACGCGTGTGCTGTTCGCAACTGGAAAGAATGCACGTATTGAATTCTCTCCTGACACTTTGATACTAGAACTACCAATCAGTTAAAATGACTGGTTTCACGTTTAGCATTTTATATTGCAAAATAATGCTGCAGTACTCTTGTCGAAATGTTGCCATATTTTATTGAGATTAAGAATGATTCTTATTTGCATATTTTGTTGAAACATTATTTGAACATAGTGAAACAGTTTTTTCGGTCGAAAGTGTGCAAATCGAACGCGCGACGTTATTGTGCTCCGCGTAGTGATGACCAATCAGAGGCACGCGCATTCTTTCCAACCGCGGATGCGCGTTGCGTTACCTTGCGAGCGCGCCTTCCTCTCGATGGCCGCCTTCTGAATCACGCTCATGATCGCTTTTTTCGGCGAAGCATCGGCGATGGTGTAGGTTCTGCCGTTACCGACGACCAGCAACGGGGCGCTGGTGCCATCCTCCTCGTCCCTGGCCGACAACAGATCCACGTCGGTCACCAGTTTCACCGACCTCGCCGACCTGACGGTCGCCCGACCGATCGTCACCCTCAGCTTGAACGTCCAGCGTTGCTTGATCGTGAGGAAGATCCACAACACCAGCCAGAGAAACAAATGGAGAACGGTGGCAACGATGCAGGCCAATATCACACCGTCCAAACTTCCTCGATAAACCACGCTGTAATCGTACAGCAACGGCGCGCTGCATATCGCTATCGCCAGGAAAACGCAGAGGGCCGTGCAGTGGATGAAATACACCCAGCCGTTTTTGTCCCGGTTCTCCTTCGACAGGATCACTCGACGCTCCCGTTCCTGATTCAAAAACGCCGTGAACCTGCAAACAAAGACCGGTCAAAGAACCGCGTCAAAATTTTCGAGACTCTTTTCGTCGAAAGTTTCGAGGCTTTTACTCACCTGCCGTAAGCGTAGAAGTACATCACCATGCTGGAGCACAGAACCAACAGGGAGGACAAAGCGAACAGGACCAGAGTGACGTGAGGGTTCAGAAGAAAATAAGAGTCGCCGAAAATAGTCGATATGCTGCTGGTGGTCGAAATAGTGCGATATTGTTGCCGGAGAACGGGCAACGCTTTCAAAGGTCCCATTACTTGCACCTGAATTTCATAAGCGTGCATGATGGACCAGTTTTTTTCGAGAACATCTTCGGATTTCGTAAAAATTCTTACCTTGTATAGAACAGACATTCCCACGTACGCCAGTAAACTTTGAGCTGAATTGGTGACCAACTGGAAACTGAAAATGGTGCCCAGAGCTTTGTTGCACGACCAGAACACCGCGGGATACCTCACGGAGTACACGCCCAGGGCGATCGCGTAATTCAAGTATTCCAAGGTAATGGGTCCGTAAGATTCGGCTAGGGGAAACAAAATGGTTCGCGTAACGTTATGTTGTCACCTTAATTGCACACCCTGTGCAAATCCGGCAACCTAACCTTAATAAAGCAATTTCACTGATGAATCTTACCGTGTTGAAACTCCAGGTTCAACTTCTCCGGATGATCCAAATCGGCCAAACTGTTCATAGTGAGCGACATACTCTGCGCCGTCATGTTGCCGTTATTGACGGCCGGCCTGCCCGGTCTGACGGTCGTCGACGATCTTCCGAGAGCGAAATTTTTCGTCTTCGACCTGTTCTTCAAATTATTGTTCCTGACGATCGTCTTCACGGTCGATCGTCTGGCCGAGTAACCGTACTTTGCCGTGGTGCTTTTCGACCCGGCCGTCGTCGACGTCGCGAACGGCGTCGACGTCGTTCTCGGTATCGTCGTTTCCGTCGATTGTTCCTTTTCCGCGACGACTCTCGCCGTCGTGGTCGAAATCGTAGTCGCGAGGACGCTCCTCGCCGTCGATGGTCTGCCGGTGGTCGATGAATCGATGACGACGCGGCTCGTGATCGGACCGGAAATGGTACCGGTACTCGAAGTTTGCGAGTTGGGTGGCGGAAGACCGGTACTCGGCGGTCGAAACGATCCGAGGAATTTGTTAACGGTCTCCCGGTTTCGTGTTTCGACCGTTTTTTCCACGATGTCCAGGTCCGAGATTGTGGTGACCACGTCGTCCGCTTCGAGGTCGGGGGTCAAGGTAACGAAAGGCTGCGGGGTCACGAAGCCGGTCAGAACGCTCAGGTTCACGTTCGGATTCATGAAACTCGATACGACCAGTCGATCACGGTGAATCACCAGCCAGTCCAAATCCGTGCGCCATATCGCCTC
Source organism: Coelioxys conoideus (assembly GCA_947623535.1). Classification (NCBI taxonomy): domain Eukaryota; kingdom Metazoa; phylum Arthropoda; class Insecta; order Hymenoptera; family Megachilidae; genus Coelioxys; species Coelioxys conoideus. Next base: position 38,739,692 of record OX392449.1, on the reverse strand, counting down.
TGCGGAAACGGACAATTCGTTTTTAGGCCGAGCGGATTCGGTTTCATCGAGAATGGGGTGCGAATCAATTGAAAGTTCGGTCGAAAAGTTTGACCAATTCTTTTGAAGTTTGTCTGTGTATGTCTATCATGTATATCTGATATGTCTGTAATATTAATTGCCGCTGTTAGCTATTTCATTACGTTCATACATCATATGAGCCATTTATTTCGAAACTGAGGAATGTTCATTTATGTTCGAATCGCGATATCGATATAAAGTCGAAAATTACATTCAACTTTAATTGTTTGTTAAATAATCTTTACATTAAAATCAATGTTATTTTATTAATTATTATTTAATTAATTTATTTATATAATAAATCCATTAAGTCCTTGTATTCTACGTTTGTATTAAAGTTTCTCGCCATTTTTGAAATAAATGGTCCATGTCATATACGAATCATATGTGTACATATAGTAAATCACAATTACACGTCATCCTGATTTCATCGAATCTTCCAATCCCACAATCTAGATAGGTCGTTTACCGCGTTCGGGGTGTTTATCGTCTCGTTTATCCCGAAACAACGCTTCGTGAGACGAACCCTCCACCCTCCAGCGTTCATCATCCCCTATTTCTCATTTTTTTTTTATTTCATTCGGGTCTCGATCACCTTGCGGACCTACCGCACCCGATAACTCGATAACCCGATAACGCGTGTTCGGCCTACGAGAATAAAATGGCTATTTCCGGAGGAAAGGACGAATCGATGGTGGTAAAACGGGAGACACGCTCGTTGGATCGCGCTAATTTGGCGAGCAGGAGACAGAGAAAACTTGGCTAGACGATTCGGCTTGGCTGGAAGGATTCTAGAGACGAGGAATCCTGCGGCAAACCGTATGCACACACCTGGCCGATCAATACGCGAACCAGGACGTAGTCAGGACGAAGTTGCCCCGTTACATCCCGACGTGCTCCCCCTACTTCCCTGTCCCATCCCCCGTCCGTACTTTCTACGTGCGCGAGTCGCTCTACCCCGTGGCGATTGCGTTCGGGACCTGAAACCAGGTCGATCGGTTGCCGTTGTCGTTCGGTTTTCTATCTGATTGTCGCTTCTTCCATCCTCTGACTTCTCTTTTTTTCAACGTGCGCATCGTTCACGAAACAACGACGTCCGATACACCCTTGGTTAGCGGCTTCGTTCACGATTCGTCTTATTTTTCGCGCAGGAACGAGTTCGGTTCGTGACAGAAACAACGCGTTGCACAGAAAATGTATGGGGCTGTAAATGGTCATCGAATTGGGACCACTACAGATTCTCAGCATTTTTCATCACCTACGAGAAATTAAACCTTTGTGCTTCAAATTTATTCGCTGTAACTGGTCATCGAATTGGGACCACTACAGATTTTCAGCATTTTTCATCTCCTACGAGAAATTAACCACTTGTGCTTTTATGACGAGCTACACTAGCGACGTACTCGCGGTTCGCAAATGGTGAGCCTCGTTAATATTTCAGACACGCTCGGATGTTCCATTTAAGTGTAATTGTAATTTGCTGAATCGAGAATCACCGAATGCATAACAATTTTGATATCGAGATTTTTATACAACACATTGTTGTCAGCAAAAAATTGATATTGTCGTAGATGGTCTAAATTCGATGGTCAGGAACTCTGTATGTATACAACATTATCAACGTATATAATAAAGAGTCAGTTGCCACGTGCATATTATCATGAACACATTTAGTAACAATTAGAATTAAAAATGAATGACCCAAGACAATTTTTAGCGCGCGACATAATATTATCGCCATAAAAATGAAATTTTCGTGCGTGATTCTAATTCGATGGTTAAAGACGAAACGTACAAAGATGTTCCACGCCTTCAGCCATCTCCTTTTTAACCGTTTTCTCCGTCTCGTTAGGGGATGAAAATTTTTCAAAGGCCGCCGTTTTCAAAGAAATTGCCGGGAGTACCGGCGACAACGACGACTCGAAAACTCTCCGGGCACCGACGAGAGGACGCCGTTTAGATCCAAAACGTGCTTGTTCGCTGGAAAGCCACGTTTTACAAACGTTTTCGCTTAAAATACCGTCTTCGCGAGCAACCACCATCTATTTCGAGTCGAAAAACGTTCGACTCTCCTTGTCTGAACTGTTTGGCTAATTCTACTTGCTCCGTCCGAACGATAAAGCGTTGACTCGTACTACTTACATCGTTTCGTTGGTCGGACATTTTGTTTAGACGCTGATTATCGATTGTAAATAAAATTTATATGAATTAAATTGAATATATATCATTAATTATTTTAATTGAATTAAGTATATATCATTAATTATATAAATTGAATTAAATATATATTATTAATTATTTAAATTAAATTGAACATATATTATTGATTATACAAATCCTATTTATTTTAAAAAATGAAGCTAGATATAAATAAATTCGACTAACATCTAATCTTTAAATTTACATTTATAATCATAATCGAGCATAAAAAATCTTTATAAATTTAACTCTTTTATTTACGAGATATTTAAAATGATTAAACTTCATTCATTTAACCCTGATACAAAAGATACTAAAAAAAATTATACATTTTATAATTTGAATTAATTCCTCTTACATTATTATTTATATAAATTGATGAATTTATTCTAAAACATTGAATAATAAAATAATTTTTATAACAAAATAAAGAGAATTTAAAGATGAAATTTTATTTATTTACAGTTTCGAAGGATTTCGGTATTTTCTCGAGGAGGAAAATGATCGAACGGTTTTTTAATGAAATCGTGCAATTGAGAACGAAATATAATCGCGAAGTATTAATGGCGAAACGAAAAAAAGGAAAATCGAAATTCGCGTAGGATGCGTGACTGGCTCGCGAGGATTACCGAGAAACTTTGCCAAGAGGAATGACTATCCTGTTAGAAATAAACTGTTCGCTCGTTCGGAGGGTGTATTTATCGTTCCAGCAATCTCGCGGCGATAACGCGGGAATAATTTAGCGGCCGATGTAACCGAACGTTCGCATGAGTCTGCGGAAACGTTGTATCGAGAACATTGAACCTTACCGAGCAATCGGTTCATTTGCCGGCAGATAATACCCTGATTCGTGTACAACAACAAGTAATCTAAAATCCATGATTTTCGAGGGTTTCGTAAATCCAGCGTTAACCCCTTTGCAATCTTTTAGACAATTAATTTCTAAAATAAATTTTTACAAATTTCTTACTTCAGACTACAAAATTTGTTAAGCTCGTCTTCTTTATGTTAATTGTCATCAATATAATAAATCTATAAGTGTATTCACTTATGTTTCGTCGCTTGTTCATTTATTTTTCATCTTCATTTTTAACATCAAAATAATTGTGCATTATATTAGGGTGTCTCATAAGTTCCTTCCATTTTTTATAGAAACACTACATTTGTTGTTTAAGGTTGATTCGTTGCATTACATACAAACTATGTTGCTCTATTGCCTCAGAAAAAAATTATTATTTACTCTGTCTAAAATTATTGAGGATTACCTGCAAAATATATCTTCTAGTGCACTTTTATGTCACATCATGAAAGAAAGGAACTTATGGAGCATATTAATAGCAATTTCAGTGTTAATCGCGTTATCGAAAGGACTCGATCGACCCGACAGTCGATCGTACGATTCGTGCATGCTCGAAAAGGTGCTCGCGAGCGCGGAAGCAGCAAAGTTTCGTGCGTTATTACCTTTTGGCAGAAATCCAGCATGGATGAGTCTGGCTTCCATGAGCAGGGAGGGCAACAGGAAGCACATGGCCGTACAAAGGTGTAGAAAGGCCGCGGTGGGACCTCCGTGCCGCCATAAATTATTCGCCAAACCTACGGAACGAACCGTGCACGAATCACGGGGACGATCAAAGAGAAGAAGCCGGAGGTTCGCGACGGTGTCGTCCCCGTTCACCGTCCGTCGAACGACGCGACGAGCCGAACAAAAGGTCGAGATGGCACTTACCGTGGTCGAGATTGTTGGTGAGCAACGAGGAGGGTGGGTCGCGGGAGCACGCGCTCAAGTGACGGCCCAGTTTCACTCCGTCGTTCGCCAGATTGCCGAGTTTCAGGAACGCGGCGCCCAGCAAAACCGGCAGAAGCACCACACCGGTGCCGGCCAACACCAGACACGCGTACAGCTCCACCTTCGGCGGAGGTGCATCCGCTGGCCACGGTAACGACAGATACGCTGCAACCATAACCACCCCTTCGTGAAACTCTTCTCACCGTGATCCAAAATTCCGAAAATTGAAAAATCGATCAGCGTAACGCGACAGATACGTTGCAACTATAACCACCTCTCTGAACAACTATTACCACCGTGATCAATAATGACGAAAATCGAAAAATCGATCAGCCTAACGCGACAAACAACCGTAACTACGAGCTAGTATTACCACCGCCAGCCAAAATGACGAAAATCGAAAAATCGATCAGGGTAATGTCAGATACGTTGCAGCAATAACCGCCTCTCTGAACAACTATTACCACCGTGATCCAAAATGTCGAGAATCGAAAAATCTATTACGGTAACGCGACAAATTTGTTGCAACAATAATTGCCACTCCGAAGAACTATTCCCCCCGTGATCGAAAATGCCGAAAATCGAAAAATCGACCAGCGTAACGCGACAGATACTTTGCAATGATAATCGCCACTCCGACAAACTATTCTCCCCGTGATCGAAAATAGGGAAAATCGAAAAAATCAGGGAAAGTATACTCACCGGCGAAACGTTTCGCGTATCTCAGCCCGATGTAAGCCTGAAACGCGACCGCGAGAATGCCGTACCAAACGGACCACAGGTTGTTCACGTGGCCCCGAATGCACGAACTTTGCCTGGTCGACCTTCGCGGTTTCCTCGTTTTCGCGGTGCTCGACACGCCGCTGGAATTTATGCTGGACACCACCGGAAGAGGCTTCAACGGCTTCTTGCACTTCGCTTGATTCACCTCGTTGTTGTTCTCGTAGCCCATCAAGCTTCCCGTCATTGACATCTTGCACCTGCAAACGAAACAAACCGAATTTTATCGATCCGGCATAGAAGATTTATCCGATAGGTGGCAAAAGGTTGTTGATACTCCAAAAAAACGACATTACTATCTGATCCCACTAATAGTTTTATTAGCTTTTCCTGAACTCGACCAAGTGACCAAGAATACGTCTAGACTTAACATACTTGATAGATTGCCAATCAATAATCAATATCAGATATCAGCGAGCCTTGAACAAAAACAACTTCAAAATACCTCCAAGTTTCACTTCCTGATCATTGAATACAGTCCACTAATATCGAACTAGTTTGTACGTGTTTAATCTTCACAGGGAAGGAAAAAGTGTACGCAACAGCTATGTTTCATCGAGACGAACGTAATTGGCGGACGATGAACGTCCGTGACTTCACGGGCGTTCGATTGCACGGAATTTATGAAATCGTTGCCATTTCCGAAGGATCGAAACGCCGTTAAACGGGGGAGTCGTAGGACAACGACTCGACGTCGTTCCGCGTTTTATATCTCCCGGAGCCACTCGGCCTCTTGGGACACTTTGTTCCCTTTTCCTCGTTTTCCTCGTTCCCGTCGGATATACTCCTCCCCTGTTTATACACCGTTGCCCGCGGGGCTAAAAGATCTACGTCCGTGCTTTTTATCTTTCTTCTTGCCGGCGACTTGCGTTCGAGTATCAGCGACTTTGTTCGAATATCAGAGACCTCGTTCAAGTAACGATTTTGTTCGAGTATCAGCAATTTTGTTCAACTATCAGAGACTTTGTTCAAATATCGGAGAATTTGTTTAAGTATCAGAGACTTTGTTCGAGTATCAGCGACATTGTTTAAGTATCAGAGACTGTATGCGTGATCGGGTGGTTGAATCGGGCCGTGGCGAGCGATTAACCTACCCCTTCTGTGTCGAGTCAACGCGGCGCTTTGCAAAGCGAAACTCGATGGGTTTTGCTCGAACCACCCTTCGACGGAAACGCGTTCCTTCGGTCAAAACGCGATCCCAAGCTCCGTTGTTCCGTCACACCCTTCAACATTTCACGAACGCGGCATCCTCGAGCCTCGCTATGCCTTGTGACAGGATTCGAACCCGAAATAATATTTTATTCCAACCTCCATAGAATCTATTCGCACTCCCGAATAAATTCTATTAACGTAATCGATAAATAATGATGCGAAAATTATTCGTCAATAATTTTGAAGACCAAATGTATGCGTTTACGGAATACACATTTTATTCGACTCTTTACACGGCACCTATCGGAAAAGGGTTAACGAACGTATTATCCTAATTACCGTGTATTATTCCGTTTGCTCTCTTCCGAACGTATTAATGAGTCCAACGAGTTTGTTCAGAACAATCGGTACGATACTCTCGCATGTTTGACGGTGACAGCGCAGCCTGCAACACACAAACATCGAGCGAATTAGCTCATTGTATACAAGATGCGTTACATAATAATTTACAACAAATTCTGACGTTTGACTGTTGTAGTGTGCAATTGATCGAACTCGCACTCTCTCGAATAAACAACCCCCGACATCGTGTTCTCCGTACATTTTCTCCGAGAAATTTCGTGCTCGTCGTTATGGAACAGCAAACGTTCTCTACGGAATACGAAGCGTTAAAAGCGTTAAACGTTCGTTGATAAGCGGCGTGGGAGCATCGGTAGAGAAAGAGAACGCGTGAAATTGTTCGAGAGAAGACGAGTCCCGAGTTTCTTTCCGCCCCCGGCTCGTTCCCGCTCGAGGAAGCTCGCTACGCCGACGACGATCATGCTAGAGAACGATACAAAAGAGCCGGAACAGAAGAGGGCTAGCGTACCGTGATAATTCTAGTGCCTTTACGAGCTCCTCTCTCTTTCTCTCTCTCTCTCTCTTCTCTGTGTTTCCCTTCGTCGCTTCGACTCCCCATCGCTCTCAAGGTCCTTCAGAACCCCTCGTACGGGTTAACCGTTAACTCTTTCACGGACAACGATGCAAGTTCGTCGCGCATCGAGCGACCAACAGGTCGATCTCTTTCGGTTCCTCGCGATCGAACCTTCGACGCTTTTATTTCACTACGAGAACACGCAAAGGGGATACTACTTACGTGGGCGACGGAAAGATACCGGCAAGTTATTCAAGATAAATTATACCGTGTCCGACCACACATGTCCTACGCCGTAACAGTCAAGCTGTTACACTCGACCTGGGACGAGCATGATATAGTGGGTCAAATATCGATTTTCATTTTGTACGGACAGAAGAATATTATAATCTTTTTGTACGAAGAACATGAGAAATATTTTTGTACAGAGAATAAATAAAAATATTTCTGTGCAAAGAATGAATGAAAATATTTTTGTACAAAGAATAAATAAGAATATTTTTATACGAAGAATATTAAAAATATTTTTGTACAAAGAATAAATAAAAATATTTTTATACGACGAATATTAAAAATGTTTTTAAACACAGATTAAATAAAAACATTTAAATAATTGTACTACTTACTGTAATTAAGTGTACAATTTATACTTTTGTCCTTGCAATTTCTTACGGATGCATGAATTTCAAGGCACTTCAAGTTACTACAAGCTGTCATTGTCTTCGTTTTGGCTCACTTGGTGTTATAAGTATTCTGTATAATGTACAGGTGTATATGTTCAAATATAATCCATAAAATAGAAAATATTACTCAAGTACAATTAATAACATAAAAAATAATGTTCAAATATACCTAACAATATAAAAAATATTGTTCAAATACAATTAAAAATATATAAAATAATATACACATATCATTGATAGCATAAAAATATTGTTTTTATATCTATAATTCAAAGAAAGACTACCTTTAACCCTCACCGTGCCTGAACGGATCGCGACGCGTTTTCGCAGGTGTTACGCGATTTTTATGCAACGTGGCGAGGGAAATGTTTAGCATCGATAACACCCGGGAATAAAAGTATGTGCACGCGCTTTTCCTCGGGGCGGCTCGTCGCTTCCGATGGACGGGAACGAGCGAAAATCGGTGAAACCCATCGAACGCGGTGAATCGCCTTTGGGCACGAAAAGAGCAAAAGCGACGATCCGCCGGCAGAATGGCATAGCTCGTGCATGTCCCTCTTTCTCTTCCCCTGCATTCGAGAGTCTCGAATGCTTCGAGAGGGAATTGGCTGAGCGCGTGACACGCGCGATGAACATAGCGGGATTAAATGCCGCAGGAACGCTCGCTCGCGTTTCCATAAATCCGCGAAACACACACAGCGTGGGCAACAGATATCAAAAGGGCACGAACTTTATACGGCCGAAAGTAATTCGAAGCGTCGACGTCCCGACGTACAATCATTTTTCCTTTCTTCGCTTTTCGTCCGTCGTTCAAAAGCGCCGCTTCCAATTCCCTATTTCCGATCAAACCAACTATACTCTGTCTCTCTGTTCGCGGAACCTTTAGTCGCTTTCTTCAGAAGATTACACCGGCAGACTATTTTTTTCTGCTCGGGTGTTTTTTTACCGGAAGACAGGAGAAAAGACGCGTTGCGCCACCGGGGACCACGCGAGCTTCTGCCTCGCTGTGGAAACTGACCCGAATCAAAGGGAACCTAACCTCCGTAGTATATGCTTTGACCCGAGATTGAAGTAACATCACGGTCTCGCGTGTCTCACCATACTCCGAAATAAAATAAAAATAAAAATCAAATAATATAAGAAGAAAAAATACAATAAAATAAAATTGATTTATAAGATTGCACATATGAAACAGCTAACAATGGCAATTAACCCTTTGCGGTCATATGTTTACCCTCAGCCATCAAAGCTTTTTTAACGATCCGGTCGTATGTGTGCTCATATGTCAGTCGCTACGACAAGGAAGCTTATTGATTTTACATTACATTAATTTTACACCAGTGTACACTTTCTATGGAAGAACACAAATGGTTAATGTACCTATTCACGAACCAATGCTGTACTTCAATCATTTAGAGATTTTGTACAGAACATCTTCAATATCAGCATGATCAATCTCGGATAAGGAGGAAAGGCTTGATGGTGAACTAATATACATTGCGACACTGTGAAAATGTGAAAAATAAAGATTGTTCTGCATGTTCGAATAGAAAACTCCATCAAAATAGAGAACTAGAAAAATGATAACCTAATGCACCTAATCTTTCAAACAGTTTTGGAGTTGCTATATGACGCCAATAAAAATATCTTCGAAAAGGGTCGATATAAAGGGTTGAGGATCAATTTAATAATGAGTATGAAGGTATGAAATACAGTGGTCTTAAATAAAATATTCTTTACTTTGTATAACATAGTGTAGTATATGTTGTGTGCGTATTCGAGATCGATATGCTCGAACATCGAAGCAGGGAACCTCGTTGTGGAAAATGGCGATCGGTGATTGATGGAAATGAAACACGAAATGTGCCAATGGAAGGAAAATTTGTGTTTCGGTCGGAAATCTTGATTTTTAATGAAAGTGGAAGAGAAAAAGTGTGCAACAGGAAAGAGTGAATAGCGATAACGTGCAATTTCAACGGTTTTGACAATTAAAAGCTACCGATCGAAGATGCTAATAAAAATTATCTGATTATGGCGAGTGTCAAAGGCCCGGATCCTAATCAACGTGCCGTGACCTGAAAGGGCCGCGATGAAACACTCCCGTTTGATCTCGTGCCGACCAAGGAAACCGGGAAGAACGACGAAGAAAACGAAGGAGAAGAGAGTCTATTTTCGCCGGAACGCGATCATCCCCGATATCGTGAACGTAATCTCCGGGTGGATGACCCACTTGCCGGGTCTTATTGTCTGCAGCGAGGGATGTTCCTCGAGCGTTGCCCAGGCTGGCTACGAAACCGCGGTTCGCGGGACCTAGATCGATCGGCCTGTCTGTATCTGCACTCTGGATGCCAATAAACGTCCGGAAATCGCGGTATAATGGAACGGGACGACGGTTAAATTGGATACCGTTGTAACGCCGCTGCGATCCCCGGTAAATAATTGATAATGACGTCCCGAATGACGGGGGAACTGCTTTTCTCGCTGAAGCAAATCTCGCGGAGTCGGACACCGATGGTCTGTTCGAAGAAATACGCCTGGGTCGTGAACGAATGGCCGGGAGCGTAATGGAGGATCGACAGGAACCCGGTAAGAACGAGGAACCATCTGGTTCTGGAACAAGGGTAGTGCACCCTACACCGAGGGTAAAGGAACCGTTCTTGAGGGCGGATAAAACGAATTCTGATCGAATTACGAGTTGTCGGATTGTCTCGGTCGGCAGAGTCGTTCGGAACAATGGTACGTGGTCGAATTTTTACGAGATCGATTGTCCATGTATCGCCTTCGCGATGCGTCAACGCGTCGAAACATTCTTATACTTATCTAACGGAGAACGACTGCTGTTCTAGTAACTGTTGCCGTTACCCTTGTTCTCATCACCGTGGTCGTTAAGGGAGAAGGAACCTACAGGAAAGTTCTTGAGGGAGGATAAAACGAATTCTGATCAAATTACGAGTTGTCGGATTGTTTCGTTTGGGCGAGTCGTTCGGAACAAAAGTGCACCCCACGTGGTTGAATTTTTTCAAGATCGATTGTAGTGGCTGGCTGTTTGAACTTCAACAAATGTTTGTAAGTTCACATTGTACATTATGAATGTACCATTTGAATGGTACCATCGGTTGGCGATGTATATGTTCAAAAAGATATTTTTGAGGATAACGTTGATTTTTATACAGGTATGTTTTGAACTTTTTCGATCGTAATAAAATTATGCGACATCAACGACGTCAACGGGTTAAGGCATTTTACTAACCGAACGGAAAATCGCCGTTCTCGTCGCTGTTACCGTTGCCCTCGTTCTCTCCGCCGTCCCCGTCGTCGTCCCCGCTGTCGTCGTCGTCGTCGTCGTCGCCGCCGTCGTCGTCGACGTCGACGTCGACCCGGAGATACGCTTTAAACACCGTTGAAATCTGAAACAAGTAACGAACGCGAAGGTGAAAGGAGGCTCCCGATTCGAATAATCGTGCTCGAACCGCGTATAACGCGGTCCCCGCCGCAAGGAGGACGTTTATCGATCGACGCGAACGCTCGCGCTGCGCCGGTTAATTAACGTTCTCCGATATTTGCATCGCGAGACGCGTCAGGATCGACGAAGCGCGTCGAATATCGCCGGCTACGATTTACCACGATCAAACCCTCGCGCTAAAACGACGAGGCACACTCGTGATTCGAATATGAACCTCGTTCATATTTCTGATACGATGAAACGTTCAATTTAAGGGTAATTGTAATTTGCAGAGTCGAGGATCACCGAATGCGAAACAATTTTGATATTCGAGATTTCTTTCGTCACCTTAACCCATTTGCTGCCACCATCTCCAAATGGGGATTTCAATATACATTTTTCAAATAAAATGTACAAATGAAACTAATACAAAACATTTGTTGTTTAAGGTTCCTCTATTACCTTGTCCCAAACCTTGGAAAAAAAATGTTAATTCGCTATTTCTAAACTTATCGAGGATTATCTTTGAAACATTTTTCATAGTGCGTTTTTATGTAATATCTACGTAACTCGTCGGTACGGCCGCGATCTCTCGCGAGGCTATTTTTTTCCATCGGCGATATAACGCGATCGAAGCTCGTTACGAAACGGTAACAGCCGCGATACGATCAAACTCGCGGCCGAACGATGCTGTTGTTCGAGGAACGGGGGCGTACAGCAACGCGTGGCTATGAAAACGCGTACACCGCCATTGTGAAGGGAATAAAGGGAAAGAAAGGCATTACGGCGAATGCGCTCTTGGAATGTGTGCGGCTAAAAGAAAGGGTGGGCGAGGGGGAAAGAAAGTGGTGGGCATTTCGCGTTAAACGCTCCGCGGAAACCATCGGCGACGAAACGAGAAAAAAACGAACGAAGGGATGGAAAGACACTCTGCGAACGGTGTAACGATTTCGAGTCGATTTTGTAACCATTTAGTTATAAATGATACAGTCAGTCCTCGGCTTACACAATTTAAAAAAAGAAAATAATTTTAATTGTTTAATTTTTATTGTTTGTGGACATAGGTTCACTTGAAGTAGTTCGTCTATAATTGTATGTATGTAGATTCTCTCATGTGCAACATGTTCAACATACATACATACGTTCACATGTATGTACATATGTACATGTAAAGGAGATTTACAAATAACGAAAATAAAAATCAGTAAAAGTAAATAAAATCACAATAAATCCTTGATTGTATGTATATGCAGTGTGTATGTACATACTATGTATATGGGTGCACACATACAATGTACATATATGTACACTCAAGAAAAAAAGAATGTATACAGATAATGGCAACGGTAATGGTTAACGGAGAGTATTATTAATCGTTTGCGGTCTTACGTCTATTCTCAGCCAATATATCAGGTCGAGTCATAAGTAATTTCCGTCTTTCTGTCACACACGAATATCGCTCTCATTTATTAACGAAATTATAGTAATTTATTATATTCGGTAGTTTTACGATTATTTAAAGTTGAGTGAAATTCTGGTAAAAATTCTAATTTTGTTGCTCAGTTTATATATATTGTCTGTTAACCAGTGTTATAGTTACGTCCTTTACCTCACGTTATCCTAAACGCCAATGTGGCAGTCAAAGCCTTAACCCATTTGCATCATGGCTCTACTTAAGCGTGGTTCGTAAGTCGCGGCGAAAAGATCGTCGAAATGTCGGCGTCGATACAGGAAACGGAAGGTGTTCGCGCGGATCTCGAGGGCTTCCGGTATTCCGTGATCGAGCGTCCGAACACGCTCGTCTGCGTTGTTCGTTTTCGCGTACCGTCGAGCAACCCTGTTCCCGTTGTTTGCGCGCGGAATGGAAAGGCGCTACTCGAAAGCGAGTAATTACTCGGTTGACGAACGCCAGAAACATGCTAATCCGTGCGCGATCGTCGTTGAATAGGGGGCTCAACGAGAACGAAGAACGAGCCCGTTGTTATCGAGAAACGATTCAATTACCCGGGTAATACGCGAATAGTGGATTGCCCGTGTTCCCTGCTCGCAGTCCTACCTGGTTGTAAATTTCATCTGCGACGGGGGAAAAAAATAGAGGCCGGAACGCCGCGCGATTACGCGTTTACGGGAACGGAAGAGCGTTTCGCGATACAAAACGTTGTCGAGTGAATCGTTGGACGTCGAACGCTCGAAATAAATGGTACCGAAAACGGAACAGCGGCAGGAGAAATAGAATATCGGTGAAATTTTATTCAACACGAGTTACGACGCGTTCGGAAGCAAAAGAACAACCAGGAACGCGCACGCTTCGTTCTTTGAACGTTCAGGATGTTACGCGGGTGAACGAGATTTCGGACACCGAATAACAGATAACAAGATTTCACACTTCACGGTTCTACCATTCTTCGTAGCGACGCTGGAACTCGGATACCGGAATAGTTCTCAGCTGGACGGTTATGGCCGTTCCAATGTCGTCCAGGACCCCAAATCGACGTCCCTCGAGGTGAATTTTTAACCCTTTGCACTCGAAGGTATTTTTACAAGTAATAGATAGCAATTCTAAAACTTCTTGGTTGAAAAAATTCATGATTTCTTCGGAATTATTATCGCTCTATTATTAACACTAAAACTACCGACGTATAATGGGCAAGTATTTTGATGTTAAAAATGAAGTTGAAAAATAAATGAACAAACGATGAAACATAAATGAATACACGTATTGATTCTTTATCTTGATGACAAACAGCACAGATGTAAAGAAAACCATCTTGACAAACTTCGTCATTTCACGCAACAAATTTGTGGAAGGTTCATTTGACCCCTTTGGTAGTTTTAGTGTTAATTGCCACCATTAGCTGGTTCAATATGTTTATACATCATATGAGCAGCACTACAGATTTAGTTAAAAAATATCAATTCCAGATTGCTGTATTAAACAAGGTGGTGAATGCGAGTCACCTGTCGAGCGCAAAGGGTTAATCTCGGGAGGAGCGAAAAGTCGCAAGGACTCAAATCGAATGAGTGAGGCAAAGAACGAGAAAATTCCTAGATACCAGAGGGTGCAGCGCGTTCGATCACGCGTCATTTCCTATCACGCGACGAGGTTCGATCGCCGGAATTTAATTACGAACACGCGATAGAACCAGAACCGGCTCTTAGGAACTCTACGCGCGTCAGGCTCCTCTCTTTCAAAAACTGTTAACAAATCTTACGAAACATTTTCACAATATTTTGCAAGGACATAATATTATTGCCATAAAAATAAAATCTTCGTGCATGATCCTAACTCGATGGGACTATAGGGACGGTAGTTCGTGCTAGAAGCGGTTGTCGCTGAACCCGTGCGTCCACGTTGGACCAAGCTAGACCAGATAAGATCGATGTGATGCGACCGCGGTATCCGCGTTAATATTCAACGAACCTTTTCAACCGCGCCTTATTCGACGTCGCATCGCCGCCGCGACGCATAGCGCCTTCTAAAGAAATCAAACTCCCCCTGTGCCGGTCAAAATAGCGATTAGCTCCTTGCCTCACGATTTATTTGTCACGTGCGTCCGTCAGAACTAACTATTTATACCTGCAACAATGTAACAAATAAGGAATGCTCGAATGTTGTACCAATTTTGTATCGAAGGATCCTTGACTTTGCAAATTGTAATTGAACTCGAGCTTCGAATTGAAACGCGCCGAAAATACGAGTGAAATTCATCGCGTTGTGCGTCCGAGAGTCAAAGTCGTCGAAGTACGGCAAGGGGTTAATTTTTTGGAGACCCCGAAGAACGCGGAAAATTTGTAATGGCCCTAATTCGATGCCCAGAGACCGCCACCACGCGCTTCGAACCCTTTGTGCTTCGTGAAACACGCTCCGAAAAATATCCTGCCTCTCTCGTGCACCGATATTTCCGAGTTTATCGGCCCGAGACACGCCCGGTCTCGAGTCACGTTGCATCGATGACGTCGCGACGCGTGTTTCCTCGTGGTACGTTCTAATACGTTTTCGAAATCGAGCGATCACGAAGTGAAGCGTGACCGACGTGCGACGATCGAGATCGAATCTAAAGGCTTTCGTTGAGATAAATGAGCGTAAAGAAAATTCGCGCTAAAAAAAAATGGTTGCCTTTACTTCGATAATAAAGTTATTCGAGGAAACTCATGGTCAAACACGGAGTTAAACTGCAATAAATTACATGCACACCGTTAAACTCTTGCCATACCATTTATTTGTCTGGTGTGTGAGTCACGACGAGATATTCACAGCTACAATATCGATACGAACAAAGAAGGATTAAATGTTAGTAAAATGTTATGCGTATTTTATATTCGATGATATGGCTATGGACTTTACATACGAGCGTATTTAAAATTTTAGTAAGATTCATCGCGTCTAAACTGTGAGTGCGTCAGGCTCGTCAAAAATATGCTACAGGGTTAGAAAGGTTGACCATTTTACCCTGTGATCTGTTGTTAATTTGCGGTAGGATTAAGATATTTCTATTCAGATTCGATTAGATACACATGCATCAGCTTACAAACGTGCTCAGTGCATTATTTCACTCATGGCGACGGGGGGAAGTAATAATAAACAAAAAACATTCGCACAAGGAAAAGGAAAAAGTATAAAAAGCGCACTCTACACCTTTAGCGCTACTTTTAAACTGGAATAAGAAAAGCATTGGTTATACAATCCAACATGATCATATTATCCTCAAAGACTACAAGTTTCTGATCGGTTCGACAAGAGTCGATAAAAGCAGAATCAAACCTGTATATCAGCGAGGATAAAAGACATATTTATCTCGCATTTATTATTAAAGTTCGATTCATTAAACAGTGCTTCCCTTCTCTCCCTCGATCAAAACTTTCCTGAATGGTTGCGATCGTGACGGACAATCGTGCTGGAGAATGGAGTGCACGGGGGACGAGTTTGTACGTTTTTTTCATCGCGAAGTTCAAAGGAGATTCGATAGGTCGTTTTTGTATCGGCGAAATTAATTAATCGGCGAAACTAAACGCGCAAAGCGGCGAAACCGGGCCGGCCGTCGGTCGGAGGGAAATTTGATTGATAGGAGTCGAAGCGACCATCGGTGAAGCACTTTAGATAATTGGATACCGGTAAATCTCATTAAACAAACCGAACAAGTAGTTGCTCGGGGACAGAGCACGGTAACGTACTTGGATACAACAGATTTGGTAAATTACGCAGAAATCGAGACTCCATAAACTTATCGTTTCAATAAGATTAATTAACCAATTTTAATAACCAATTTGTTAGATCAATTTCATAATTATGGGCACACATATCCATTTACGGGAGTTCGGTCGAAAAAATAACCCGTTTTGAAGGTTTCGTTCGAAGAAGTATCAATGAGGATGAATTCCACGATCGATAACTCTGTCACGCACATGGCATGTCTGTGAAATTCACAAATCTTGACGCAAGCACGAACACGCCACGATCCTTCCTCGCAAAATTTGTGGGTGCACTGATTTAGTATTTTTTCATCCGTTTAAAGTGCATCGGAATAAATTAGAAATTACGATGGCTTATTGCTGGCCCTCCCGATAGCAATATTTTATAATATTAGATTGTTCAAAAAGTAATTTCGTTTTCTTTTTTATGAAAATGAGAGACGATTTTCATCTGATAATTTTTGTCTTGCTCGAATAGGATTTTTAAAAAAGTACATGTGGAAAATGCTACTTTTTCCATGTTTGATAGGGTACTAATCAGATGATACTTACTAGAATTAACTATCATTTTCACAAGCAATCTTGCTGAGAAAAAAAAATGAAATCACTTTCCGAACAACCCAATATCGTGGGCTGCGTATTTTTGTCGAAAGACCGCAAATTCAGCAGACTTAATTTTTATTGCAAAATATATCGAAACGATTGTGAGAGAACCCATATGTGCGCTCGTAGTTCAAATCGAATACGATTTCCAAAGACTAAATACGATTAATTAATACTATTTCCAAAGACTAAAATTAGTCCGCGAGAAATTACCGGAGTAAAATTCCGTGTCGTTCGACGGTGCTCCCGTGACGAAACGATCGTTCGAACAGATTCTGTTCGGAGCAGCCGGTGAGCGATCGATACGTCTCACCGGTCGACTGCCTCGTCGAGATTCGCGTTCACCGGTTTCGGTGACACGATAACGACGAAATCGGTCGATGGTCGCGTCGCTAGCAGGCTGATGTTAAACAGGGACGTATCGAGTTGCGGGCAAATCGAGCGTGAAACGCGTAAGCGAACACACAGAGCGCGGATCGTTGAAAATCTGCAGCGAAACGATATCGTTACCGGTCGTGAGAACCGTCTGACGGAGTCCGATCGTGTACGCTTCGGATCGGTTTCGGGTATTTTGCTCGGCGATCGAAAAGCGTTCGATGTCAGCTTCCTTTTCGTTCTCTGTTTCATGATTCCTCTATTTTGTCCTTTAACCCTTTTGAGACCGATTGCATACCTGTATGCAATTGATTTCCGAGGCTATATGACCGGTTGCATATCAGGTGCGCAATAGCAGTAATGAGCAATTACACTGTACAACAAATTTTGACTTTTCGATTTTTCTTGACCGCCACTATGAAATTCTTATAGATTTTTCTCAGCTGAATACGAATCTGAAATCCATTTTTCTCTGACACGTACAGTTTTTTTAGAAAATTAACTTTGGGAATTTTTTGTGCTTTTACTATAGCAGCTATTCAGTGGCCTTTTATACGAGAGAAATCTGTGAACTCTCCCGAGTAAAACGATATAAATTGTTATTACATTGTAAACATTTAAATATGTTTAAACAATAATCAACGTAAAAGGGACTCCAAAAATGCACAAATTTTTGCTGATATTTTTAAATTTATTTAAAAAACTATGAGTCTAAGTGAAAATCTAACCATCGTACGTGATAGAGCAGACATTCCTGCTGCAGAAATTTTTTGGAAATTTTTGAAATTCACATTTCTGGAAAATATCAATGCAGGAACCCATATATGTGATTCTATTTTTTAAATCTAGTACCGGCAGCAATAGTGTCGCCTGTTCAACTTACTTTTTTTGGGCATCAATGGCCCAATTAATAACAACAAATAATTTTCAAAAAATTGATTAAACTGTTCAGTTAGAAAGTTTTCAAGATACTACTTGCCAATAAGAAAAATGCTTTCGAGCGCAAAGGGCAAAGTATTTCGCAATATTCGATTGTGGAGTATCTTTCCAGTTGAAATGCGCGGTAGGGCAAGTTCTCTTTCTATCGACGAAGGTTACATTTATTGACATACAGGCTCGTATGAAGGTTCGTTGACAGGGTTTATCGAAGGGAACCGTCGAAATCGCGTCGTTCACGTCCGGAAAGTGATATCACCGGCAACGTCGACGACCCGTCGAAGATTTTTCGATGACGTTTGATCGAACCTCGAGATCCGTTCGATAGCTTTTACTCGGTCACGCGTTTCTCCCCGCTGTTTCCTCCAGAGATACGATAGGTACACGGACGTTCGTGGAATCGCAGGAAAAAGCGAGATTTGCTTACCGAAAGTCTTCGTTTAATCCGTCGCGATGGAACGTCTCTACTCTGCCTCCCCTGTCCCTCTCTCTCTCTCTCTCTCTCTCTCTCTCTCTCTCTCTCTCTCTCTCTTCGACCCGTAATCCCGAATAAAATCCCAAAGTGATTGCCTTCCTCTTTCTAGAAAGGCAAGGACGAATCGAAGAGAGCGGCGGGTTCTTCGCGTCAAAATCGTTTCTACGCGCGAACCTGCATCGTAAACGGGAAAGAAGCAATAGCGAGAGTAATCCGTGACGGGACATAAACGAAACGCCGATCGATCGTGGATTATCGAAATCGCCACGGTAAAGATTCGATTCACATTTCGTTCGTTGACAGCATTTTCCTCGAACGCGTGGTTTATATTGCCGGTAGCTCTTGCAGCGTTATTGTCAAATTTATACTCGAATCTCGGTTGAGTTCGTATCGGTACAAAATACGAAACAAATAACAAAAGGAAACACTTTTAAGAAAATCTTCTTTCTTGAAATGTAACTCTGACAACGGACAGTACGACCATAAAAAAGGTTATGCCAAAAACGAAAGCATAAGGAGAACATGGAGACAAAGGTTCACATGTAGAGAAAATCCGACATTTCATATGCACCGACCTAATATAACTCAAAATGTAAGAACGTAGACATGTATCTAAACATGGTCGCTAACGGCTAAAAAGCTGATGCGACATTAAATAAATAAATGAAAATAAAAAAAAACAGCGCGTTTATACTATAAATGTTGTCAGAAGTTATTAATCAGAAATCATTGCACCAAATCAAATGACGAATGCGAGTCGCCTCTCGAAGAGCAAAGGGTTTACCGAAAGCGAGAACGCGAACAAGCGTCGCGACGCGCGATCGTCCACGGTGCTATAATCGTCCCAGGAACTTGACAGTGACGTAAGAATGTAGGTCAAGGGGCGAGACACCCCCGGTGTTTACCGCCGCCACGTTCAAAGGAACTAATTTTCTGCAAATTACGCGCCAATTCCCGTAGTATCCCGTCTCGTTTGATCTTTCGGCACGCCTAATCGTACGCGATCTCTGCCCATCAAGATCCCACGAAACCTTGGAATTTCTATTATCAACGTGGAACTTGCTTACCTGTTCGAATCACGGTTAACTCGTTCACTGTCACGGTACAAATTGACGTGTTCCGACAGGCTGTATGCGATACAAATTATCGAGAAGATGGACAGTCAATTTGTTCGGTATTTGTACTCGGGATTCGTTTTCTTTCCAATTATTATTTTAATCGGATTTGTACAGTTGGTCAGACTATCGTGACATGCGTTAACGCTAATCAAACCAAAGTTGTCAAATGACCCTTTCACAATTTTCCTACTTTAACCCTTTGCCTTATATCGTCTCCCCCACGCGTGACGCACGTAACCGTTGCAATGCGACAAGTCTGGCTTATATTTTCACCACGATTTAATTTGCGAACTTAATTCTAATTGCAATCCGTCCACCAATGATTGCCATATCCAAAATATGCGTAACATTTGACTAAACTTTGTCTGTCTTAACGGTACATTGATAATTAAATCGCCCTGTCTGACGCACTTGCCGAAAGAATCATAAGTGAAAGGGTTAAGTTACAAAATTTGATAGGGTGGTTTTCTTGTAATCTATGCTGATTCTCGTCAGGATAAGTAATTAACGTGTGCATTAATTTATGTTTCATAGTCCGTTCGCTTATTTCTCGACTTCTTTATTAACGCCGAAGTAATTGTGCATTATACACAATCGTATCTCGAGAGAATCGAATTCTCGAACAAAAATTCGAAGGCGAATTCGAGTTCGAGGTTGAACTCGAAAGTGGGGAACCCGAGGACGAACGAGCAAGCACGTTGCCACGTTCTTCGATACCGAATACCGATACGATTCGTATCATGATCGTTAACGGCGCGTTAACTACCACCACGTCGTTCAGGGACTAGAAAGTCCCACGTCCTCTTACGTGACTTCCGCGCGTCCGGTGTCCGGACATCCGTAATGCCGTCAACGTTGGTGGTTGACACGAGCCAAATCGTCGCGAGAACGTTTCTTCGCAACCTTCGAGATACGCAAAAGCGCGTGTGTAAGGCGAAAGGAAAGAACATGAACAAACCCGCTTCTGACTTGTAAGAGAAAAGAGTATGAACATTAGATTTATGGACGTTTAATGACCAGTTGTGTCTAAATTGAATAATTGAATTGAATTGAAGTTCAATTGAAGACCAATTGTGTCTAGTGTCCAAAACTACCGACGTATAATGCGCAATTACTTTGACGTTAAAATGAAGTTGAAAAATAAATGAACAAACGATGAAACATAAATGAATATATTTATAGATTCTTTATTTTCATGACAATCAGTACAGATATCAAGAAGTCATTTGACCCCTTTGGTAGTTTTACTTTGAATAAGTGTTATTCAAATCACTAATAAATGATAATTATAAGGAAAATTATTTTTCTATCGTTGTTCCCACCCATCACTCGCCACAACCAGGATGAATTCGATCGTAGGAGCAGCGGTGTTCGAGGAGGATCGAATGTGCGGACAGTTCGATATCGATTGGACGGTAGGTGGACACCGAATGGATCCTCGACCTGCATTCGATGCTCGAGGACAATGCATCGAGGTCCCTTTTGTTTGTCGGTCAACACCGAAGGCATCGACGTCGACGAGTAGCTGGCAGATTGCCAGCGGCTATAGCGCACCAGCTAGCGCCTGCATGTATACACGATTCGCGCGTCGAGTTGGACATCGACGCCTCAATTATCGACGTGAGCGTCGAGCGATCGATCCTTCGGCATCCGGCGCTCGCGATACTTCACCGTTTCCGCTCGCGGTACTTGGCCGTTCCGAGCGAACAGCCCGGAACAAAGTCACGAACGATCGTTCGGATGTTTTCGTAGAAAAATCCTGTTGGACGGACGCCAATGAACGTTTGCCCTTACGGAACGTGCACGGAACGGGGCTGGAAAATGATTGGGGTCGAACGAACAACGTTTCTTCCCCGAAACGAGAAAGAACAAAGCCGACGCGATGCGACGATTTAACTCCGCAGTAAAGTCCGCAATTTAGTCTCGAAAATGAACTTAGTGAAATCGTTGCAACCAAACGATCACGGGTGTACGCGATCGACATGGGAAAAGTTTTTTCGCATTAAAGTCAAACGGATATATTTTTAACGCGTATTTATTTTTAATCAATAATATAATCACCTTCGTCATCAACAACCTTGTTGCCATCTATTGAACAAATTTTTGAAGCGTACAATGAGCTGATAAATAGCAAACGAATATCGAGATGCGCAGATACATTACTTTCGGGTCCTCCTAATATAATATAATTATAGCTTCTATTACAAATGGTAAGAAAAATAAGGAGATGTTACACCTTTATTAATACATAATAAATATGTCACCCCGTGAAACGATTACGATCGATTTATTTATCAAAACTATTTATACGATCCAAGAGAAATGCGACGTCGTGTCACGTTCGACACGAGAGTGACAAGGGTTGGACATAGTGAAATGGTCAACAGTGGCAATTAACGCTTTAACAGCCGCACGTCTACGCAGTCAAACATCGCCAGGGGTCGGCATTATTTTCCAAGAATTAATTTAATGAACTTCATGCAAATTCGCGAAATAGTTCAACGTATGCGAACGTACGCATAAAAGAAATGACAGCAACATCACATTTCATACAACAAATTTATC
Source organism: Coelioxys conoideus (assembly GCA_947623535.1). NCBI lineage: Eukaryota > Metazoa > Arthropoda > Insecta > Hymenoptera > Megachilidae > Coelioxys > Coelioxys conoideus. Next base: position 38,717,415 of record OX392449.1, on the reverse strand, counting down.
GATTTAACAACGAATTTAATATTCCTCAACAATCATTCATCAGGCAGTTAGAAATTATACATGGCTCAACGTTATAAATTAATACAATTTCGTTGTTAAATGAGAGCGACATAAATGTATGACAAAAAAAACGGAAGTTACTTATGACTCGACCTGATAATTTACTCGGCTCGACTTGCATCTTCTTTGTCCATAGATCAGCATTTTATAATTTAAGTTGCACGCCAATGTCTCGGTATAAAAGTTACACAAAAATGTCACACGATTATCCGATTTGGACTTCCGTGCGACGCATTCCGGGAGGTCGATCGATACACGAAAATTATCGAGAACGATTCGCGCGATTTTTCCTCGAACTATCGCGATTCATAGGTTTTCGATAATGAACACGGACAGCCTCCGAATAGTCTGGGGTTCCCTGTCTACGAACCGCGAGAATTATGAAGGCACGCAACCCGACCAGAATTTACGGTCGCGCAATCACCTATAGGGAAGATCGGGCTATTTTGGGTGCGGACACGGCGAAACCGAACGTACAGCGAAAATGGAACGAGCCTGTGGGAATTAACGGTGCAGGCGATGCGTAACCCGTCTACGCAAATAGCCGAGCACCACGAGCGTCCCGAAGCGGAGTCGGGACATCGACAAACTTTCTTTCGAACCCGACCCGTCAACGGCTTTCCACGCGCACAACCCTTTCCACGTGATATCAACCCTTTTTTCGCGACTCGGCGTCCGTGCAGGCCTTTCAGAGCCCAATTGACACAGCTTCGGGTCACACATTTTACATTACACAATTTTGTCGATGTTCTTTCGTCAAAATGACTGTCCTGTTTCATCGAGTCAGCTTCGAGTTAACCCCTTGTCGTACCATTTTTTGTTAGAAACGTCAGACAAAACTTACTACTCGTAGATATTATATTAGATCGAGTGATAAGTAACACGCATTTATGTCGCTCTCATTTAATAACGAAATTATATTAGTTTATAATATTGGACCTGGGAAACAGTTCGTGGCGTTTGTTTTAGTAAAATTCAACTGTTCTTCATATTGTGTGAAAATGATTTTATTTAAACCAAATATTGCCTTTAAAAGGTGTCGTTAAAGTCGGAAGAACGTCTTTTAAACTTGTAAGAATGATATCAAATGGTTTTGGTCACTCGTTCCTGGATCAGTCCGAAGTCGTAGTGAAAGGTTTAAGCCGCAACCGCGTCACGAGACAGACCCCCCAAAGTGTGGCGAGGGTGTAACGAATATCGATTTTTGCAGGAAATGCGCAACGATTTTCCAATCTGAACCATCGTGCGACGTGAAAACTGTCGCTAGAACGCGTTAATCGATATCTCCGTTTTTCCGCCCGGCTACGTGCCCCGACATCTCGGACGAGTATTAATTAACCGACGATATCACGGTGCTCGCGATATTGCTCGTCCCGACGACTTTTAATTACGCCGGCTACTTTGAAATCGCCGGCTCCGTCCGCGGAATTGAATTTCCATCGTCGAAAGGAGAGCCGGTCGATCAATTCCCGAACGTTGTTTCGCGGAAACTGCGAAATCGGAACGAAGTTACCGCAGGCAACGTCCGGCTGTACGTTCCTGAAGCGAGCATCGATCCGTCGTCGTTTTCCAACGCATCGCCGGGAAACAAAGGAACAACGAAAGTCACCGTGAGCGTGTCGCTTTGCCCGGAAATCGGTTTTCCATCGAAACTCGTTCCGAGCGCGAAACGTTTTCATCCGCGACACTCAGCCTCCGGGAAACTTGATTTCCTGCGTGTCGTTTACCGACCGTTGTAACAACGATACCGTCACGAGTCGTCGCGATTTCTCGCGTGCTCCTTCGCCTATCGATTCGTTCGCGATCCGTCGACGGGTTTACAGGAAGAAAACGTTTCGAGCACGATCCGACCGGTCGTAAAGCCGTCGAACGGTAAACGAACCGGCCACGGGGAGTAACTCCGGAACGGAAGCGGAGTATATTTTATAGACAGGGGGTTAAATATAGTCCGCGTGGTTCAATGGAATCGTTGTTGTACCAAAACCGTGCCACGATCAACGTACCCGGGATGTTCTTTAATCTCGGAACGATATTATTCTTGGAAACGAACTCGCGCGTGGCCTAGCGATCGGTTTCGATTCGTAAACGATTCCGAGATCAACGAGCGGTTTATGCAAGTTAGGGAACACCGGGTGCAACAAAATTAGACTTTGTTCCGGGATCCGAATAAATTAACCCTCGCCAATCCGTCGTCGATGTTGGAAATTTCGCGGTGGGCGAAACTCGGAAACAGTGATCAAAAATCGAATTTGATATTCGAAAGGTGATTCACGCTCGACGTTTGTTAAACACTACACTACCAAAGGGGTGAAATGACTCTTTAACGTCAAAATAATTGTGCATTATACGTTGGTAGTTTTAGTGTTAATACTGTAATGTGGGACACTATTTAACTAAATTCATAGTGTTGCACATATTATATATAAACATAATAAAACAGCCGATAGTGATAATAATAGAGAGATAAGAATATCGAAAAAGTTCATCAAACTTTTCAACCAAAAGGAAGTTGCTACCAGTTAAAATATCTTCGAACGCAAGGAGTTAAAATTCGTTGAAGTAATTATGCCCTCGCTTTAATAACATCTTAAAGTACACGAAACGAAGTAAAATAAACTGAAATACCGAGGATGTGATATAAAATTTATTCATGAAGATTAATAGTAATTTCCTGTTCGTTCTATCCTGAGTATATTTTTATTTCTCCGGCATGCTCATAAATAGCCAAACATACTCGAAGAGATCTGCAAGAATTTATTTTGTTATCTCCGAGTATACTTTGTATAAAAATATTTCGGTCAAGAATCATCGTAAAATTATGTTCTTTTTTTTTTTAAATGGAAGTTCGACATCGCTACCTTAAGATACTGTAGTTCGATTCTATGCATCCCTATCAGCTAGAAAACGGTTAAGAAAGTGTTTCTCGAATCGAGTACAGGAAGAAAACCGGAAAGAAAACGTGTCGTTCGGCGCACGTGTTTCCTCGGAACATTATCTCGCCGGAGTTTTCCCGGTAATCGATAAAACCGTGGGACCGGTCGGGAGAATCCGTGATCCCGCGTCTCCTTCAGGAGAACTACGAACCTTTGTGTGCGGGAAGCGAAATTTTCCGTCGGAGGAAGCCGAAACCCGACGAAATCGCACGCATCGCGACGCTCTGGAGAATGCTGGGTCGTTTCGATCGGCATCGATGACTCACCGTCTCCCTAAGACATTCTCCCAAGAAAGTTACGAAAGCTCACGGGGTTGCTACGATGACTCACTCGCGAGATTCACCCTCTGGACCGATGTCCTCGTAAAAAAGAGTACATAATTTATTATAACAAAAAGAGAACAATGTGTTGGTTCAACGCTTGAAGAACCGGCATTAAATGCATGCTTACGTTCAAATTGATAATAAAGCAGGAAAACAGATAAATAAAGGCTGCAGCATCGCCTAACATATCCAACCATTCATTAGCTAGATAAAACGCGACAAACAATTTGACAACAGTACATTGCATCGGTTAGTATATTTGTTTATAACAAATCTGACCAAATATTTTCACATTCATTCGTTACATCTTCCATAGTTACAAAAAACTGACCCAAGCATTTTCAATTACAAAAATGAACAAATTTTGAAGTGAACAAATTTCATTTCCTACCCAAATCCTTTCTCGCATCCTCGATTGTTCGTCAGGAGAATGTGATCATCGACGAGGACCAATAAACGTTCCGTTAATCGGGTATTTCTATAAGAACGAGCCGAAAGTCGGTTCGGAAATTGAATCGGGAATCGGTAAAATTCGATGATGGACCAAAGAACGTTCCAAGATGGGACGATCGTCGATTCGCGAACGACAGGGCAGAGAATCGACTCTGTTTCTCGACGGTGCAACGATTATTAGCGGGCAAAACGATGCTCTTGCCCACCCTCGTCCGTTCCCGACCCTTCACATCCTTCGTCCGACCGCTTTTATCGCAATCCCTTTCGACAGTCGTCGACCCTCGCTTCTCTCCCTTTCGATTCGCGCTCTCCACAACCCCTCTCTGTTACCCCGTGCATCGCGTTATCCCCTTCGATCGATATCCGATGCCCGTACCGATAGCGCGGACCACCAAAATATCGGTCCTTGAATCGAGGAAGCATCCAGATAACGTCGTCGTAAAAAACGATTCTCCACGGCGACGTAGCGTCGACCTAATCTTCGAAACAACCTGCTCGCGTTTCCGTTTTAACCCTTTCAAGCCGTGTAACGCGCCAGATTCGATCTTCTCGAGACTCGGAAATTTATTCTTTAACTTAAATGTACGTAGAAATTTGACGGAATTATATATTGATTAAAATTTGTAGAAAATGAATATAAATATAACGGGATTATTTCATTGATGGTAGAAAATAAAAAGATATTAATTCATGAGATTTGAGCTTAAGGCTTAAACTTGTCCAGGTTCGTCGATTTCCGGATCCCGCGCCGGAAAGCAATTCGCTCTCTTCCTCGATCGGTCCGCGTTGTCTTTTCAATTATTCTAGCCGGCAACTTTCCACCGAAGCGGAGATATTTCCGTCGGCTAATTACCGCGAGGCTGTCAGTCCCCATCGCGAAGGAGAGTGACGCGAAAACTGACGTACACCCTTCGCTCCCTTCGTACGCCGCGCTCGACGTCGTTTGCCATTTTCCGTTTGCCATTTGTTCGTCGGGTAACCCCTTCGGGCTTCGGATCGATTTCTGCCGGCGATCGATCGCTTTATTAGGTCTGCTAGAATGTTCTAACACTTTGCATTCGTACATAAATCTATTGCTAATTTTAGTGAATCGATTTCTTATTTTCGATTGCGAAAATTATTAAGAAGCTTATGTTGAAATGAATGTTAACAATCATCGAGATAAAGAATCTTTCTATACACTGGTTTAAGTATTATACAGTATTTACTTCTTTGTACAGTTCATTTTCAATTTAGAGTGGTCATCGAACTTCCGTAAATCTAGTGTTAAACGTTCATGAATTATTTCATTAAAATTATTGTTTCTAATAAAACTCCTAGTTCTTTATTGGTTTAAGTCTTTGAGGCACAGAATTGACCTGTGTTGCACAGAAATTTTATCGCGTTTCGAATTAACGCTTGCCATATCACCCACATACGGGTGATGTATGGACTCATACATAAATCTATCGCTATTTTTAGATGAAACATTTGACATAACAAAGTATACAAAATTTTTGGCAAATACATTAAAGCTTATCGTATAAATAAGGATCCAATGTTGTGAAAATTGTCTATAAAATTGATCGACAATAAAAGTACATCCTGAAAGAAATTGAGACTGTTTTAGGGTGGCACTCAAGGAGTTAAACCAAAAAGTTTTTGAGTTATCCGCCAACAGTGAAAATACCATCGAGTGCAAAGGGTTAAAGCGAACAGGTTGCGACTGCGAAGAAATCGCGTTAAGGGGGTTCGCGACCCGGGGTCAGACGGGAAGACGTTCGTGGCGAGGTCGACACGGTTCGACGTGTATCGCGATCGATCGATCACCGTGCAAAGAAGGAAGTTTTACGGAACCGTTCATCGCCGCGATATATCGATTCGGTTGTCTCGGCCAAATCCCGGCAAGTTCGCGTAATACCCGCATTATGCAAATCGTGCACCTCGGCCGCCCTCTAATTACGCTTTTAACTCGTTTAACCGCGGATCGATCGGCGAGTCGCGCACGATCGACTCGATTTCCAGAGAGAATCGAAAGATCGACGGTATCGCGAGATCGCAAAAGGGTTCGTCGAAGATTCTTCGCGGCTACCCGATAAATAACGTTCCCCTCCGAAGAGATTACGCCGGAAACCCTGATAATCCGGCCGAAAGCGAAGCTTCCTTCCTGCGAGGATTAATTCGGCCGGGTACATCGACGCGTTTGCGAAGGTAATTAGTTTTGCGGCGACGAGGGATCCAAGTTCTATCCTTGCCGTTTCCGCGAGACAGCCGATCGAAAACGTCGAACGACGTCGCCGGGAGCTAGGGAAACGTTTTAAACGATTACGGGGTTTTGATTTATGCGACGTCGCGGGATCGAACGACGCGCACGTCCATTACAAAGACGACGGCTGCTATACATATTCCGCTTCGGTGACCGACGCTGGAATTTCGCGACGATCCACCATCGATCACCGTATTTCGCAATGAATTAACTCTTTGAGTGCCGTGTCATCCGCATACGGGTGACGTATGAATTCATACGCAGCTAAATTTACACAATTTTAAATTCGGTATAATTATAAATATAAATTTATAGATTAAATGTTAGTCAATTTTATTCATATCTATATTTTCTTTTAAATAAATTGAATGTATAAATTTATTTGAATTTAATTTATATATAAAAATTAAATTTATTAAATTTAAATAATTAATAGGATAAACTATAAATTAATAATATAATTGGATTTTTTTTTATTTTGATAAAATATTTTTAAACTTGAATGTAGATACTAAATTTTGACGAACATTAGAGGAAGAGTCGAGATGAAAAAGTCGCAAGCTCACGTTATTGGCAGTCTGTTAGGGAGTACTCGCGGTATTCCAAACATCGTGATCTGGTTTTCTTCGGCTCTATGTAAGCTGTTCAATCGGAAGGTTGCGGAGGCGTGCCGGAAGCGGAAATAACGGGCGACAACGCGATACGTCGCGCGTTGGCGCACGCGAGCGACCTCTCCTCTCGAAATAAATCGACTTCTCCAAATTGCCGTCCGATGCAAATTAATTCGTTCGCGATTTACGCGTCGCGACAGGAAGCTCGATGCACGAATCACCGGCCAACTTCGCGCGAAATTGCTCCTTAACGCGTGAACGTTTCTGGCGATACATCACGAGTGAATATATACTCTTCCTTCACCGAATAAAGGTTTTTGCTTAGGACGAAAAATCGCGTAACACGAGGAAAACACGATGTTTAGCATTTTTGGCAAACAGTATGTTTTATTTTCACAGGATAGGTGAAGGTAAAAAAAAATTTATATATATGTTGATTTTGTTGACCCGTTGAGTTACCATCGTGATGTTTGTTCACGACTACGGTGAACTCGTGCCTACACTCCCGCCTCTGAGCGCGCGCAATTTTCGCGCTCTGAATGGTCAGTGTTTTTCCTTAATAATTTAAAAACGAAGCCTCATCCGATATTTTGGCAAAGGAAATAGTTGTTAAAAATAACCCCACCACCACTCCTTTGCGGCTCCGACAGTAATTGTGGGACACACTGTGTACATACAAGTTTCCACACAGAAAAAATCGATCGATCTCGGTTCGTGATTCGAATTACACGAATGGTTCGAACACGATGATTCGCGCGGTACCCTATTCTTCAACGGGCGTAGAATACGTAGGGCTTTTACTATATCGATCGGTTAGAAATAGCCCCACAGCGGGTCAACGCGCAAGTTTTCGCGTTAAACGTTATCGATCGTTCGCGTGAAACTTTCTCGAGAGAAAAGGTGATTTTTCTCCACTCTTCGACGTTCGCGAATCGTTCGGTGAATCCCGGCGTCCCGTGAGGATCGTCGTGGAAATGGGAGAGAAGGCAAGAAGGCGGAGAACGCAAGCGGAAAGACGAGAAGGCAAGCAGGCATGCGAGCAAGAGACCGGCCGAGCGAACAGTTTGTCCGGCTACGAAGAGAGCAAAACCAGCGTGGCGCGGAATGCACAATAAGCGTTGGGTTACGATAAACTGGCCAGAAACAATGGAGCTTGCCGGAGCAACGTGCTCCGAACTGTGCAGCCAAGCTTCGGCTATCGAGTTACAGCCACGCCGTGCACGGGTCCCGAGTTACGACGCTCGCCTAGGGAGAAACAGAGAGATCCACAACAAAATCCCATCGTTGGCCAACTATATTTCGTACCGAATCCTCGATATCGCTCGTTTCGTGCGACGACTTCGATGTACCATCCACTTAGCCGCTGTATCGAACTGTATCGACGTACTTCGATACACAGTCGTTTGATGCACTGATACAATCATATATAGTCGTTTGATGCACGGATATTATTACATACAGACGATTGATGCACCGATACGATCATATACAGTCGTTTGATGATACACGGATACAATCATATAGTCGTTAGATTGTATCCATGTACAATCACATACATTCGTTTGATGCACGGATATGGCAATATACACAGCCGCTCAAAAATATGTGGACACTTCCTTAACACGTTGACTGCCACCCATATGTGGGTGACACTCAAATTTCTATACAGATTTAACAGCCATATTACTCAAAATTCGTTCACTTTTCTAATTGTACATACTCGTACCAGTTGCTTGGAACCGTGAAGAACAAATACATCAAAGTATCGTGAATATATTTGGTAAGGCTTGATCGAAATGAAAATGAGACCTAATGCAATTCTAAATTGCTTCCACGTGCTTTGAAATCGTGAATGTCTGTAGTATACGACGCGTTCAGAGAGGTAGAAGTAGAGAAGCGGAGAATAAAATCGAGAAGCTAGAAGAGGTGCTGCTGCTTGTACGCGCTATACCTCGAGAGAAAAAAGCAGGCAGGTGTTCCGTTTGCCTCGTCGTTGATTTCGACGTTCCTCTCGCGCGAACATAACTCCGTGAAAGTCAGACGAACCGGAATAGCGATCGAGCAGTCAGATTTTCGGTAGCGAGGAACGGTCGTTGGTTGATATACGCGATTAACGAGACTCAGGGAACCGAAACGGAAAGAGAGGAAGAAGAGGACACGTTGCAAGACAAAGAGGAGACGTTACAAGATGAAGAGGAGACGGTGTAGTACGAAGAGGAAAGCGAGAAAGACGAAAGGTTTAGTACGAAGAGGAGACATTATAGGACGAAGAGAAGACGTTGCAGGACGAAGTGGAGACGGTGTAGTATGAAGAGGAACGAGAGAAAGACGCACAGTGTAGTAGGAAGAGGAAGAAGAGTAAGACGAACAGTGTAGTAGGAAGAGGAAAAAGAGTAAGACGAACAGTGTAGTAGGAAGAGGAAAAAGAGTAAGACAAACAGTGTAGTTCGAAGAGGAGACGTTGCAAGACGAAGAAGTGACGTTGCAGGACGAAGAGGAAACGATATAGTACGAAGAAGAAAGATAGAAAAACGAAGAGTGTAGTACAAAGAGAAAAGAGAGAAAAACGAACGGTGTAGTACGAAGAGAAGACGGTGTAATATGAAGTGGAGACGTTACAAGACGAAGAGGAGACGGGAATGGAGAGAAATAAGAATAAGAAGGTTTAATTTTGTCGGTGGGGAACGATAGGAGCACGCGTCGACGGGCCGGGGCAGTTGGAAACGATAACGAAGCACGGAAGCGCGGCAAGAAATCCGAACGACGAAGCAAAGCCTGAAGAAAGAAGAGTGGAAAGGATCGCATACCTGCGGAGCAGGTGTTCCCTCGAAGACCGGCTTTTCGTCCTCCTTCCCTTCGCGCATACGCGTCCACCGACGTGCACGGTTTCGAGCATACACGGTATACGGTGTACGAGTATAGGAGGAAATTGCAAATATCGTGCTGGTCTCCTAAATCGCACCGCATTCAAATCTCGCTAAATTGTTGAATGGACGTGTCAAACAGAGACGTTTATAAGTTGAAAGGTAAATATTACGGTACGAGGTAAAATAGTATCTTGAAAGCAACGTTTAGAGCCGTTTGTAAGAAATTTAGAAAATCAGATAAGAGCAATGTGAAATTTTAATTACGAGTTTAATCGTGTTTATTGTTATATGAGTAAAATTTTCTGAGATTCTTGTAAGACAATGCTGTTTTTAAAGATTGAAATTACTGAGACCCTTCTTCAAAATTAACTGAATGACCTATAAAGGCTCAAAACGATAAAAATCTATGAGTTTCATTAGAAATAATAATTTTAATGAAATATGAAATAACATGACTAATATTATATAATGTGAAATAATTCATGAACTATTTAAATGGTATTCTATAAAATTGTCAAGGTAAATTCTCTGACAAACTTTCTAAAACTTCATACCGATAGAAAATCGGGTACCACGTGTTGGAGTATGGGGTCAACTCTAATGAAACAACTCTGAATATTTTGAAGTGAAAAACTTTTGTTCAAAGACTCAGAAAGATGTCTTGATCGTTCGACTCTCTAACTAAGAACGAAGAAAAACTTTCCCTCCTTGAAAATGTATAACAGAAAAATCTGGCATCCACTTCTATAAAGAAAAATAACGGCCTGGGTCTGTAGCGAGTTTATAACACATGCCTCTTAGGTCCAGAGTCACAGGCCCATCGACTTTAGAGACAAACTCAGACTTTTTCTTTCATGACAAAATCAGTGTCTCTCATTGCCAAGGTTCATTCTTGTATTTATCTAAAAAGAGACAAACTCAACCTTTTCTTTCATGGAAAAGTCTGTGTCCCTCATTGTCAAGATTCACTCTTGCATTTATTTAAATAGAGACTAGCTCAGACCTTTCTTTCAAGACAAAATCAGTGTCTCTCATTATCAAGATTCATTCTTGCATTCATGTAAAAAGACGCAAACTCAGACCACTTCTTTCGCAAAAAGATCGGTGGCTCTCATTGCCAAGATTCATTTTTATATTTATCTAAAACGAGACAAACTGAGACCTTTTCTTTCATGAGAAAATCCCAAGATCGAAGCGAAAAAGTAATATAACGTTATGGTAATATAACAACACATCCAGCAGGAAGGGTAAAAACGCGAGAGTGTTTCTCACTGAGGATCGACCGTCCTCGAGGTCGATTCTCGTTTCTGGTACACGTTTGGCCCCATGCCCGCTAAAATTGACCGTGTTTTAATTACGCGGGCCGACTCGTTGCTCCGGCGTTTTCGCGTCCAATAATGGACGCTCGCGTTTACTTTGCTCGCCGCGATCAATTACCGGTAAAGTTCAAGTAGATATAACGCGCAACAAGTAATCGCGAGGCGCGATCGCGTTTTATCGCCGGTCGAAAGAACGGATTGGCAAAAATTCGAGCGCACGGTGAAGATCGCGTCTTGTACGTCGACGGTGTTTACGGTATTCGAGATATTCCTTCTTCGAGAAAGTCTGGCCTTCCTGGGAATTGCCGTGGACCGATCGCGAGCCGAGAGCGATAAATTTATCCTGGATAGGGTCCCCTTCCTCTCCTTCCGGCCTGGTTCAACGGGGGTGTACGAAAAGACAAAAATAACCCCGAAGACGGTTCTCCACCCCGGCCGAAGAACGTACACCGTCACGGAAGAATGCGTTCGTTAACATTTAACGAGTCGCCACTTGCTCTCCTCGAAATCAGGTTTCAGGGAAAAAATGTGGACAATACACTCGACACCATCGGCTGTTCCCGTTGATAGAAATGAAAATTTAATGTTGGATTATTGTAATCCTTTCTATACGCGCAAATATGAATCATGACAATGAAAGACATTGGTATTGAACGAAGGAAATTTTGTTGTTATCTATTCCGAGTTAGAGAATAAAAGTAAAGACATCCTTCAGACCCCTCATAAAATCTTTCCATAAAGAAATAATCGGAGTTATTTCGTTAGAATTAATCCCATATTTCAATATTTGTAATGGAACACGCAAGGTGTTGCGGCGCATTCATGAAATCATTGTTGTGAGACCCACTCATCGACAACAGAGATAGCCTATCGCTTCACAAACACATAGAATCATACTGTGACAAACTCATTCAGCACTCTTACTCATCCTGTCCGATGCACTCTGCCCTTATACTAAGCATTCTATTGACATTACTCACCCTGGACTCGATACATATAAACACGTCTCTTTCGACATCTCTCAGTTCTCTATAATTTGTGCTTTCGCGCGGAACTTATCGTCTCCGAATAAAGCCTTCGAGTTTATAATACAAGTATTGTATTTATTCAATCAATCTTGAACTCAACATCAGAAAGCCATTAGGCTGATTTAACTTCAGAAAATGCATAAATAATCAAATTGGGGGTTTGTTCACCCCCAGCAACACTCTAATCCCCACTACTTTGTTCTGGAGAGAATATTACATTTTCTCTTTAAGGTAGATTTCCAATAACTGTTCAAAGAGTACACAACCAAATATATTTATCTTTAAAGTAACGTTGTCCATGTGTTAACATTTTTATTTAATTCTCCTGATTCAAGTCTTAGTTTTGACAAAACAATTTATCCTCGCCGATTGTTTGATTATTTTTGCCTTTCGAGTGGATTCACCGACGAACATACGCAAGATTTGTTCCCGGTAAAGCGAAATACGAGTTGGCCAGCGATCAAACCGCGGAGTTACGAGGTTCACGTCGGAAATTTCACGGAAAAGCGAAAGAAGTGCAACACGTTTCGGAAGGAGCGATGATAAGAAAGGATTACGAGGTCGTGACACGCGTCAGGCGCGAATTAAGCACCGAAAGAACGAAGCTTCCGTGGTTTTTACTTTGATTTCCCGTCACGCACGAGGCCGTCGACAACAATGAGCGATCGCTTTCGATAATGTGCTCGCTAAATTCGTTAATGGTCGACCACGTGCGTGGACTCGATTCTTTCGGTCGTATGACACACATATGTATGGCGTACACATTCGACCGACAGATATTTGGACTTTGAACTAAAGTAGAAAAGAAAATAAATAAAGTACGACACGTAAGCTAATTTACACAATGATCGTTTATCTTGAAAAAAGTTAATGTACATCTTGATAAAAGCTTCGTGATAGTTTTTGTAATTTAAAATAAGAAACGTCATGAGTCATTTTTGGCTTACAAAAGACTTACAAAATTACAGGTGATATAGGCATTTACATATTTACAAAATTTTACGATAAAACGTTTAACATGATTAATAGCGCTGTTTAAAAGCGGCGCTCGTACCCACGGGTCATCTGGTGGATTTCGAGTTGAAGCAAATGGGGTTAAGCCGCGAATCGTACAAGAACAATCGACGAGAATCGACGTTGGAATGCTGCCGTGTTCGATTTCGAGAGAATTAATCGACGACGCGACGAAGGAGTCGCAGCATCGGGGCGCTAATGTAGGCGGCGCGACGGAACCTCCTAACTAGATTAATTATCGATAACGAGTTTCCATCGAAGAATGATCTTCGACGTCGCACCGAACCCAACCGATATCGTTAACCCACCCTCCTTCCCGATTTAGGTAATTTACACAAACCGGAAGACAACGTCGAGCGCGATTTAACCCCTTCTGATACGATTTCTTCCGCAAACGCGTCATACATGACACGTCATACACGTCTTCGTTACTACGACATTAAATTGAACAATAAATTTCAATATATATATTTAAAATTGAAAAATAAATTTCAATATATATATTTAAAATTGAAAAATAAATTTCAATGTATATTTCAAATTGAAAAATAAATTTCGATGTACATTTAAAATTGAAAAATAAATTTCAATATATGAAATATCTCGAATTTCAAAACAGCGAAATATTAATGAATAATCTCAAAATAAGATCAAATATGAGCACATGAGCGTATTCAAACTGTCAGCGAGATTCATTACGTGTGGACCATGTGTGTATCACGAGTCAGACTCGTCAAACCATAGCAGAATGTTAACACCGATTGGTCGCTTTCTCGAAAGAAAGGAAACGAGACGACGAAAGAAGATCGAGAGTGACTTCTTCCGGGTAACGGCGCGGTTCGACCAGTTTCTTCCGAGAGTTCGATCACGGGTCGTGTACGTTACGATGACGGGACAAATAAACGTTTCCCTGTAGCGTCGAATAAAGGAACGTCGGTTCCCGTTGCCCGTAGGAGCGACGACGCGTGCCGGAAGTCGTTGGTGTCCGTCGAGTCGGTGGCTCGAACGAGACAAAAATTACGTATCATTGTTTCCGCCTATTATAAACACGTAGCCGGTGATCGCGAACGGGTCGTGGTTGCACCGGTGACACCGGTAACGTACGTACGCGGCACGTGCCAGCTGCAATTATTACGCAACGCGCTAACGATGAATGAACGACCGAGAACTTTACGGTAGGTTGACTTTCACGGGAGCGAACGACGATAATTATCAGCGTTCGATGCGCGCGTAACGTCGTTCGTTAACGTCCGAAGCGAACCGGTTGAACGTACGATTCGAGGGGAATCGATCGATCGCGAGCAAAGGTCAGTCGGAAGAACGTGGGTGCATCGTGAAGGTTCGCGAGTGCGTGCACGCGTGCAACCGGTTGCCCAGAAAAATAACCGGAAACGGGAGGAAAGAGCATCGCCGATGCGACTTCTTTCGAGTTACGCGCGCGAAACTTTCGGTAAACGCTTCGCCTACGTAATCGACGAGTAATCCAGTTTATAGAGAACTTACAACGTAGCATAATCTAATTCAGACCTCGAACCCAGGAGCTCGATCGTCACGCTGTGTGTACGCGCTTCCGCCTAAGCTCCGTGCAAACCTATCGATACTAACGCTATCGCGTGGCTAGATAGTGTTGCACGGATCGCTAACACACGACCGTAATGAATTTGTATATTCAATGTTAACTTGTGGCAGTAAACCGAAGGAATTCTTCGTACTTCTATCTTTATCTCAACTTATATTTGAACCTTTTCTTTAATGGATCTAAATGGGAGAACAACAACATCCAAATTGAGTGATTTACATTTGTAGACTGTGTTAGAAATAGGTACAGAACCAGATATTAACCCTTTAATATTATACCCCGGATGTGGTGTATAAACCACGTGTTAAAATTATAGCCAAAGAGTGTGGTAACAACAACTAGCTAATTTTTACTAACACCAAATAGCGACTGTATAATAAAATAAAAACGATGGTTTAAAAAAGGTCTTTTAAAACAGAACATCGATCAGAAATAAAATTATAAGTGAATCGATATAACAGTATGTTTTAACATTTTTTAATTTCAACTTTACGTCCGGACCGTTAAAACGTTTTTTTTCAATCCGGACCAGGGGCAAAAACAGTTGGCCTGCGGTACCGCATCGAATCGAGAAACGGGAAGGAAAGGCAAGTAGTTAGGTGTCGATCGAGACCGAAGATCCGCGATCGCGCTCCGATCACGTTTTTTGTTGTCTCCTCGATCGCAGAAACCTCCTGTGTATGCGACGATGCGCATTCCTGGTGCATCGACTCGGTTCGGATACGCGACGACTCGAGCCGACAGATACGCCGACGCATCCAACTTCCTCTCCCGACCTCGAATCCTCTTCGGATTCTCGGTCTGTCCGTGGTCGTTGTTTCCGCCTCCGCTAGCCAATCTAATCTCGGGCTATCGATCTTAATTACGCCCCGAGAGCCCCTTAAACGGTGTTTCGTTTCGTTCGTGACGAAAGATGCTTATCGTTGGGGGGAATTTCTTTTTCATTTTATTCTCCGTCGATCACCGGCGTTCGCGAATCGATCCGTTACGCTCTCGATGCGAGTACGCGGCTTTTTTGAGGCGCGCATCGACACGCCTATTTCGCGGCATCGATCGCGATCCGATCGAAACGACGAGAAAATCGAGGCAAAGAGCGCAAGGATACTTGCGCAAAACCCGCCGTTCGCACTCGATACGTTTAACGATGCTTTTATACTTTTCATCCGCGCGCTGTACCCCGACGATCGATAAACGAAACACGATAAAACGTGCACTGACCTTTCAGCTCCGACCGGGAATTCGCCAGCTAACGTGGATGCCTGGGTCGAGGCTAAACTCATGGAATCACTTGGAAACTGACACTTCGCGGTTGCCCGGTCGACGATCCTTACATTCTTGTCCCCTGATACGATTCGATTCGGTTCGGTCAAAAAATACGCCCGACAGTGGACAACACGGAGGATGCTTCCATATCTCGAATTCTCTCACGCTCGTACGTTCGCACCAGCACCGATGCCCGATGAACGCGACGCGACTTCGTTTCTATGGCCTTGACACGCGGCGTCCTGACCTACCATGTCCGTTACGTCGAACAATGGCTCGATCGTTCGATCTCACGGTACCGTGCGGTTCCCCGTTCGCACCGTGGTTCGAATCGCGGTTATCGGTTCACCCGGAAGTCCTGGGCGAACACTCCGTTTCGCGTGCGTCACCGTACGAAATTCACGTGACAGCTCGTCCTTTGTACGGCGAGCCGTCGAGTACACTGGCGGTGGCGCGAATCGTTCGAAATAGAAACGACAGAACGGGAGTGACTCGTGTCGAGAGCAGCGAGGACCTGGAGCGGAGGTCGAACGAGAAGAGCAAAGGATATGACGCGGTAAACGTCCACGCTCGATCTGAGCAGCCCGGCGCGGCGGCTCGAATCTAGCGCGCATCTGCGCCGCGCACGCTCGCCACTGATTGGCCCGCTGAGCCTGTTCCCTCCCCCCGTTGCCCCGTTCACCCCTGGCGCTCGGAGCTCGGTCGCGCTACAGGGGTTCTCCGAAGCGACTCGGAAAACCTTCGCCACCGCCGCACCGCTTCTGTCGCTCTTTTATCGACCTTCTTTTCTTTCTTTACCTTTTTATTTCGCGGATAACAAGCGGATCTACGTGTAATCGAATTGCTTAGAATCTCGGTCTCTAAGCTGTTCCCGATTTATTGCGTTCTGGCCGCTTCTCGATTTCTCTACCGGCGCCGAACGGCATCCCTATCCGATATCTTAATTACCGCGCAATCGAGATTACGAGACCACGCGGACGACGTTGCACCCGTTCCGGCCCAACAGGCTCGAAACGTTCACCGTCGATCGTTCGCCCGCGTAATCGCACAGTCGTTCGAGATATCGTATAACGTTTCCGAATCTTGCTATTAACGATCGCGCGCACGGTTGCTGCAACCGCTATCGCGTAACCTTTCACGGTTCGCACCGGTCTGCCGAGCGTACAATATCCTTCTTCCGAACCATGGAACTTATGAAAAGTGAACGTATCGCGCAGCTGTTCGGACTTGCCGGCGACGTGTTACGAAACCGGTGACCCACGCTGAAAAATACGGGTATCGATTTTACCGGGCACGATGCGTCCGTGGTGCGATCCGGTCGAAGCCTCGATCGATTCGACCTCTTTGATCCCGTATCGAGACGAAAACGATAATCGTTAACCCTATCGAGCCCCCGTATACGTTACATCTCGTACATAACATTTGCTTCGAGTCGAAAGTTACCGACGTACAATGAAATTTATTTGCTCGACGTCGGTGTCGAAATTCCGAACGGTTAATCCTTTCGTCGTGCCAGCAGTTTCGCGTGCTCCCCTAATTACGGAAAATAGTCGGGTCCGAAAGGGTTAGGGCTTTCGATTCTCGTGCTCGTCGGCTTTGAACGCGTACGTCAGGAAGCAACAAAAACTGCTTGTACGGCGAAAGCTTTCGCAAACCGCAAACTCGGTTAGGTCGTTTGCGCTTATCGAGCGATAGCTGCATCCGCGATTTATGTTATAACGGACGCAGAGACGACCGATTCTTCCGATGCGGATTCAACGAATTTAATCATAAATTTCCGGACGTTTCGTCGCTACTTGGGTTTAACGCCTTGCTGTGTTTTGACGTCTATGACTCGTGACGCGCTCGTAGCTCAGTTACTCAGTATTTTTGAATACTTTACAATTCGAAGCTGAAGCTCGATTACAATCCGCAAAGTTAAGAATCGCTGATTACAAAATTGACAAGACATTTTGATACTCTATGTTCGTTTTAATAATTTAGCTACTAACACTTATTACGGACTGACGCACCTCTGTGAAGGTTGACGTACACTGTGATTAAACATTCTCAATAATTTTCAATAATAAAATAAGAAATGTAAGATCCGTCATTTTGAGGGGTTCCGTAAATCTAGCATTAAGAATCCGAATAATTCCGAATATATCGTTTGGAGGAGCTACGGGAAAAATGTTTCTCGGCGACTCTCGTTTCACTGACTCACCACCCATTCTCTTCGTCTCACCCCAAACCGAACATTTTCTCGATCTCGGTTCGCCGTTACCTCCCTACCCATTTATCCTCTCGTATTTCCCCTATTTCCCGACCTTTTCGCCGTTTCCCGATTTTTCTACGCCCCCGCGCGTCGCGTTCCTCCTCCTCCACGTTGCCGGTCGTCTTTCTTGATCCTTCCGGTGCTCCCGATCCCTCTTATTCCTTTCTCACCCGGGCCCATCTTCCTGTTCCCTCGCTTCCGGTTCCTCTCGTTTTTTCCCACCGTTTCCCTCCCGTTTCTCTCTCACCGTTCTCGTCCCGTCCGTCGGGGAGTATTTTTTTTCTTTCTTCCAGCTGAAACAGAAAGCGAGTTAGTTCCTCGTCGACGGGTTGATTCGAGAGGGACGTAAACGCTCGACGAACAACTACTCAGCCGGCCGCGAAGCATCGTTAAACTTTTCCAATTTACGTGCGCCGATGCCGGGGTTATCGGGAAACGTATACGAGGCGTATTTCGGTCGAACGCGCGCGAAAACGCGTGCCACGTGCGCGTGAAAACTCTCCGATATTTCGCACGTTCGGGAATACCGCGAAAGGCGAGACGAGCTCGCGAATGAGTCCGATTGTTCGCGTTTCAAGAGCGGACCGCTGTGTAGAAAGCCGATTTTCGATAATTGTTTTAAAGGATTAGATGCGAATAAATATTTTGATGGTTTCGAAGACTATTTTATTAATGCTTCGACCTCATTTTGCGATTTCTTCGCTGAAATAAAATTAGTATGTAGTTGCGGTAAATGGGTGAACCTGAAATAAGAAAAACAGATTAAGAATTGGAAGAATTGCAGACCTCGGAACAAGAAGCTTAACATTCTATAGAAAAATTGTAGTGCTTTTTACAATGAAAAGAATGTTTATTTCCATGATTTTAATTTACTTTCAGGTTCATCCAGGAGTAACTTTTGAGTACTCGTGTACACCGATTTTCAACTTGGCGAAAATCTAGTTTCGAGAAAATCGCGTGCAAAGTTTCGGAAAGAGAAAAGTGGATGAATTTGTTACTTACTGGGCATTTTTTATGTCTAAATACTTCTTCCGTAACATCTGACTAAACCTTATTACTAAACCTTATTATATTTGCTAATTACTGCCGTGCGCATATGAGTCACATGTATAGGTTCTCGCAACAATAGCTTTGCACTCGACTGCAAAGACCAATGCGTTTTGCATTGTACAGGTTTAAAAGTAACTTTTCAACCAAAAAAAAAAAGAAAATGGCTTTTTTGACTCCATCCGGAGGTCCACTCTCGAAACGCCTATTCGCCATTGAGAACGGCGACCTCGGTTCGCGACAAATGCGTCGACCTCGACCACGAACGTTCCACCGAGATTACTCTCCCGGTCGTTGTTCGTCGCGATCTAACGCGAATCGTTACAGACAAATGGAAGGAGGGAGTGAAGTGCCGTCGCCACTTGTCGCGAAATCGTAAAAGGATCGTTCGTTGCGCGGTACAACGACCGTGCAAACAGTGGAAACACAGAGGCGCTTTCGTTTTCGTCCCTTATCCCGGAGACGATATTATCTGGCGACAGGATATACGTATTCATCGCATTTTCATAACGTCCGGGCACACGAGGTTGATGACACTTTAAACGATAATTCTGACTAACGGCAAAAACGACGGCGAGTCCGGTTACCTCGTGAAGCCGGCACGCTTCTTCGAACGATAAACGATTCGCAGGCCCCCGCACACCTCTCGTCGTTCATGGGAATTAGCGAAATACCATTAGGATCATCCCCGAAAACCCGCGTAGGTGTATTTACCCCGTGGCTGTCTGATCGCCGACAGCGTTACCGGGAAATTTGCTTCGCCACCCCGTTTTCCTGTTATCGGTAGTCCGTAATGTCCGGAACGTATTTTCGCCGGCAGATATATTTCCACCCCCTGGTTTCGATCTAGCGTTCCGTCGATTTTTCTCCTATATTCCTCATAATATTGAAGATTGTACATATATACGTATATTGTATATACAATACATTCTTCATAATATATGAAAAATACATATATGTTAATTATATATGTAGAATACATATATGTTAATTATGTGTACTTATATGTATGTGTTAAATACATTGTATATGAAGAATATATTATGAAGTATAATTGTATAATATTAATTATAATATTTATGAATAATTATTATTATTCATTATTATCATTATATTCATTCATTTATTACTATTGTTCATAATTACTATCATTATTATTCATATCTATGAATAATCATATCTATGTATATTCTTCATATATTATGAAAATGTATTATGAAGATTATTCGTATACTTTCGGAAGAATCATTCTCTAGAAGATCAGAAAACGGTCCGAAAAAACTAACACATCGAAAGCACATTTTTCTTCCCCGCGGAATTAGACTCACGTAAAGTGTAGAAAAGTCTCGTATTCAGAGTTTCCACAACCTCGAAAGCTCGCAAACTAACTTGTTCGTTAAAAGGGATTCGGAAAAGTTATCGAGCAAAGCTTGTTTATAAGTATGCGAGTCTAAATCCGTGTACCGTGCGCGCGTTACGACCCGGTCAAGTTGTAATTATGTATTATATCGCCATATGTAGACCAACGATTTGCGACGTACCAGGGTATAACCTCCTGCTTACTATTTACGAACGATCGCCCTTTTCTACATGAATTATTCGACGCGAACGGACTGTAAAGAAAAACTTGTCCGAGTGAAATACGTAGATACGCGAAACGGTGTACACACGATAGAGGCTCGATAATTCCGCGATCACGATCGAACACCGTTCGATCAGGAAGCATACGATTGTGAGACCGTACGAGAAACGAAGGTCAGACCGTCGGGTGAAGTTGTTGGTTACGAGTTCGTGGCAAGATCGGTAACCTTTACCCTCTCTCGGTTTTCTCCTCGTCTTCGTTTTATCCACGTACGTCCCTCTTTTCGCTTACTTTGCATCAACGCGTCCTCTCTCGTCTCCTATCTCGCGACGTGCATTACAAATGGTACGGGCATTAATCTTGAACTTTTCCTTGGCCGACGAATTATTACACAGCGGTACCTTTTACTCGTTTCGCCCGTGTTTTTTTCCCTTTTACCGAGACTCGGAGGCTTTTGTGACACTTCGAGGTCGCGCATAATACGGTTTTGCCGCGGTAAAGATCGATCGTTGCCTCTTTGTTCCCGAATTTCCTCGCGGTCTTTGTTTCTCTCGAATCGGTGGGAAGAGGAAATAAATGGACTCCGAAGGAGAGGAAATGGCCGAGAAGAAAGCGGGCGAAAGCACGGGAGAAAGGAAGATGTACGTGTCCAGGAAAAGGACAACGACTAGGCAGCTGACCGTGATTGCCGAAGTAGTCGATTTAAAAGGCTGCTGGCTACGTGTTGCACGTTTCGGAGGTAAAGGGCAACCGGTACTCGAAGAACTAGTCCCGGCAGATGGCACGCGCTCGTCGGGACCCCGACCAGTCCCTTCGGGACCCTCGCCCTTAGGTAGGACCCTCTCGACGATCTAGCGTTCCTTTCTGGGAAGGTCGTGGGCGATTAGGCCACCGTTCACCATCCCGGATCAGCATCGAAACGATTCTTTCTGTCACGGACGCTGATCTCACAAATTCCGCAAAACGAAAAAATTAGCGTATCAGAAATACACACATATATAATAGATTTCTTATTTTCAATTAGGAAAATTATTGAAAAACTTATTGCAAAATGCATGTTAATCTTCATCGAGATAAAGAATCTTTCTATGAACTGGCTCACGTATTATACATTATTTATATGTTTTTATAGTTCATTTTCAATTCAGACATAAGTGGTCATTGAACGTCCGTAAATCTAGTGTTAAGAATGTAGCAGCAGCAAGTGGTTCGTTATGTCTGACGCATTTGCCGACTAAATCATAGACCAAGTGAGCATAGTAGAACCTTATCTTCGAAGGTTCAGGGATCAAGCATCGAAACGAGATCGGAAAGAAAGTGTGTGCACCGGTGATCCGCAACGTGCTCGTTCAAGCGTGTGTTCGAGGCGTCGGCGTCGTCGTTTCGAAACGCCCGCAAAAGAAATTTGGTCACGAAATCCGTATCACGGCCAATTTGAATGTCGTTTATTCTCCCCTCGCTTTCAAACGCGCACATATTACGCCGAAGTGAAGCTTTCGTCCCGTTTTCTCCCGTTACTCGCTGTTCCCGCCTCCTCTCGTGCCGCGAGGCACGAAACAGCCTGTCGAAGCAAAATTCTTCGGCGTTCGCGATGTCACGCGACGCGCATCGATCGGCGTGTTTCGAGATTTCCGATAAAGGATCGCGAAACGGATCGAACTCGGTCTGTTCCCGTCGCCCCGGAGAGCAGGTGCGCCATGCATCACGGAAAACCAGTCTTTGTCTTATTGATCCTGCTTCTGCCCTTTGGACCGCCACCGATCCCACCTGCCGATCACGTGGCTTCCTCGGCCCGCTCGACCGTCCACGATTTACCTCTCGATATACAAGGTGTGTGAATAAAGCAACGAGACTGATCTTTTTTTTCACCGGTATACTTTTAATATCATTACAACTTAACACTGTCCCCTTCAAACCACGCATCGTTGAAGACGATTCTACCGCTTTTCGTAGCAGTACTGGAACTCGCATACTGGAATAGCTCTCAGCTGGCCGATTGCCGCCCTAACCGACGTCCCTTGAGATGAATTTTTAATCTCGGAAAGAGTGAAAAGTCGCGAGGACCCAAATTGGACCAGTAAGGAGGCTGAGGAGCCTCGGGAATACTGTTACTGGCCAAATACGAATTACGGAAATCGCTGTGTGACAAGGAGCATTGTCGCGATGCAACATCCAGTTTCTTTTGACGTTCTGTCTACTGCGTTTAAACTTACATCGATGACATGTGCACCCACATCCTCTCTAAGATTCGCGTCTCCGGTGTTGCCTGATGGAACACTACCCTACCAGTCTCATTTATTTACGCACCTCGTAATTTTCCCTACCTAACTTATACTCGACCATCACCCTCGCAAAGGGTCAGAACTAAGCTCGACCTTGTAATTCGCCTCAATATTTAATAAGGAAAGATGTTTTTCTAGACCCTGTTTAATGGATGTCGGATGACATGCGCATCCATATCCTCCCTAAGATTCCCGGTGTTGTTCGATTACGCTACCGGTCTCATTACTTTATTTACACACCTCGTTCATCGTCGAAACGTTCTCTACGCTTTTTAACTCGCCACGATCTTACCGAGTCGATTTCGTCCAGCGTACATCGATCGTAATCGATTTGCCGAACGGCGCATAATAGATTTTATCGCGTTACGCGCACGGGAAGAATAACATTTTGACGAA
Organism: Coelioxys conoideus; assembly: GCA_947623535.1. Classification (NCBI taxonomy): domain Eukaryota; kingdom Metazoa; phylum Arthropoda; class Insecta; order Hymenoptera; family Megachilidae; genus Coelioxys; species Coelioxys conoideus. Next base: position 38,694,159 of record OX392449.1, on the reverse strand, counting down.
ATCAACGATCAGATAAAGGGGAAGGTGCGACACGGTGTTGCTTTCGCGCGATCGTGACTGCAACGCATGGGCGTTTAGTGGCAATTTGTAATCCAATATGATCAATCGAGTGGACGTGGCGAAGCCGCACGCATCCCTGTCGATGCCGATGCTTTTTGCAAGGTGTCCGATCGACGACCACCTGTCGGTGTTGCTTGCAGGCCGATGACAATTTGCCGTCCATCCACGTAGAAACGATACACCGTGGCCATCGCGGCTTGAAACGCCTCGAGTGTCACGATTATGCCGATTCGAACAAATCCCTGTTGCTCCCTTCGAAAATCCCTCGTGACGAATACACTCGTCGCGACCAAAAAATTTGCACTTTCTTCACGACGAATATATTCGTCACAAAATTTTACAATTTCCTCATGAAGAGTATAACGATGTCAACAGTCATTTTGCTAACGAACCACGAATTACACGAAGGGAAGGTAGGAAAATGATGCACGTCGACGGAGATGTAGGGCGTCGCGTGTTCCCGATTCACGGGAACAGCAGGACTAAGCAGTTTGCGCGGGTAGGCAATAACCGGGGCTGTTGTAAGCGCGAAAACTAGTCCGAGGGAAACAAGGGAAAACCGGGAAGCCCGGAGGAAACTGGGAAAACAAACAAATGGTGGTTGCTTGGACGACGATCATTGTCCTGCTTTTATTTCGCGTATCCAGCGTGTGGAAACGCCGAAAGAAAAAGAGAAGCAGGGACTCCGATGATTACTGACCCATATTCCGTTTCTTGAACAAAGCTTTCGCTTTTTCTCGTTTATCTCGCTGTGGTCGGCGTTCCACGGGCCTCCTCACGGACTTACCGGCTCATGCTAAACACGAACACGCGTAGCACGCGGTTCGGAATGTAAAATGTTCGACAGAAGACGCGTGTTTTTTCGCCCCGTACCGACTTACGACTCGTGTTTCGTGTTCTCCGTCGATAAAATGGAAATTAATCGGAACGAACGTATCATTTTCGCAAAACGTTTCTACACGCGTATGAAATCGTATTCGTGGAAATATAACTGGAACAAACGATGGGGGTGCATGGGGTTGTCTAACGCGGTCAATCGCAGTCACGCGAACAAGATAAGAATACGATCGTGAAGGCATATGACAAATTTTAAGAAGTCACGACACGAATCTTAACGACTGGTTCGCGCTTCTAACGTGCCGCTTTCCACTTATCTGCTGGAACTGTTGTCGCGCGAATCGGCTATTAATCGGATAAAATACGACCACGATGAAACTGTTGGTAAATCGAATCGAGCATTAACTGGATATCTCGCTAGATTGTGTCCGGCTAAGGCTCGGGCACAACAATTTTATTCGAAAATCATTTCAAATCGGTATATTACATAAGTGGGTTCTAATAATAAATTAATATCTATACATATAGTTTGTTCAAATCGATCGACATGAATCCGAACGATCTCGAATGAATGTCGCACGAAATTTGTTTGAGTCCCCTGTACATGTTCATATCACTTTGTACTTTAGTACAGTAATCTTAATGGGAGTAAACAGGTACCTTGCGTAAATTTCGTCAAAAATCATCTTCCTCGTCTGTGTACTCGCACTCTTCTATAATTCTCGTGATTTCGGCATCGTATTCTCGCGATTCGTCGTCCGACAAATGCGATTCGCCTTCCATAAATTTGGCAAACCTAAAAAAGATGCGTTGTTTAAGTTACCGTCAACGTTCGCGTTGCAGCCGCTTCCTCTTTTTGTTCTATATTCGTGCGGAAGGGTCCGTGTAACAACCTGATCGGATCTTTTAATTTTAGAACTGTCCTCCATGGATTACACTCGGGACTGGAACAGTAGCCCTTCAGTTGGTTTAACGCTTTGTTCGTTTCTCTTATTCCTTCTATACGATATTCGTCGTCGGTTAATAACTTTCTTCTCTCGGGAAACATACTCTTCCTAATCATACAGCGGGTAGACATGTAACACACGTGCTTTCCTTCGTAAACAACTTTAATACCGTATAACTATCGATACTATTACAATTGGCATTACATTTTTCGAATCGAAGATTCGACAAGAATTTTGTATTCGGAAAAAAAATATTAAACAAGACAAAATTGTTTTTGTAAACAGAACAAAATTGTTTTTTCACAATTATCTATATTACCTTATTGTACATGATGTTTCTATCACATTTATACCGAAATAAAAGAAAGTTTCTCTAAAGCATGCAATTTATTGGTAATTATACAAAACGTAACAAAATGTAAAATACCGTCACGCGATATAAGTTCAACATTTCATTGAAAACGTAACAATGGTTAATTTGTAAAATAAGCTTAACAACCTTTGTGTTATTTGGGTTTATGAACTGAACTTACCAATAATTTCTCCCCCTTCTAATCAGTACAATTGGGAAATTACAAACGAGAATAATTACGACGCAACAAAACAGTGACGCTTCGCGGAAATAACTGCTGTAGTACATCATAATTAATCCTACTATCTAAACAAACAAAATTAAAATTGATATTATTCCGAGTTTGTTATTACTATTAATTTCACGGCGGTATTTGTTATTAAAATACAGACCTGCAAGAACCATTCGATGATCTTTTTCGTTCTAGCGTTCGTAACTGGACCAAAACGGTAACAAATTACAAAACTAATTAATGATGTTAATAGTATGTACCATGTGACCCATTCTCTGTACTGAAGCGCGATCAATCGAGCATTTTCCCATAATGCTTGGATCAGGTAAAAACTCATTGTCCAACCAGTGGCTACCATCAAGTACATCATTTTACCCTTAAATTATGTATGTCAGTTAAACTTGTGTATTAATATATTAATCAATAAGTATAGAAATGGATCAATTACTCTTGGTAATAACTTGCTAATAAAGTATACTAAAATTATGATCGAAGTGGTAATTCCAAGTGTAATGCCACATAAGTAGTAAAATAAAGGATTTCCACTTAATTTACGCGCGCTCCAATATATTATAGCACCCAATAACATTTGTATTAGGTTGGTGGTATCAATATCTGTTAATGGAAAAGTATCATTTAAATGACTCATTGACATTATCTAATCATTTGGCTGCTTGCAATACTCACTTGTCTGTGTCATACTTATTGTGTATTTGTGTAAGTTCGAAGGGTATACATAAATACCAATGCATAGATCTTGAAAGGGATTCATTTTAAATTTTTTTGGCCTTTTTGTACTAAATATATTAAGATTCCAAGATCTCTGATTATCTTCGTGCTTTTCCATCACTTCTTGTGTTGTTTTTCCATCATAAATATCGTAGTTATCTATATTTGTATTTAAATGCATCTGTAATTTCATAGCATATGTTAATATGATATCATAGTGGTTAATAAAGATTATTTAATATGTTATTTTCTTACAGTTAAGCTTCTCCATATGTGTATCAAATATTTTGTATTGGCATTGTGACAAAATATCTGTAACCCAGGTTTATTATTTTCAAATAAGTCTTCTGGTTTTAGAAAATGTGCTGAAAATCGTAGAAACTAATTAATAAACACATGTTATTGATAAATTTCTGTAATACTGTAAACATGAAAATATGTGTACCATATCTTCCACTGCACATAGAATTAAAGTTTATTAATTAATTTTGCAAATGATATAAGGCTGGACGAATATATCGTTATCTATTATCAATGTTATCTGACCGATCATACTCTATGTTTTGAAATAATACAAAATCCGGCAAATTTATAAATGCGGCTCATAGGTTAATTTAACTTACTTGATTCCATAGTCAGCGCAGATGCTATATGGGATAAGTGAAGATAACAAATAAGTAAAAAGGTAATTGCACATGGATAAATTATTTTCGTGGCCATTTCGCTTGTCGTGTGTAAATGAATGTTTCTTATTAACTGAATCCATGAAGTGCTGTGCATCCTAACATCGTGAATTTAGCATCGGACTATTTGAAATTCGAAACTAAGACTTGAATGTGTCGAAACGAATATCGAACGTGATACTTCCAACTTCACACAGTAAATCCCGCCATCTGTCCGGTTTACATTGTTCGAATAGTCCAAGTGTGAGAGAGATGATCTTTCTTGCTATCTTGTTTGCTCGTAAGCGAGGTACTCGACCGTGATTGTTGTGAACCTGATCGCAAGAATAGAGAATAGCGCGAATGTGATCTGATTTGAAAACACGTTTTTTAACCTTCTACGTTTTAGCATTGGAACGAAACGGATGCAGGAGATAGGAATAATTCTAAAACCCTGTAGAAATTCTTAATGAGTCAGTTTATTACGATTCAAGGTATATTTATGCGATATTACATTCATATAATCAATTTATTTCTTTAGAAAAGATTCCTAAATACTTTTAAATGCTTTCAATGCGAATTACATGCCTCTACGTTGATTGTAGTCGGACAATGCGGAAATCAAATTGGTTCAGCGTTTTGGCCCCTAGCATTGCACGAGTATGGTATAGAAACTGCAAATACCGGCGTGAATTTACTTAAAATACAGCGAAATTACATTAAAAACATAGATGATCTGTCAGATGCGTTTCACAGTTTTTTTTTTATACCCGATAATACACATGATTTTTGTTTCAATACTGTACATGACCTGAGAAGAGCTAAAGTCAAAGCTAGGGTATGTTGATTTTTCTTTGGGAGACTATGAGCTTAATAAGTTAATGCGATCAACTTTTTATTATTTAGGCAATATTAGTAGATATGGAAGATAGTGTAATAGGATCACAAAGAAAAGGTCCCTTGCGTGATTTGTTTGATCAAAAGTGCATTGTGACTAATTACCCAGGCTCTGCAAATAATTGGTAATTGATTGTTCCACTTAACATTCTACTTTATAAGCAAAAGATGCATTATTACTTTTAGGGCCATGGGTTACTATACTTATGGTAATGAGTATTATGAAAGATTAGAGGATACTATACGATTGGCAGTAGAAAAATGTTCAAGTCTACATGGTTTCCTACTTATGCATTCGGTTGGAGGTGGTACTGGTTCTGGTTTAGGAACAGCCATTTTGAAATTACTAGCTGATAACTATCCTGTAGTAGATAGGTATTGCTTTTTCATATAGACCTACTATGGCCTCTTTAAAGACATTTTCTGTTTTAGACAGAAATGTTTATTTGTTCAATGTTAATAGTTGATTTTACAGATTAGTATCTTGTATATATCCAACAGTTATGCAAGATGTTGTAACAGCACCTTATAATGCATTGCTAGCGACACAAGAGCTTATAGAATATGCAACGTGTGCATTTCCTATTGAAAACACATCCCTGTTGAATATATGTGATGCACAGTTAAAAAAGAAAGAGAACATAGATCAGATAAACTACAATACTTCCTGTAAGCCCTTTCAGGATATGAACAGTATCATTGTAAATATGCTTCTTCATTTAACTAGGTAACTCAATAAGCGATATAATTAACACGAGTAACACGAGTAGTAAAAATCGGGAGATGCCTAAAAACAGAAGTGCTATTTCAGTGGATCCAGATTTCCTGGTAGCCTAAACATGGATATGAATGAGATAGCAACAAATCTCGTTGCGTATCCGAAATTACATTACGTATTTAGCAGCGTTAGTCCGGCAACGTTAACCGCGTCAACGATGTGCACTATGAAGGGAACAAAGTATATGCCAGTTCTTAATTTCATTATTTGGAACTTTGAACAAACGTAATTAATGATGTCTATGATTTTTTTATCGTTTATTAGACTACTGGATGAATTATTCAGTAATGCCTGGTCACGAAACAATCAGTTAATCAAAGTAGATCCGCTACAGCCCGGTACTAAAATATTGAGTGGCGCACATATTGCCAGAGGAAACTGTTTTATAAGCGATTTGAAACGAAATATCGAAAGGTAACAAACAAGAAGTCTACATAAATTAGAATAGTTAGCATCGATAGTTTACGTTCCGTCCCAACTGTTAGGTTTCAACGAAAAATTACGTGCACGGAATGGAGCAGAGAAGCTATGAAAATAGGTTTGTGCTCCGTACCTCCAGCTGGACATTCAGCCTCGTTGTTGTGTCTTTTAAACTCTTCCGCGATGCATTTGTTGTTTAAAAATGTAGTGAAACAATTTGTTACATTGTACAGAAGAAAGGTATTGTTCATAAGACACGTAGATGCATTGCGCGTATGTACGTATATACATATAATAATATTTATTTGAACGGTATGATTATTTTGCAGGCACACGTATATCACTACACGCAAGTACGTGGTTTCGAAGAAGCACATTTTGCCGATAGCAAAGAGACCGTGTTAAACCTAATTGGTCAATATACAGCATTGCAAAATCAGAAAGGACCGAAAATTTCACGATTACAAATTATTTAATCTCGCGAACGAAAATTTGTTAGTGAACTCAAAATTATACAAATTTTTTTTTATTAATCCGATCTATACATTAACAACTTAAACAAAACGGAATAAAAATAGTACATCTATCGGCAACAATGAATTATTGCATTTAGCCATTGAAAGACTCGCAATTCGCATAAGTGTACGTCGACTGATTCGAAAAATTCTTCTCGGATGCTTTGAAAATTATCTACGAACATGGCATTTCAAAAAGCTTTGCAAAGTCTCGTGAAACGAACTTCTTTGGGTATTTATATTTATATCCATAAACACGGTCTTAAGTTCTCTTCGTTCGTGGATGTTTTAACTAGCTGGTATTTGCGGCAAGCCAAATTCATCGACTAACACACCATCCTGAAAAGAAGAAATCGTTTTACGGCAATGTTCACGGTGAAAAGTTTGCATCATCGAAATACGATATCGACGAGCAAAACTTGAATGGATGAAAGACGAGACACGAAGGCGGACCTTATTTCTGACGGAGCTAGAGCCAGGTTCTTTATCAGGGGCATTCGGCGCTTTGATGGGGTCATCCAGGTAACTCGTATCTTCGTCGATGGCCAATTCATCGCCGAGAGCTTCTAATTCGGCAGCCAATTCATCGTCGTCGATCTCTGGCATACCGTAACTACGACCCATTGCCTCTTGGACTTCGTCGGCTTGTTCCAGCATGTCGGCCAAGTCATCTTGAAGATCCTGTAATACATCGAATGCGCGATTACCGTTTAACGCGGAAACACGAAATATTCGAAAGAAGAATTTTAATAGAGATATACCTCTATCTTGTCTATATTAATGTTTTTAAATTCTTTCTGCATCTGTTTAACACCCTCTTTCATAGCGACCACGGTTGTTTGTGTGTCTTTTAACGTTTGAGTAGCATAATTCGCTTGTTCCATGTTAAATGCCTGTTGACGCAAGTTATCTACTTGCGCTTCGTACATTTTTCGTTGCTTCAAAACCCGCAAAGCTTTAGCCTTCACCGCATTCTTTGCAGGACCTTCCCTCATTTTAACCATTTGATCCTTGTATTTCTTTAATTCCGCATCTAACTTGGCTATCTTTTTCTCTGCAGAATCTGCTCTACTGTCAACCTTGAAAAAACATAAACAATAATTACGTTTTAAACGAGAAAAAAGGAGGATTGTAACATAACCTGTTCGATGTTACGAAAAAACGAAAATGTTTTACCCCGGCGATGCAGTCGGTGATGCTCGGTCCTGGTTCCTTAGGTTTGGCGCGACCAAAAAGTCTATTCATTTTGTTGGGCAAAAGATACCGTAAAAATGTAAAATATGTTACTTTTATTCTTTATTAGTAATTCGTTTTCGCCAGAAACGTCAAACGAACTGATTCACTGGTAGATTGCTCCATCTACCGTCAAGGAAGCACATACACGCGTATGTCACCATGTACTTACGTATGTACATAAGTATATGAATGATCTTGTACTTAATATAGTCATATGTTACATATGATATAACTTGATAATTTAGTTGTAGGTAGGAGAAGATATATTATTGTGCCTTAGTAGTTTCAAGGAAATGAAAATGTCTCCAACGTTATCTATGGACGGTTCAAAAACGGTACCGCCTTTTCCACCTGGCGGTGACTGGAACGCTATTAAAACGGAAATGAGTAACTAACGTTTCTTAGAATAAGCAATTGAGGTTTATTTAACATTTACAACAAGGTTTTACGATCATACTTTTACGCTAATAATGCCATTGCGGTTAATGAGATTCATAAAAATCGGTAATCGATACAAGAGAACCTATTGCGTGTTTCGAATTGTTGTAACCAATCGACGGTAGGTCATCGACAGTTTCATTCACGTATATCTCGCTGAATCGTCGCTCGCTGAGTCTGTAATGCCTGAGTTGTTTTAAACATCAATTTTAATATTTTACACAGGAGGGTTACGCAAGAATCGTCCGCATTTACGAGTAAGATTTTCTGTCTCGTTGGTTTCGATATTTGCCACTGGATGGAGCCAAATGTACCTTTGTCAAAGCGCGCATAGAGATATGCTAGACAATTTAGATCATTTTAGAAGCGAGCGAAGCACGAGTAAATATTTCCGTAAACACGGTGACCTAATTCTCGAGGTATCATAAGGTAACAGTTGCGCAAGCAAGCCATACCTATAATTATCTACGTATGTACACGTGGGGCAGAATTAATTACGGCTCGTTAAATCGATCACAAAACGTTACAGGTTTCGAGGAGGCGATATCATCGTACGCTAAAGGTCGCAAGCCGTCGATTTTTTTCGCGAACGTCGTCTCGGTTGATAGGTGATCGAAGAGGCAATTTAGTTTGATCGTCGAACGGAAGAGGGAAACGTCGAGGCGGCCGAGTCGAGCGCGTAATTGGAACCGGGGAAGGGAAGATAGTGGAGTCGGTCAAAGAGAAGGACGGCGGTGACGACGGCTATGGAGGTTTTCTCCGATTATCGGTAGCGGCGATATCGTTGGCGGTGGCGGCGGCGGCGGCGGTGGCGGGTGAAACGCGAACGCGCGTGCGTGACCGACGTCGCCGCGCGACGCAGCAGCGACGTAGCGACGACGTCGTCGACGAGGACGAGGACGAAGCGGCGGCCGAAGATCGCCGAGCGCACGGCTACGCGGAGAGACTACGGCTGGTATGGTGTGGGCCGCGGTACGGCCACAGTGTTCCAAAAGTCGGCACCGCGGACGAATCGTATCACGCGCGACGCGGAGCGACGAAGCTGCGTCGTCGAATCGCGGTCTCCTGGCCTCGATCGTGTGGCAGCCAGGGAACGCGAGCAGCCAGAACACAGCCGGCTGCCTGATCAGCGATCGAGCTAGTCTACGTTTGCCGAGTCACTGGAAACTCGAGGCGGCTCTGCGGAGGAATCGCTGCACCGCAATCTATCGTTTCGAAAACGAACGAGCGAGCACGAGATAGGAAACGAGAGAGCGAGAGCGAGCCGTAGCTAGAGATAGAGAGGGAGAGATATAGAACGTTAGAAGGAGAAGCACACACACACACAAAAAGAGAGAGGGAGAGAGCTAGAACGATCGAGAGCGGTGTGTGGTAGCAGCGCGAGTGGGCAAAGTACGCGAGCTGCCAATGGGAAGAGGTGCTAGATCGAACCAAGACGAGACAAGGTGGTGAGCTCGGCGAACGCCCATAGGACACGAAAAGCCGTAGCCGCGACACACGGAGGGGTCGTCTCGCGTCGTTTGGCGTCGTCTCGCGTAGACGAGCGTCGAGGAACGTCGAGGTCCGTGCGCGTTCACGGCGGCGCGTATCGTCGGGCCGACTCGTCCGTCGAGAGAGAGAGAGAGAGAGAGAGCGTGAGCGAGAGCGATAGAGAGAAAAAGAGAGAGAGAGAAAGAGAAAGAGAGGATCGATCGTTCAGTCGATCGCGAGTGCGCCGAACGGCAGTAGCGATCCGATGTCGGTCGGAGGGAATCGCGGAACCGTTTGGTCGGCGAGCCGTGTTCAGTGACGTATCGGTAGCGTCGCGCGCGCGGCAAGGACCAAGGATCCCCCTAGCTCGTTCCCGGTCGTTCGCCAAGTGCGCGAGTGTTTTTCTTCGGTTGCTAGCTGGCTCTCGAGCGCGCGCCGCGACGCGTGCGTGTGCGTGCGCGTGTGGTTGTGCCTGTGCACGGTGAGATTCGGCATTTTTTCGTTTTTTCTTTCCTTTTATATTCACCATCGCGGTATTCCGCGCGCGTGTCGCTCGCGGGCCCGGAAGAGGGAAGGTCGCGTTGCATCGGACGCGTTTGGGAGCATTCCAAGTGGCTCACCGCTCGCCGAGGGAAACGATTATGCTCGCCGGGGGCGAGTGAATACCGGAAACGCCGCTGCTAGCTCGACCTTCGATCGACGGTCAAAGGTTTAGTCGCGGTCGACGAGGATGCTCGCGGTGAGCGCGTACGCTCGATAACGGGTAGAATGCTACGGAAGCAGAGTCGCTACCGAATTGTACGGAAGCGGCGCGTCGTTAACTCGTAATCTAATCGGGTCGAACGTTATTATTAGTGGATCGCCGTGTCCAGATAAAGAGGCAGCAGAACCTAGGCGGAAAGACATCGACGAGAGAGTGTCGGAGCGCAGGGCTAGAGCCAGAACTACGAGCACGTCCGCGGCTAGAGTCGGAGGTAACGCCAGAACGAGAGACGGAGAGTGAGCGAGAGAAATCGAGGGGCGAGGAGGAGGTGACGGAGGAGGAAGAAGAGAAGGAGGAAGAGGTGGAGGAGAACGTGGAGGAGGCGGAGGGAGGCGGAGGTGGCGAAGGTGGAGGAGAAAGAAAGAGAAAAAAAGGAGAGCACGCGTCAGGTCAGGAAAGACGGGGCACGATCGAAGCGCGTTCAAGGGAAGGAAAAAGGTCGAGGGAGAAACGAGGAAATCGAGCGAAAACGAGGAGAAGAAGAGAATCGAAAGAGAGATTGGCGTAGTTCGCACAGCTTCCGGGGCTCGTGGGTGTTTTTACGAGTACGCGGTGGATCGATAGTTGTCTCGCGAGCTCTGCTCGACGGAGCCGCCGTGGTCGACGACGTACCGTACGCCGGAAACGACACGATACGATACGATTCGTTCGAGCGGCAACAGGAATCGAAAAAATCACGAGCCTCGAGCCTCGTGTCTCGAGCCTTGAGCCTCGAGCCCCGAACGAGACGCGTAGGATCGCGCGACGATTACGCGACACTTGGAATCCCCCGTGATTTATGGGGGACTTTAACGCGAGCAGCCTCTTCTCGAACAGCCTGTCCGGCGCGAGCAAGTCGTCGATCGGCAGCGCAGGTAACAACGCCGTGGCCATAACGACGTCGACGATGCAGGACGACCTGCTGATCGAGAAACAGGCCGGTGGCAAGACAGCGCCGTTGTCGCCTAGCACCGGCCTGGACACCGTTGCCGGACAAGAGAAGACCAAAGACTCGGTCGAGGTAGAGAGTATCTCGATCGCGGCGACCACGACGACGCCCTCCTCGGCCGAGAAGGAGATCGCCTGCAGCACCAGCTCGACGCTCCAGGCTTTCTCGGACACGGGCCGAGTGCCGAGCCTCTGGTCCGCCCCGGACGACACCGGCCTCCACGCGTTGCCCGTCAACGGCTCGATCGGGGCATTCCAGAACTTCCCGTCCGGCGGACCGGCCGGTCTGTTCGCCGGTTCCGGTGCGACCGTGTCGGCGGGTGCCCGTCGAGCGATCACCGCCAGTCACAATTTCCCTCAACAACACGGCACCGCGACGGCCCCCGCGACCCGACACGGTCTCCAGGTGTCCTCGACGCAGCAGCAGCAGCAGCAACAGCAGCAGCAGCAACAACAGCAGCAGCAACAGCAACAGCAGCATCAACAACAGCAGCAGCAACAACAACAACAGCAGCAACAGCAACAACAGCAGCAACAGCATCAACAACAACCAGCGGCCAGCACGCACCCCGGCGTTTACCTTCCCGCGAAAGGGTACGCTGCCTGGTCCGGTGGACCGCAAGCGCCTCAACAATGGGGAGCCGGACCGCAGGCTGGCGCGGTCGCGAGCCCCGGGCTATCGCCCTGGAGCCGGGGCAGATCGGTGCCGAATCTACCCCCGTTGCATTCGTCGCTGCACGCCGCCGCGGCGGTCGCAGCAGCCGCCGGACTCCAGGGAAGGAAACCGAGTCCCACGTTTCCCGGTCATCCGGGCCAGGCGGCTCATCCGTCTTGCATCAGTCCGGTCAAGTTTCGGAGGAGTATCTCCCACCCCGGAAAGGGCAACATGTACCCGCCCCAGCCCGCGCCCACATTCGAAGTGACCGCCGCCGAAGAGAGGGACTTGCTCCAATTGCCACCGTTTCAGCAGGTAAGCCGACCGCCTGTCCTCGACTCGCTCGTTAACGCTCGAACGCGAGAATTCGATCCGTCGAATCGACCTTCGAGCCGAGCCCGCGATAGCTCGGGACGCGTAGGCGCGGCGAACGATGCAGCACCGGAAACTTATCGTCGCACGAAGCGGAAGAAAGTCGATTCGCGCGCGGAATTTCACCTTGCCGGTATCGATTGTTCATCGATCGCGTCGAAAAAGTAACGTTGTGTGACCGGTACGTGTTCCGTGGTCTCGGTACACGCGCTCTCTCGATGCCAGGTTATGCAATCGTTTCGAGACTTTCGTTTAAATTTAGACGTACGTAGAACGATCGTCTCGAACGTTGGACGCGGACTCGCGACGCCGTTGTTTCTCGTTGTGACGAGGTTTTTCGACATTCGATCGAACGTTCGACATTCTACCCTAGTACCGATCGGATTTCCAGCGAGTCGACCGGGCTGGAGAACTCGCGAATCGGATCGAGAACGGACCCCGACAGGGAAGAGTATCGGTGCACCGATCGAATATCGCGATCCGATCGAAACGGGGAAACCTTTTCCGATACGCTTGTTTCGTCGTTGACGCCTGACCCAATTCCTTTCGTACGCGGTGGCAGCTAGAGGAGCTAACAGTGTCTAGCAGAACTTTAAGCTCGGCTATTTTAACCGCCGGTCGAAAATAGAACAGCATACTATCCGAGAGAAATGGCGGATTCCGTTATACGAACCATCACCCTTCTCGCACCTCGTTCACGCGCGACTTGCTGCAAACCGATCCGATTTACCTACCGTCGCGTTTCGAAAATCCGCCCAATTATCGATTTCTTTCGCTCTACTCGTGATATGTGCATCGTCACGCGAAACACATTATATATATGTATATATAATACATAGTATTACGATACACGGTATATATTACGGAATATCCCATGATTTTGGCTAGCGATTTTCCGTCGAAACGCGCTTGCACCTTCTGCATTTCGTGTACGCGAAACGATAACGTCGATGCGAGCGCGTGCGCGATGGGAACGCGGCTAAACGAGTACCAAGGTTTCGAGGTTGTTCTCATAAATCGTTCGAAATTGGTAGAAGGAAAATATCGAGTTCGTAGGTAAAAATACCGTACCGCGCGACGCGTAACTCGAAGCGATTAACGTGAAATTAACTCGTCGAGCAACGAAATCGGTTAGCGATGTTCGAAGTTCGGGAAATATCGCGACGAATGACGATGGTGATTAACGACGTGCGTCGATGGATGAATGCAGAAATTGGCCACAGAAAATCGTTAACGTTGGACCACCAGTATATACACTTAATTCGTCGATCGTTAATCAAAGAAATATCTCGATGAACGACGATCATGATTAGCGACGATAGGTAGGTCGATGGATCAGTAAATGAATGAAGAAATTGACGACAAAAAATCGTTAATGTTTGAGCACCAGTATATATATACACTTAATTCGTCGATCGTCGTTTAGATGGAAATTAGAGAAATATTGCAATGAGGTACGATCGTCATTAGTGACAATCGGTTGGTCTATGGATCGGTTGATGAATCGAGAAATTGGTGACAGAAAATCGTTAGCAAAAGTCCACGAGCTCCATATTCACAAAATCCATGGACCATCGTTAAACACTAAAATTCACGAAATATCGCGATGATCGACGATCGTGATCAACAACGATCGCGATGATCGATGATCGGTGTGTCCATAGATCTGTATACGGATCGAGAAATCGGCGACAGAAAATCGCGAACGTTTGACCACCGGTATACACGCGATTCATCGATGTTTTATTGATTTTATCTTGAAAGCGAATGGAAGCGAGCATGTTCGACGAGTTAGTGCGCGACGAACCGATTCGAGAGCGATCGCTCGCGCGTCGACGACACACGCGATCGTTCGCTCGCGCGTTTTATCGCGAACTCTCTTTTGCGACGTTATCGTCGCTCGATTTACGAGACTCTTTGCAGCGTTTCGATTTTTACGACGGATCGAAGCTCGCTCGGTCGCGAGGCTACGGTAACCTCGTTCGAAGACGACGCGGCGACGTTTCGAAAAACATCGGTGGCTCGCGAGGATAAAGATTTTTATCGTGGTTACCTTGTCGCAGCGACGTTACGCAGCGCCGTCGAGGTATTTCGTTACGAAACTCGCGCGATTCCGACGAGACGCAGAGGCGTGCGACGTCGATCGCTCGTGCCAGAACACGCTCGTGAACGATACCGGTAATATCGGAAACAGAAACGCGCGAACATTCGTACTATACAGGGTGGTTCACCGCATTTTGCCGTCTAGATTCACGTCGTTATTATTACTCCTAGCAAACAATGCTTCAAATGAAGTTGAATGGTTTTGAGAGGGGCACATTCTTATAGTATTTTTTTTTTCGTAGGTGGATGCGTAAAGGAGATACGAAGGTTATCAATGTTTTTTAAATGGAATTATATATTTTTGATTGTATCGGCTGATGCTCCGTATTCCTTACAAAAAAGTAATCTATTTATGTGAAAAAATCATTAGTTTGGGAGATATTTTAATTTTAATTTACTTTAATAATTCCTGCTCTCTTACTACATTATCGCATTGAATAATATTGACCAGAAAGTTACGATTTCCTAACAAGTTAGAATTAATACTTTTTTTGTAAAGAATACGAAGGAGCAAAAATATATGATTCCATTTATAAAAACATTAATGACCTTCATATTTTCTATAAACATCCACCTACAACAAAAATATACCATCAGAATGTACCCCTCTCAAAACCATTCAACTTCATCCGAAACATTGTTTCCTACGAGTAATAATAATGACGTGAATCTGGATGGCAAAATATGGCGAACCACCCTGTATACGACCCAGGAATTGGCGTATCGACTCAGTCGTATTTTCAGTGGTAGGATCTTACTGGTTCGCGTGATCATATATGCAAGTTAATTCAAAGAATATGAACAATCGGCGATGGTCGATCGGTATCAAATTGAAAGTATTCACGGTGAGGATAGGCGTATTTTCTATGTTTCATTTGAACCTCCTCACGCACCAATTCCTGGGTGACGCGCTGTACTAATCGCGGGTGTACGGAGCGTATCGAGGAACGAACGTAGGCGGAGACACGTGGCATCTGGCACGGCATAGCGTGCTGGAAAATTGATAAACGACGATTACGCGACCAAAATCGGTCGATAGGCGCGGTAAAAGTAGGCGTGAAAAATATTGGGTGTCCAAACGAATAATCCAAATTACTTTGAGGCACAACATTTCAGAAAATAAAATAGTCCCATGTTGCACAGAAATTTTATCGCATTTTGAATTGAACAAAATTGGTATATTTTTTATAACACAGAAATGATAATACGGATACACAAAAAATAATAGTAAATCAACTCAATTTGTTGTAAGATCTCGAATAGTGTGACATGCACGAGTATGCAGTTATTGCAGTATTTTTAGTCCCACCGTGTCCCAAAGAGTTAAGCAGTTACGAAATCAATTTTAAATCAAATACATTTTCCCGCTCTTTTATGATAATGCAATGTCCACGTTCGGTTGTTAACGCCTTTCTGCATGATTTTTAGAAATTGCTGAAAAAAGTATTACATAGTTCGGAAAGTAATCTCGTTCCTTTTTTACGAAAATAAGAGACAATTTTCATCGGATACTTTTTTGTTGCTTGAACAGAATGTTTCAAAAAGTAAAATATACCGAAAATGTTGCTTTCCACTTTGGCCCATATATGGCCATTTGATTTAATTCAACAATTTTAATTAAATTTATAGTAATATACACCCAGTGTTCAAGCACAGTGAAACAGACAATATTGGCGATTAATAATAAAAAAAATAATGATTTCAAAAAAATTCATCGAACTCTTCAACTATTGTTTGCGAGCAATGAAAATGCTTTCAAGTGCAAAGGGTTAAAATAAACCATGGCTGTATCTGAAAAAAAAAATGGATGATTCGTTTGTATCAGGTTGTTCCATAAGTTTCTTCTCTGTTTGATATAATATAAAAACGCGCTTCAAGAAATATTTTGCAACTAATCAAGGAGTAAATGAGGGATGAAAAAGTACGATATAGTAGAACACCATTTAATGCAACAAATCGTAAACAATAAATATTGTGTATATACATATCTATTAAACAAGGATGGAATTCACAGGACAACCTAGTAATAAAAGGTCGCGTTGATCGACGGGGATCGAAATACTCGACGAGCAGCTACGAAACTGACGTGGCACGCGCGTCCAAAGGCGGTCAATTAAGCCGCGTTCGTTGAACGTGCGGGCAAATTGGTGTTGGGTGCTGACCGGCTGACAGAAGGAAACGATGGGCGCGCGTCGCGAATCGCTATTCGAAGGAGCAAACTTTTTCGACTAATTCCGACGTTACGCCGGGATATCTGGACGTTAACCCAATTTAACATCCCTTCTATTCGAATTCGGGAGTGCGCCGCCGCGATGCCGCGCCACCGCGCCGGTGCGGACTGACCCGACCCGCTACGAGGTTTATAGGTCACTCCGCTTTCGCGCGATATAGATTTTTCGCCAGGAGCTGCTCGTTCCGACCGTCGTGTCGCGCGGTTCTCCTCTCGATATCCTGCTCGTCTCTTCCTTCTCGATCTCGAAATTTTCCTCCTTCCGTATTTATAGATCTCGAAATCGAGATAGTTTCGTCCTTCGATCTCGAAATCGAGCTAGTTTTATTCTTTGATCGCAAACTCGAGCAAATTTCGTCCTTTTCGATCACAAAATCGAGCTAGTTTCGTTTTTTACGATCACCAATTCGAGCTAGTTTCGTACATCTCTATCACAGATTCAAGCTAGTTTCCTCCTTCTCGATCACAAAATCGAGCTAGTTTCGTCCTTTTCGATCACAAATTCAAGCTAGTTTCCTCCTTGTCGATCACAAAATCGAAGCTAGTTTTGTCCTTTGATCGCAAAGACGAGCAAGTTTGGTCCTTTTCGATCACAAAATCCAGCAAGTTTCCATCTTTTCGATCACAAAATTCAGCTAGTTTCGTCCTTTGATCGCAAACTCGAGCTAGTTTCGTCCTTTGATCACAATATCGAGCTAGTTTGGTCCTCGATCACAAAATCAACTTCTCGCAGGGAAATGAAAATAGGGATTTGATCAAATGTTTGAGGTATGTGACCAATACACGGAACATGATAACCCTTAGTGACCCGAGTATGCATCTCAGGCACCACCAATGTACAGCCTCATTATAATTAACATAAATATTTTAATGAAAATTATGTTACTTCTGAGATGAATAAAGATTGTATTGAGTGTCGTCAATAGTATTATTTACACGTCAATGTAGCATCAAAATCTGATATTTAAAAACTTGCAAGTCGAAGTACGAAGTTCGAATTGCCTCTCGATATTCATAATTAAAAGTCGAAGAGTTAAGGGTTAAATTATAACTCTGTGGGGTGATTTCCCTGAACAAAGTAAGTGATTTGATCAAATCCTTTCACCCAAGTGCGATCGTAGCATGGTTTGACGTAGCGTTTGCCTTGATTCTTAGAAATAATTCAGATAAATAGGTTGGTTGCAGATGTTTTCACTTCTTTGCCACCTGTAATGAATTAAAAATATGTTGGTTACGCACCCTGCATTATTGAAATTGAACATTTTATCGTAAATCTATCTCTTGTTCTATTTTGTAAATTGATTAAGGTCAAAAGTCAAACTCTGACCGCATTTCTATCCGAGGAACTGTTATCTCAACATCTTCCGTGAATTGATCATATATATCTTAGTGATTTGATCAAATTTATATTTTCATCATTCCGCTGCGTTGTACGTGCACAGCTCGTCACCCAGGAATTGACGCATTATTAGGTTGAACCATAAGTACACGGTCGCTTCATCTAACCCCAATCGAACTTGATTACCAATCGAGGATCACCGATTTATGTTTTTTGAGTCAAAGAGTTCTTTGACCATAGATAGATTGTACCGGAAAAAATATGTCCATATTGTTATGAGTCCATATTTATGTTCCAATTAGTGCCGTCGCTCTCGAAGCGGGCCAACCTCCTCGCGCGCCAATTCCTGGTTTACGGGCTGGTATGTCGGGGTCATAACCGTCCGGGCTCGAGCATCTTCTCTCGCAACGCGTTTCGCTTCCACGCGATCCGATTCTTTCGCTATTCCTAATCGGATAAATGATTTACCGCTCGACTAATCCTATCGAGGATTTCACGTGCCGGCGAGTAAGCATTTTTCGTCAGGCTGAAACTCGACGGCGAACCCAAGTTCGTATCGATTCGGTGCATCGGAGAAGCTCGTAACTTATGTAATAAAATACGGTAAACTGCAACGCGCGACGACCCTGTAACGAAGCTACTACCGCTGACGGAGCGAGAGGGTACAGAGAAGGTAGAGAGAGTAGGAGAGAGAAAGAGAGAGAATAGGAACGAGGGGACAGAGGAAGGACGGTATGCGCGCGACCACCCACTATCGAACGCTGACGTCGCCGCGTCTGTTCGCGTTAGCAGCGTGCCAGCGCACCAACGCACCAGCGCATCAACGCTCCGGGTGCTCGTTTCTGGCAAGGACATCCTTACAAACCCTTTGCGACAGCAGTTAACGCGGTTAACCACTTTGTTCCGCTTCGGATCGGACATCGCGAGCCGTAAGGGCGGGTACGGACCGAAACGCATCCCTGTGGTTCAGCGGGATTGACGAGGCCTTTCGGAAATCTAAAAATCCCGAGACCTACAAACTTTTATTTAACACGTTGTGTGCCACGCGATTTTATATGGCAAGCGCCGTCAGGCTGATATTCTGGTACAGCAATGCAAAGTATACTACTTGCAAATTGAAATTTACTCGATGCAGGTGTTTAAACGTATTAGGGCCGTGGTTTCTTATCGTAGCAGAAAATAGAATTTTGGGTAACTACTTAGAACAATGTCTATTTTTTAGTTTTATATCTTATTTTACACTGTCATATGAATATAAATGAAAAGGAATTCTTCCGTTTGAACGATTTTATTGCAATATTCACTGTGTGAATACGACGGTCTGTAATGTTTGTTTTAATATTTGGTGAATCGGGAAATGAAAATGTGACCTGAAAGTTACAGGGGGTGCATAGAGGGTTAACTGGATGTGACTGTTCTGGTTTAGGAACAGCTGTTGCAAAATTATTAACTGACTATCCTGTTATAGATAGGTATACCTGCTTCATAAAAATATAGCATGTCTTATTCAGAGACGTTTAATCCCTCGTGCTATAATGACGTACATTCGTGATACAAATATGGTGAACTGTGTTTATATTTTTTATACGGTTTAATGTTCAATTTTCGGCTGATTGTAATTTACACGGTTGAAGATCATTAAATGTAAAACTTGATATTTGATCATTTGACAATGGATGAGTATTTGACAATCAATGAACACTTGACAATCAATGAGCATTTGACAATGAATGGCATTTGACAATGAATGAACACTTGACAATCAATGAACACTTGACAATCAATGAACACTTGACAATCAATGAACATTGAACAATCTTGACATTTATTTAGTCATCTTAATGTTGTAGCAATTGATACTTCGTTATTTCTGACGCATTTGTCGAATAAATCGTATTACAAGCGGTTAAATATGACATGACGATATTTTTCGTCATGGAAATTATCAGTAGTATGTACTTCGAACGCGTTGCGGTTTATGTACTTCATACCTGTTTAACCCTATATACAAACCCATTATAACATAACGAACTATTAATTGCTACAACATTAAGGTGACTAAATAAATGTGAAGATTGTTGAATATTCATTGATTGTCGAATGTTCATTGACTGTCAAATGTTCGAATGTCAAGACTGTTTTAGTGAATCTCGACTGCACAAATTGGGAGATCGCCAGTGAGTGCATAACGTCGACTCGCAATCCCAAGATCCTGGCAAACAACAAAATATTTTTTTCCGTATTTCGATGGATGGTGGATCCCGCGTTGGTAATGATTTCCAGAGGGGAAAAATCGTGATGTTAGCAACTGTAGGCGCCCTACTTACATTTAGTTATGAAAGGGTCAGACAAGACCCGGCTTAGGATCAATAGTAGACAATCTTTACACCCGAAATTTTATTCCTAAAACAAACTAATGGACGCCAGTGACTCAGTGTGTAGCGACGACTATAATCTGAGGGGTCCGGGTTCGAATACCGAAATCCGCATTTTCGAAGTCCGCATTTGCGAAGTTCACATTTCCGAAGTCCGCATTGTCTCAAAGTTCCCATTTTGGAAATCCACATTTTCGAAATCCGCATTTTCAAAATCCCCATTTCTCAAGTTCGCATTCTCTCAAAGTTCCCATTTTCGAAGACCACGTTTGCGAAGTCCCCATTTTCAAAGTCCACATTTTCGAAGTCTGCATTTTTTCAAAGTTCCCATTTCCGAAGGCCGCATTGTCTCAAAGTTCCCATTTTGGAAATCCACATTTTCGAAGTCCGCATTTTTGCGAAGTCCTACACAAGGAACGAGTAGCAGCAGCAGCAGCAGCAGCAGCAGCAGCGGATCGACGACGACAGCGCTCCGCGTAATCCGCCCTTCCGCCCTCGCCCGCTATCCTGCACCCACCCTCCGCGTTTCACCCTCCCTTTCTTCTCTCCTGTTTGCAAGCGCCTCGCTTCCCCACCCGGCGAACGGTGACCCAGTTCGCGCTAGCCGACTGGAATCGTTCCTTCCGCGCACACCTCGGGAACCGGGTTACGCCGCTCCTCTCCTCTCCGCTCCTCTCCGCTCCCGCACTTTCCGCAGCCTTGCCTAGGTACCTCGCTGCTGCCAACGATCGCTCGAATCGGTCGAAATCGATGCTCCCGACCGGGGACGCTTCTCGAGCGTGCACCACCAACAATTCCTCCTCCACCGACGACCCTCTCGTCGAGGCACCGTCGCGACGTCCAGCTACGACGTCGACAATTACTTTTCGCGAGTCAAAGAGGACGTGGGGAACGGGACGGAGGGAAAACATGGAGAATAGAGTCAGCTCGCGAAGACGGGGAGCAGCACGTTTCAGCGTTGGGGAACGGTGTTGTCGGATTGTTGCACGTGACGAGTGAACGCGGAAAAGGAAGAAAGAACGGAGGCGGAAGGCGCGGAGAAACGCGGCACATTAGAACAACGGGTGCTAGCGCGAGAACGGCCGCGTCTAGACCGACGGGACGAGCGGAAACGGAGTGCCCGAAGGATGAGCGTGCACGCTCGAATACGCCGCTCGTAAATTCGCTAACGATCCCTCGTTTCTTTTTCCCCGGCTCTTTCGCGCTTCTTTCCGCTCTGATCCCGTCGCGCTTCTCGCGAGATTCGATCGATCGAAGGGCTCTCGTTCTCTCGCGAAATTCCTCTCCTCGGACCAAAAAGCGATCGAAGTCGTGGTTAGTCAAAGATCATCCTTGTAACGCTAAAACTACCGACTTATAGTGCACAATCATTTTGACGTTGAAAATGGAGGTGAAAAATAAATGAACAAACGATGAAGCATAAATGAATACATTCATTGATTAATCGAGGACCACCGTGCTTTTGGGGGTTGCTAAGTTTAACACTGGAACTACCAATCAGTCGAAATGACTGATTTCGGGTTTGGCATGTTTTCACTGATTTTTTAGGGGTTTCAAAGTTCGGGAGCAAACTATGTCGTCATGGCGCAGAATCTTGGCTCCAGGCCTGCACTCGTGCAAATTTATGAATTTCCCTGCGACCTCGATCATCCCCCGCGTTCGACGCGACTCGAACGTCCGACAAGAAACATTCGAAACAGCACGGAATTACGTTTGCCCGTTTTAACGGGGTATAAATGGCCGATCGATGGCGAGGGCAACGCGGAAAGTAGGAAACGCCGGCACCGACGTCGACGCGTCGAATCGATCGATTCCGATCGACGCCGCGTTCGCCTATCCAATTTTCCGCGTCTTCTTTCCTACCGTTCTCGTTCGATTACGATTCGTCGAGGGTCGACCGACAACGGGATCGGAATCAGGTGGTCGAAGAACGCACGAGGAATCGGAGTTATCGCGGGGTTAATCCTCTCGCCTGTTCCATATATTGCCACCACCGTATGTTCGTAGGTTCTAATAAATTATTTCGAGAAATTTTTAGCAGAAAAAGTTTATCTGGCATCGTGGCTCTACCCGAAAAATAACTAAACATTTTTGATAATAATGGAATATATTTGGTTTAAATAAAATCATTTTCACACAATAAGAAAAACAGTTGCATTTTACCAAAAAAAAGGCCACGAACTTTTTTTCCACACTCAATATAATAAATTAACATAATTTCGTTATTAACACATTGAGTGCCATGTCCCCCATATACGAGTGACGTATGAATTCATACATAAATCTATCGCTAATTTTAGTTGAAACATTTAACATAACAGGGTATAAAAAATTTGTCGTAAATATATTAAAGCTCATCGAATAAACCGGGGTAGAATATTATGAAAATTAACTATAAACTTGATCGCAAATAAAATTACTTCCTAAAAGAAATTGAAACTCTTTTTTCCAGAATGTAAGTTCTCCTCCGTCCAAATGAAGAATCGTTGTGCGAGTTAGTTTACCCATTGCCCATGCTTTATTTATTTTTATATAAAGTATAAAAGTTTCAATTTCAGTTTCAGTTTCAATTTCAATATAAATGGTCAGTGATCGTCCGTAAATCTAGTGTTAAATGAGATCGAAATATATGTGCGACGAAAAGAAACAGAAGTTACTTATGACTCGACTTAATAATCGGCATCGGTCTTCGCGAAGCAATAAGTGACGTATATACACGGCACCCGGTCGCGAAAGGGTTAAGGGTGAAGCGAGAGGTAGACGGGAAATGCGAATGAGGGGGTTGGAGGAGTCACCTAGGCGAATAGAAAAGCGTCTCGGAGATAGGCAAGACGCGGAGAGGACGAGTAGGTTGAGCAGGAGCGATATCGTAACGGAGCCTGCACAAAGGTTGCCGTCGACGCCCTGCCGCCGCTTCCTGGTTTCCCTATATTGATTTTCTAGCGTGGCCGTAGCTAGACGGAAACGGCGCGGCGCGACGGAGAGAAACGCGCTGCGCCGCGACGCGCCGTGCTCGTGCTCGCGTTTTCGTGCCCGTGCTCGTTCTCCGTGCTCCTCGTACACGGATACTCTAACGAACGCGAGCATTGCTTGGGTAGAGAGACGTTTACGTACGGGAGGACGCGTGTGACCCACGTTTGCGCGAACGCGTGCACGGTGCAGCCGTAAAAGCCGGAAAAGGGGTGGAAGCGGACACGGTGGGGGTTGTTCCCGTGCAAGAGGGTGGAAAGAGCACGCCTCGGGGTTGCGGCTAGGCACGAAGGAGAACGCGAAGGTGGAGCTACCTTTTGCACCTCCGCCGTTCGCGAAAGATGGAGAGGAAGATTATCCGTCACCGTGCTCGCTTCTCTTTTTCTTTTCGCCTCCTCGCGACTTCGTTGTTTTTCCACCCCCTCGCGTTCGCTCCTTCCCCGTTCGCGTATTTACATATACCCAGTCACCCAGGAGTTGGCGCATCGACTCGTGCGTGTTTTCATCGATAGGATCTTATTGGTTCAAAAATCCGTCGATTCAAAAAACATAATGTGGTTATATATCTTAAATTAATTTTAACCCTTTGCGGTCGGCAGATTTTGATTTTGGGAGTACCTCCAGGTCGGAGAAAATTTAGCGTTTCGCAATTACTTTTCCGTATAGGGGACCATAGCGTTGTGTCATTTTTGCGATTTTCGAAGATTCCCGGCTGCAGGGACATCTAGTTCTACGACTTTTTTAAAATGTCCCCGCTACAGGGATACCGACCGCAAAGGGTTAAAGGTATTTTACTATTACATTAAATAGTTAAAGCTATTTTACTTTATAATCTCTTGGCACTTTTTAAAATCAATCACATGACCATCGCACTTGTAATACCCCGAGCCAGCGCCCCCAAAACATTCTAAAATATTCGTGAACCGCAATAAACAATTGGCAGTCGTTGATCGTCGATCGGCATCAAGCTCGGACGATTTACGGTGAGGATAGGTGTACTTCTTATGTTTTATTTCGTAACGGGTGAAGGGTCTTACCTACCCGATATTTCTTCCCCGGTTTCTTCTTGCACACATTAACAACGAATTGTTAAGACAACGCGTTTGGTGGATTGTTAAGACTCGATACCGGCCACTTCCGCGATCCGAAACGTTCTGTCTCGATCGAGGTTCAACGAGGACCGGTTTCGCGATTCACGAGTATTGTTTAGAGGGAGTATGTGGCATCGAGGCGACGAAGCGTCGCGTCGCTTTCTCGTGCAACGCGTCAAGTAGTATAGGACGACGCGTGGTCGGACGATCGATCAACCGGCTATGTGCGGACTTACGTACTGTTTTAAGCCGCGGCTAGGGAACGGGACGAGGAACTACTTAAGCTGCCTCTTTCGCAGTTTTATTACAAACATGCGGTATCGCGTACAGGCCACCAGCTAATTATTACCGATCGTATTTCCAAGGCTTTCGCTGGCTTCTATAGAGTTCGATGACGCTCTAGGTCAGGCATGGACAACTGTTCTTCCCCATGGGTCGGAGTGAAATAAACAATATTTTCACGCACAGGACGAAATATTAAAATTGAAAAATGTTAGGCGTAACATTTATTCGTTTGAGTAAAATTAAAATTATTATGAAATTTGTGTACGAGTTGTAAATAAATAGATACAACTAATTAACATAATAAAAGTTTTAATTCTTTATTATGGAATCTGTTTTTGTTCCTGAGTCATATTTAAAGAAAAAATGTTTTCACACGCCGGATGAAATATTAAAATTGAAAAATGTTAGGCGAAACATTTATTTCTTTAATTGAACAAAAAAACCTTATTATAAAATTTGTATATGAATAATAAAGGTCTGAATATTAAAGTTTACTTTAATAACGTGCATTGGTGTCTAATTTCTTAATTGCACTGTTTCTTAAAAATTTGTTTCTGGATTATATTCTTCTCTTAATTATTGAAAGGAAAATAACAATTTAATGTCGTACGAATATTTTTTTAAATAAACCTTAATCAATCACAACCCCTTTCTTTAATTTCTTTTACCCACAAGCTTCCTAATTAATTTCCCAAATAGACTATCTCGGACAGCGAAAATCGCGACAAGCACGAATTTCGTTCAGCATCCGCGTATCGATCTAAAATCCTCTCAATTTTCTTTCAGGATCGTATGACGGCCAATGGAAACTCGCCGTTGGACAGCATGAGGACGTTGGAGCATTACTTGAGCGACATCATGCGAGCCGGTGCCGCGGACACGCCGGAGCACGTAAAAGGTAAGCCGATTTTCGTACGCGTGATCGATCGCCGATCAATGCGTCGCGTGCCTCGTTCGAACGGAAAATGCGTTCGACGATCACCGAGAAACCCGATTCCATCGTCCGAGCTGCCGTTTTTTCTTTTTCGGTGGCTGGAAATACGAGGTGTGGCTATTAAATAACGAGACTGACGCTGTAAAACACTTTATTTTCACTTCATACCTATTAACATATTATCATTCTCAATATACATATAATATACACTATATACATACACTATGCACACCAGTGTACATTTTAGATGTCCTTTCATGATGCTTCTAGCACAACAGACTGTACCTCCGGCATTTTGTATTTTATTTCCACAAAGAAATTCCAAAATGAAGTAGAAGTATTACTTAAATAGTCCTCAAAACCATCGAAATATTTATGCGCTCCTTATCCTTCAAAAAAATTATTAAAAATCGGCTTAATTTCGGCGTTCTACATGGAGGTGCCCCCTTAATAGCCACACCTCGTAATCCCGATCGACGGATACGCGGTCGGTTAAGCGGAAGCAGTCTACTTATTCGTCCAACAAGATCAACGAAATTGCCAAGCGGCCGGAGCACTTCTCGGCGCTGCAAACCCTCGTCGCCACCACCCTCCACTCGACGATGTTCGCTCCGCTCGTTCCATCCGACAGCGCGTGAATTTGACGCGAGTCGCGAGCCAACGCGGAGACAAAAGTGGACGAAGAAGAAGGAAGCGTATACCCGGTTCACGTGCGCTCTCTTTTTTCACGTTTTCCCTTGGTCCGTCGCTTTCTTTTTCGCCAGTCTAGCCACCCTGTCTGCGAGCACTCGCACAACCCTCGGACAAGCGTTCTCGCGCCTCCAGTCAAGGGCAAGGGTGCTGCTGCCTCTCGTCGTCTCTTCCTTGCTCGTTCGAGACCGTCACCGAAACGCGGATAAAGCGAACCGACCAATTTCTACTGTCGGATTTTTCCTCCAACGAACGAACCCGCTCCGTTAACCCTCCGTGGCACGGCGTTCCGGATAACGAAATACACCCGTGTTGCCCAGAAATTTTATCGCGTTTTAAGCGAAACAAAAAACTGTGGGATACGAGGGCGAGGGGGCAACAAGAATCTGGAAGTATTATATTGGGTTGGAAAGAAAGTTCGTACCTTTTTTCGTGTAGCACTGAAAGCAACGTCAGTTGGATAAACATCAGGTCATCCTTTTCAAACAAATTTATTCTTTACTTTTTATTATGAAACCCTTAATTTGCTTATACAGAACCAATTTTTATAAAAATCGACTTACCTCTACGATTTTTGTCTTACCCCTATGGTAAACCTTTCATTTACAACAATTGGTGAACCAGTATCGTTATGTCGAAAGTAGCCGACTTAAGCGAATACATTTGTAACATCGGTTGAATATATGTGGGATTGGCGGGACCTCCATACCCGATAAGAACAAAAGGAATACGGAAAGGACGTGTATTAGGCGGACGCCGGTGGCTCAGTTGGGAGCGTCGACGACTCGTAATCCGAGGGGCACCGGTTCGATTCCCGTTTCGGTCCGGATATTTTTCCGTATTCCTACATATATTACCAACTGCTTTACATGAAACGAAATATAAACCTATGCACATGCAGCTATCGCAAAATTTCGAGGTTGGACTAAAACGTCCCACCTTGCATCACGATGGTGGGACACGTGTGAGGTGGGACACATATGATCTCACCGTGTCACAAAGAGTTTAACGAAAACCGTCGATACACCCGACATCGGCCAACTTCTCGGTGAATCGAGGAAACGTAGTTTCGTTATGAAACTCGCTCGTTATTCGCTGGTAATGGCTCCTCGGAAAGGGATCGAGGCGGAAAGGGGAGGACAAAGGGGGGCAGAGGCGATCGAGAAGAATGCGAGAGAGGCGCCGGGAGCAGGTGACATCTCCGCAAACCGGCGACTTCATTGTATCGCGTAATTATCGTTTCCCTTAAAGACCAAAGACCGTCGGGGGGATGTCCGTCGAGGTTGTTTCCTTTTCTTTTTTTTCGGACCCTTATCCTTGCAATTAAAATCCAGCCGCGAATCTGGAGCTAACGATCTCCGACAGACGTCGGGATTTCGTGACCGGGCTCGTTGAAAATTCGTGAACAACCGGGCTCGATAGAGAATTCTGAATGAACTGGCTCCGTCGAAAATTTGGAATGAACTAGCTTCGGCGAAAATTCGTAAAAAAGTAGGCTCGATCTAAAATTCAGAACGAACTAGCTTCGTCGAAAATTTGGAACAAACTGGCTTCGTTGAAAATTCGTGAAGGACTAGCTTCATCAAAAATTCGTGAAGGACTAGCTTCGTCAAAACGTCGAAACGAACTAGTCTGGTTGAAAATTGGCCGTTTTTTTTTTTTTGTATAAAATGATTTAGAGACGTTCCGATCGTCGGATACCGATCGCGTTCGGTAACCTCGTTCCGGGTAAGACGAGTTATTTCGTCGGGCGGACAAAGTCGGCTGGAAAAGGAGAAACGAAGCGGACGGTATCGTAGTACGAGTCTTTATTCTAGAACAAAAACTTCTCTCTCGAGGCATTGTAAGGTTCCGTCGAGTGGGCGTGCTCCTTCACGACGCCATCTTTGAAAGTGTCAGCACGGCACTTTAAACTGCACTAGTAGGTCAACCCTTGGAAAATCCGAGTGTGCTCTCACGACGAGCCCGTAAAAAACCGGAGTATCGAATCTTTTCGTCGCGATTCCGTGGCGAATCGTTTCGAATCGTCGCGTAACGCGTTTACGACCACGATCGATATCGCAACGACGGATCACGCTACGTGAGCTCGTAACGATCGCGTGTTTCGCATCGATAAGATCCTTTGAAAAATAAGCGAATCGATTTCGCGTTCGCGTGTCGCGTTTTCGCGATATCGCCGGCATAAACGACGAGAACGATACGCCTGCTGTCGCGAACGCTCGCTACTAGCGCGAGCGTGTATCGCTCGCCTCTTGTTCGATCCGCGCGAGGTCGTGCAACGAAAACGGCGATACTTGCAAGGAAACACATACAACGCGTCGACTTCGATGAAATATATGCGAGATATAGCCCTCAGAACAATATTTGACATGTATTTTTTCCTTTATTGACTATCGTGCATTTTAGAGGGATGATAATGGGTCGGAAAATTTGGGGTTGGAAGTATGTTTGAATATCTTGGCAACTAGAAGGTGTCGCACAATACTCGGATCTTGCAAGGGAAACTTATTCGAGATATAGTCCTCTAAAAAATATTTGACACGTATTTTCCTTTATTGACAATCGTGAATTTTAGAGGGATGAAAATGCTTCAGAAAGATTGGGGTTGGAAGTATGTTTGAATATCTTGGCAACTAGACGGTGTAGCACCATATTCGGATTTGCAAGGGAATTTAGTCGAGGTATAGCCCTCAAAAAAATATTTGGCACGTATTTTTTTTTTATTGACAATCGCGCATATAAAAGATGAACTAATCTGTATATTGGTCACGATAATAGTATTCAATAAAGAAGTGGGTAAAGCATAAGTGCTCCTTGCACCAGAAAAATTTCGGGATTCACGATTGCCCATAAAACAAAATACGTGTCATATATTTTTTTGAAAACTATATCTTTCTATATCTTACTATGGCCTTAGGCCGGCTATGCACCCTCGTTAGGCGAAGCGAACGATCGATCTAACCAACGTTTCGCGAGCAAACGAAACAGCTAGCCAAGTTTACGTCCTTCGTCGACGGATTCGCGGCAATTTTACAGTCGCATATTCTGACCTATATACGACCGTCGGCTAATCCGTAGCTTCGAAAGGATCACAGAAGGGGTGGTTTTAACTCTCGAGCTATCTAGGGTTTCATTGGATCGCGCGCTATCTCCGTCCCGTTCCTCTTCCGTCGTCCCTCGCTGTGCAACGTGGCTCGCTATATAGCCGATAATGCGTGTCATTGAAAAGGTGAACGAATAAAGGGAGCAACCGGGAAAATGCGGATCCTCCTGCGTCGGGTACGCATCCTCGACAGGAAACGACGATTAATCGACACGCGTTGTCTTCCTGTCTACCGGTAACTGCGCTCGAGGATAAACGAATTCCTGCGAGAACAAGTTCACGCTATTCGTCGGGACATTAATTTGAGGCCGAAAACGTATCCATTCACTATAATTGATCTCGCTTACAAATTGACCCATATTTTACCGCTTTCCCTCAACGATGTTTTTCCTGATGTGAATCCTAACAGAAGGATGTTGTCTTTTTTATTTCTTTCTAGTTTTGGAATGTATTTATTAATTCTTATTTATTGATTATTTCTAGATTTACAATATATTTATGCAAAAAAAAATATTAGGGAAAAAGTAAACAGTTACCTGTATATATATATTTTTTTTATTTCTTGCTGGTTTTATAACGTATTTATTAATTCTTATTTATTGATTTTTTGTAGATTTATAATATATTTATACAAAACAGAAAACGATTACTGTTAAACAATTACTTTTATATGTACATATATGTGTATCCATGCACATACATTTTTTATTTATATATATATATATTTTTGTTTTGATTTCTTGAAATATCACGATATCATGCAGCTTGTACGTCAATAGTTCGGGAATATTTATAATGTCACGAATACGACGGCGTTCGTTGATGAAGGGTAAAAACAGAGAAAGAAGGAACGGGTATTCTTTAACGACGAAACGCGATAACATGGCCGAGCGTGAATTACAGATAATGATCCGAAAAATGAAGGTAACGTCCGATAACGAGGTAACGGTGCAAATGATAAAGGCCGTAATGCGATAAGGTACGATCGGTATAAAAATAGATTTCCAGCCAAGAAGCGACCGGAGGAAATAATCCTCTTACGTCGCAGAAGCGGGCGCTCGTGGAAACGTACGGTTCTTCGATCAAAGGATATTCGTAACGCGTCGAAACGGCTGCTTATAAAACGGTAGCGCGTCTCGATCGGTTTTTAACGTAGAACGTTGAAGCGAAGAAAACACGAAGAAACGTCGAAAAGTTTGCTGGAAGGAACGCGTATCGACAAAGTACCGACCGAGTATCCTCCGAACAGTTGGCCGACCAGGAAAGATACGCGTCGCCATCTCTAGGTCGTCCCTAGAAGGAACCACGATCGTTTCGCAATGGCGCTGCCGCCTACTTTCGAATTTCCCGCCAACGCGCGATCCACGCAATCGAACCTCGTCGATTCGGCGGGAACGGGAAATGTTTCTCTCTCGTCGATAAAGTACAACAAAACCTCCTATTTTCGCGCGATACGAGATCGAAAAGGTGTTGAAAAGATGTCGAAAGCTCAGGATCGTTGCAAAATGGTACAAGGGCTTATTTAAACGCGATCGGAATTGGCCGTTTGCCTATTGACCAACTGCCACGGTCAGCCGCATTGCAGTGACCCGCGACTTTCGTCGTTCGCGATTCGATTCGAGATGTATCGAGCGATTCGAGACGACTCTTCGATCCCGATCGTTTCCTTGACCACGGTCAAATTATAAATAAACGTTCGTCGGCATCCAGCGGGCAGGCAACCCTTTTGTATCCTCGGTCCCGTGCCATTAGCGACGTATATTTAAGCCGCTATACAGCCCGTCGACGAAACAAAGCTCCGCAAATATCCTAGGGGGACAAAAGGCTCGCGTCAAAGAATGAAAAGGGTAGAAAAAAAAAGAAGGAAGAGAGAAAGGGTGAAAGAGCGAGAGTGGATGAAAGCGTTAGGCGGACGGACGAGCGACGAGACGCGCGCTCGACGACGCGACTAACGCCTGGACATCGCGGAACCCCCTTTTCTTGCCCTTGCACCTCAAACCTATCAAGGTCGCGCCGTTTTCGATCTTCCGTCACGTTTCATTTTCACGGAATACCGTGCTGAATATCTTATGCTCCGACGACCAGCGACGGAAAACTCGTTGCCGAACTCTCTCGCTCGGTTTTTCATTCTTAAGGGGGATCTCTATGTAGATGGAGTCGAAAAAGTCATTTTTTTGTGTGAAAAAGGTTCTTTAAAATCTATAGAATACGAAACGCATTGGTATTTGGAGTACAGCATGAAACTGTTGTTGTGGGAACCTGTGCATGTAACCCACCTTCGCTCCAATCGAAAACGCGGCCGTACCTCCGCCATTCTTTGAAAAATGACAAATTTTCTTCAACCGGACGAATATGTGTTAAGATGGAAGGCCTCGATCTTCCGCTTCTCGTCGCAGAAATTCGCGAGAAACGAGAGGAAGAGGGGGGTTTCCGGGAAGAATTCGCGCGTACCATTTCGTATCTGGCAGCGATTAAACGTTTCTTGCCGCGGATAGAAATATATATTATCCTCCGTGGCGCGATATTATTTCTAGCTCGATTTCCTTGGTCGGCGCAAGTACGTTGGCGGCCGAACGATCCGCCCGTTTCCAATCCTCTTTTTTCGTTTCTTTCGCTCGTGGACTCGCTGGTCTGGAACGCGGGCAAACCCTGCACCATTTTTTTCCACCCCCCTCTTCTTTTTCATCGTTTCCACCTGGAATCGTTTTTCACGCTTTTAATTATATTCCTGTTCGTGTTGTTTTTTTTTGTTTCCACTTTTTTTCTCTTCCATCGGTCGACAACCAACACGGTCGATTCGTTTATCGAAAAAATTCCCGAAGGAGAAAGTTGTCCGAGGGTTTCGCAACGCACACGCGTGCTGCGTGCACCGCGTGCGGACGGAAACGAACGCAAAGAGGAGAAATTCGGATAGGCGAGGAGAAGGAAGCGATTCGGTGGGCCGATTTCATCGATCAACCTCTTCCACCTCGCCGGCTATCCATCGCATCGACGACGTCATTTGCGCGTGTCTAGGGGGTGGGTCCTTTCCTGGCCGAGTGCAACGACCCCCTGCTGACGTTACTTTCCCCGTTGTTACTTTGAGCCAGCGTTTCTCAAACGACGAAACCGTCTCGTCGACATTCCATCACGATTCGTACGAGCTTTTAACACTTTGAGTCCCACATATGGGTGACACTCAAATTTCTGATCAAATTTGTTCACTTTTCTAACTCGCGATACTCGCATTAGGTACTTGGAGTAATCGAAAATCAATATAACAAAGTACTGTGAAAATATTTAGTCAGATTTGTTAGAAATGAATATAATACCTAATGCAATTTTCAATTGCTTCCATGTGGCAGTCCACGTGTTAACCCTTTGACAGACAGAGACGCGTGTCTCTCGAACGCGATACGAACGGTTTGAGAAACCCTGCGGTAGGGACCGTGTCTAAAAGGGATAGCGCTCGTAAAAATTGCTACCCTCCGATTGGTAGGGCAGTTCGTGCGTCTCCACAGAAATTAGGGACTGGAGGCAGCTTCGATTTTTCGTTGGCTTCTGACCAAAATTAAAACGCGTCGGGATATCTGAACGCTTCGTTCTCCCGCGAATGGTTTTACGGTTGATCGACGCGCGACCAGTCGATTACGGAGAGAAAATACGCGGATATAAGAGGACGTAAATAGTTGCAGGAAACTCGTGGAAAAAGAGGCGTAGATCGCGATAAACGAGAGAGGTACGCGGAAAAGAAACGATCCTTGGAGTATCGTACCGTTCTGAAAACTCTGTTGAGCGTTTCGTAACTCGATAGAATAAGCGAAGACAAGATGGAAATACCTTGCACAGGGACAAGCGTGGTCTTCCCGACCGCTAATTGGATCAACCCTTTCTTTGGCCAGAGTCTAGCTCAGACAACTGTTTTTGTCGCGGAGCCGAATTGGAAAAAAATTGTATAAGCTCTTCCTGTTTTAGGCGAATGATCCAAATTTTTGAATTTTTCATTTACACCACATTCATTATAAGCACTAAATGAATTCCATATAATGTTGAAATAAGAACCACTATCTAATGGTTCATTCTTAACACTATCTTAAAAATGACATCGATTCAATTTAGTTTAAAATAATGTGGTGTAAAGTAACTGACAAACTCATTATTTTTTTAACTTTCACTTAGACCCCTGTCATAATTATAGTCTCAAATGTCTTCGTTTTGGAGACTGCCCGTCATTTAAGTAGAAGTGTACGCTTAACACTAAACCAAAGCGGTCAAATGACCGTCTTAAAAATTCCTTATTTCAATTATTAAAATTTGTTAACGCTGTGTTCGTCGAATTTGTGATTCTCGTCAAGATAAAGAATCAATAAACGTATCGATTCATGTTTCGCCGTTTGATTATTTATTTTTCAACTTCAGTTTGAACAACAACATAATCGTACAATGCACGTCGGTGGTTTCAGCGTTAAAATATATCGATCTCGTGAAAGTCGATCTTTTTACGGAACCGTCGCAAGATTTTCCAATCTGAACCACTGCGGGTCGTCAAGATCGTGCTCGTCGGACCACGATCGATGCGCCTAACTCGCCGTAAAATTGCGCTGCGAAGCGACGCATACCACGAACGAGGAACCTGCCACGACGCTTATTTTTTCCCCCCACGGGTATTCTCGCTGTCCTCGAACGCACAATTTTCCTCGACTTTTCCCGAATGACGCGTTTCGCGCGAAAACGCTCGTTCAACGAACGCGCTGTCCAATTATTTGCAAGAGCGAAAACGCAAACGGAC
This sequence comes from Coelioxys conoideus, assembly GCA_947623535.1. Classification (NCBI taxonomy): domain Eukaryota; kingdom Metazoa; phylum Arthropoda; class Insecta; order Hymenoptera; family Megachilidae; genus Coelioxys; species Coelioxys conoideus. The sequence continues at coordinate 38,659,981 of OX392449.1, read as the reverse complement.
GACAAAAATTCTTACGCAACCGCTCTATCGCGCAGCCTTCGACGAGGAGAAAGAGCAATAGAGCGAGAGAGAGAGAGAGAGAAAGAGAGAGAACGTATAACTAAAGAAGCCCGACGAATAATGGAAGAACGAGCGTTACATAAATTCAAGGATACCATGCACAGCATTGGCTATACTATTCGTTACGATACGGTATTTCATTGAAATCGTTACGTACGTGGCGTAATCGCGCTTGTCGTTCGCAACACGGCAGACGGCGTTGCGTCCAGTTATATTATTAGCGGCCCGTTCGTTAGAATTATTCCTTGGAATTATTGGGACACGATCGATGGTCGCCCGAGTATCGAAATGTTTGATTAACCCGTATCTGCAATAACAATAATGAGCAATTATCGGTTATTCCGAGTAAAGTGGTCGTCGAGATAAGACTCTTTTGGAATTAATAGTATCTGCAAAGTATAGAGAAACAAAATTTGTCATTCGTTTTATTGCGTACTAAAAAAGAACATTTTCTTTGGATTTTAGAAATCTACGTTTTTAGAGAATATCAATGAGAGCCATATATCTAATACCATTTTTTGAATCTTTCTATTTATCGATTTTTCTAAAAATGTATTTCTCGTTTATATTATTTTCTACATTATTCAACTTATTTCTTTGATTTTTTGCTATTCCTTAACAAATTTCTCTGTATTATATTCTGTTTGTTATTGAAAGCAAAATAACTATTTTATATTATCTAACTATTTTTCAAATAAGATGTTTATCAATTTTAACGATGTATTTCTATTTTATCTTACATTGCACACACGGTGTTCAGTCCTCTTCTCGCAATACAAATTTTCGAAGGAGCGAGCTGCACGCACGGCGTGCAATCTTATTTATACGAATTGGGTGATTTCCATAGTGAACAAGCTTTCTTTATTAAAAAATGAACAATATAAAGAAAAAAAAATGACGCTCCCGGTGTTCGAAAAAAATCGTCGTCTAGAATGGTTTAAAGGACAAAGGGAAAATCGTCTGGACGGTACCGAAAATGGATTCGAGTTAGGTAACGGTAACTTTCGCTTTGGAAAATGGAACGGCTCGGCCCGAACAGCCAAAATTCGAGTCGTCGATCGTCGCGAAGCGTGCACAGCTCGACGAGACACGTAATTCGTATTTTTGTCGGGAGACAACGCGGGCGATTTGAAAATTTCGCGCGACATTGCATCGCAAGTCGAGGATCGTAACGCGGAGAAGAAAATTCGAAAATCGGTTCGGGCTGCAGCGGATCGCGTCGAAGGATTAACGCGTTGGTCTTTTCGGTCGTCGACCGACGCGACGCATCGTTCGTTACGTAACGGGGGCCAAAAATAAGTCGGTTCCCGAGATAGAATACTCGAACAGTCGATCGGCTCGAATACTTTTCCGAAGATCCGTTTGCGAGTCTTTTTTCGTCGACGAATAGTTGAAAGCGTCGCGGCGGAACTGTTATCGAAATTGCGTATCGGTCGAACGCGATTCCCGTTGCGTGGCAGCGGTGAACCGCGATAACGATTAACTGTGGCCCGGCTGATTCGACTCGACGTTGAAACGGGTACCGTAGAAAAGAAACGAGTAGCGCAGAAAAGGAAGAGGTAGCGTAGAAGAAAAGCGAGTAGCATGGAGAAAGAACCACTAGCGAACGTACGAAAAGAACCGAGTAACAAGCGTACAGAAGAAAAAAGCAGTGAGCGTAAAAAAGAAATAAGGAACGTGCTTAGAAAAGAACCGCGTAGCTAGCGAAGAAAAGAAACAAGAGTAGCGAGCCCAGAAAACAAACGAGTAACGAACGTAGGAAAAAAAGGAGTAGCCAGCGTAGAAATGAAATAAGTAGCGAGCGTAAGAAAGAAGCAACCAGCGAGCTTATGAAAGAAACGAGTAGCAAGCATGGAGTAAAAAAAGCAACGTGTGTCGAAGAAAACGAAAACGGGTACGGTAAAACGCGTGTAAGGTCGCGCGAGATCGGCTCGTAGGGCTTGGGCAACACAGAAACAGGCGTGATTTCGTCAATCCGACGCGGTTATGTGATTCGTGTAAGGACCCGAGGATCGGTGGGAAAAGTCGATTAGCGCGGACACAAACGCGCGTGCCTATTTGAAATGCAAAGCGCAACAGCCATTTAAATAGAAACGAATGAAATTCTAGTCCCGGCCGGTCCGCGCCGGCTTCGGCCCGATAGTCTGTTGAATAGTCGTCCACAACCGCGACCTAAACCTGCTCGCTATGTTTTTACCCCGGCGGCTTACGGTCTTACGGTTATCGCCGTACCGGTTTCTTCACCGACGATAACAGCCGCGACGTTGCGATACCCGTACGCTGCCCCCTTTTTCGTCCGCGTTTACACGCTCTCCGTTCGGCTCCGCTTCTTACCCGCTCGCGACGGAAAATTTTACCGCTTTTCAGCTAGCGCGAAATCGTGTGATCTCGCGAGTCATCAGCGTCGGCGCGCGTCGCTACAGCTGTTTTGGCAGTCAGCTGGCTGCACGCGCGAACACGCGTCAACTCGCGTCGCGATGCGCTCCTAGAGTTTGCGCGATTTCTTCGGTAGAGAAACGCCGGGGAAAGAAAAGAACGCGTCGGAGCGAAAACGATTAGAGGGGGCTATTTCGTATTCGTGGAGCGACGCGGAGAGGTTCGTCGAAAAATCTCTCGAGTCCGGCCAGACGGAAGGAGCGGCGGAGACATCGAAATGCAAATAGGACCAGTTTTCCGCGATGCGGGATCTCCGATATCCATTATGCATGGCGCTTAAGATGCGCAGCCCGGTACGAGCACGCGGTGGACTTGTTGGTGACGGTGCCCGAGGCGAACATCGGGGTTGAAGTTGAAATCAAAGTCGAAGGTACGCGGGCTAAGAACGGGGCGAACCGTGAGACGGATACGCAACGATGTAGCTGCCGGCCGACAGCGTAACGGCTGTGAGAAGCCGAAGGATGAGCACACGCCGCCGTCTAAATTTAGAAACGCTCGCTCGCGTTGCTTACTTCCGCTTATTTTAGCTAAGGGGGCAATCGTTTCGGCCGAGAAACGTTCCGCGCGGCTCCCTACTCGACGTTTCCTCTTTCGTCGCGTTTCGTCCTTTCGTAACGATCCTCGCGAATCGCGGAAAGGATGCCACGATTTCAAGCGATGCTCCTTTACGCGACGAAACGATCGACGATCGATGTTCGAAACAATCAAGGTTGGAAACGATTGACGAAATCGAAGTTCGAAACGTTCAGTAAAGATCGACATTCCAAATGGTCGACAAAATCGCCGATCGAAATGTTCAGTAAAGATCGACGTTCAAAATGATCGACAAAATCATCGATCGAAACGTTCAGTAAAGATCGACGTTCGAACTGATCGTCGAAGACCTCGATTGCGACGCGCGCATTTCGAAACCGCGCCTACAGGAATTTCGCGACGAGTCGTCCGATTTCGTGGACATCGACCGCGCTGCGCCCGCAAATTCCTACTTTGCCGGGTCGTGTAAACTTGTCATTAACGGCGAATCGATCGGTCGAGTCGTTAGTAGGTCGCCGGTGACGGAACGGGATTACGAGTTCGCGCGTGCGAACCTCGTCGCGTTTCGTGAAAACCTCGTATCGCGATTCGTAAGTAAATCGATCGATATCTCGCGCTTCCAATAAAAGAGCGGACGCTCTTAAATAGCCCGGCAATGCATCAGCCAGGAGCAAACGTTCCTGGCGTTTATCCGACACGAAACCATCGATTCTGCGTCGCGTAATTCGTGACGTTTGTTTTTTCGAGTATTCTGCGTCTTCCCGTCCAGTTCGCGGTTTTATCGATCGCACTTGAACGCGAAACAACTTATCGAGTCGTTCGCGCCAACGCGACGGAAATTTCACCGGACGAACCGAGTCGCATAGTTAAATTTCCGAGACTACGAATTTCGTTAGCCGGAAGGCGAGGAGCGCGGAGCAAAGAAGGAAAGAGGGAGAAAGATGGCGCGCGACGAGGGAGTCGTACATGCGAGAGAGAAAGAGCACAGGTAGCCAACGAACAGGACACGTATGTAAGTCGTCGGTGCACGGTTACTTTGACGCTCGATGTCTCGATGGTTATGTAACGGGTGTGTGCCAGAAAACGAGGCGAGTACGCTTTACGAGTACGTTGCAGATCCCCGCTAATGATCGCTCCTCGTAACCTTGAGCGTCGATCGAGCGATCCTCGATATCGTTACACCTCTCCGTAACGGGTCGTAACCTAACCTAACACCGTTTACGATCGGCAGCGTGTATCCGAATAACGCGCAAAAGCGTTTACGCGAAAGACGGTAACGTCGCGGTTGCGTTCCGTTCGCGAAGGACGCCGGTAGCGACGCGTCGAAACAGCGAAATCGGATACGACGCTCGGTTCGTAAAAATTCTTTTCCCCTGCAACCGACAGCTCCGTTCTGCCACGTAGATTTCCGTAGTTCCGTTCGACGAACGTCACGAACGATAACGAGCGCGCTCCGACTAGGAACCGGGCTTCTTTTCATCGAAAGCGAACGCACGAAACGCGTGCAACGCGTTACGTAATTGCTCGCGCGCCGACGAAAACGACAGCGAACGTTATCTTCGCCGTGCTACGGCACTGCGTTCGCGCGATTCGATCGAACGAATCGAAGAACACGAAACGCGTTCCTTTCCATACGCGTCCCGGCTCCCATCGATTCGAGACGTCATAACGCCTCGGTGTTTACGGCCCGGGGCGATCGAGTGACGGAAGAAACGCTTCCGAAAGACATTTTTTTTCGCGATCCGATGCCGAATTCGAGGCGCGACCGGAATGGCGTCCGCGTATTGCGCGATGTCACGTGTACGTAGAAACGCGCGCATAAGCGGCAAGCTCGCGAGCAGACAACCTTGAGTGTATTATCGAGTTCCTGCGCGTCGTCGGTGTCGTTACACGGATTCGAACGAACGTTAGAATAATTTTATGTCTCGAATTCGATCGCTCGAAACAATCAACGGGGAGCATCCTGTTCTCCGATAGTTGCGCGCGCAGCGACAAAAAGCAAGCAATTTTCGTGGTCGGAAACTCGTGGACGGACGACTGCACGTGTTTTTGTGCCCGACCGATGAAGGAGGTAACGCGAGTGGCTCGCACGCGCGTGCACAACATGCGTGTCGCGTATACACGCAAGTTCGGCTACGCGCGCGCGTACTTCTCGCGTAAGCCGGATTCCCATTTTTAGTTGTATCGCGCCTCGTCGCTCCGGCTTCGTACGCACGTGCGCGTCGAGTCGTTCTTTTCCTTAATTTTCGACTACCTCCTGTTTCGATCTCGCGCTTTGATGCGCCCTACGCTCGACATTAACCCCATGGCAACCGAGGAACGACCACCGAACGAGTTCGACTTCCAGCCGGTCCGTCAATGTTTCGTTTCCCGCGCGCTTTTCTATCGATTTCGTTTTTTTGGTCGATAAAGTCGAAGCTCTATGTTACCTAACGCGGTTCGAGAATGGATCGTAATTCGATCGAAGACAAGGTAATCGATAACTACCGTAATATATGATCGAAATAAATAATTCGTAAATAGAAGTAGATAAATATATATTTCTTTAAACGACACTACAATGTTGATGTACGCGTCCCGACCTGTCCAAAACGACTGCCGATTTTTACTGCCGCATTCCCGCGTAACCATACGACGTTAGTGAAATGACCAAAGGGGGCACACGACCGTCTTTTCAGATAATAACCATCGTTTCAGATATTCCATCGTAATTACTGCACCGTGATCTCGGTACGTACTCGCGGCACAAGAAAACCGCCTCTCGACGCAAGATTTATCGATTACCGATTACGATAACCGCGAGCGATCGATTACCGCTCGACCGCGGAGAGAGGAGGTCTCTCGGAAAAAAAGGCAAATCGAAACGTCGAGAGAGGAGAGCGTCGGGGCGCCGGGTCGCGGCGGCACGTCCCTGCGTACCGCGTTCCTCTCCCCTGCGGCCCGCGACGTGTCTTTGCTCGGTCTCGCTCGCTCCAAACCGCTCGGAGCGTTTCTGTTCCCGCGCGCATACGTAACTACGGGCGGGTACGTGTGTCGCGCGTTCGCGCGTGGATAGGTACCGCGTCTTCGTCGGGCTCTAAGCGCGTTCCCGTTCTCGATCCGGCCGACGAGCGATTTCGAGCGGCTTCGTCGGCGCCATCGATCCCTCTCGCGCGCGTGCTTTCCTACTTCGTCGCGTCCGTTGGCGGAGCGGTTACGCACACGCGTGACGATCGGTCGGTGTGCAGGCCGCGCCGCGCCGCGCCGCGTCATGCATGTTCCGCGATGGACTTCGCCTCGGTTCGCCTCTCTTCGCCTCTCTTCGCCTCTCTTCGCCGCGTCTCGCTTCGTTTCGCCCCACCACCGAGTGTCCCCCTCGGCTCCCCTCGGCTCGCCTCGTCCCGTTCCGTCCCGTACCGTCTCGGTTCGCTTCGTCGCAACACGCCGCGCCGCGCCACGACTCTCTACCAGCTTCCTCCCACGCCTGGGGGCCAGGGACCATCGCGGGGCAGCCATTCCTTTGGCGAGCCTCGAGTAGCGCGTATCGTGTGTACCGTGTCCGCGCGTCGCGCAACCGCACTCGTAACCGTAACAGTGACCGTAACCGTAAACCGTAACCACGCCTATTCCCGAAAACAAACGGTCGAGAGCGTGCGCGCCTGCCGATTATCGGCGGACCGGCCACACGAAGAGGAAACGCATCGAGTAACGACGACGATCCGTCGAGCGGAGCGCGCGGCCACCTTTACTCCGCTCGTACCGTCGCGGCGTTTAAGCCCTTGGCCAGCCGTTCGAGAGGAAACACTCGCGAGTTTCGGGCCGAGTCGTTGGACGAACGGTATCTCTCGGTGCCCTAGGTGCTACGGTGTTACGGTGCTACGGTAATCCGGTCCGCCTGGCTCGCGCCCACGAGCGTGCCGTTTCTGTCCGTATGTGTGTTGTGCATAAACACGGAACTTCCGATGCTCTGATCGTGGCCGCCGGTTGCGCGCAGTCGCTCCGCGTTCTCCGTCGAGCACCGAACGTATCGCGAGTCGATCGCCGAGGTGAGGTTCAAAGTGCGCGATTACGGCGATCGAGCCGAGTGGACGTACGCGGCCGAGGAACGAAAGGAAGTAAGGAAGGAAGGATTTCGCGAACGGGCGCAACACGGAGGGAAAGGGGCACGCGGCGAGCACGGGACAACCGGTGAGCGAAGCATCGCGGCCGAGTTCACCGAGATTCGCCGAGATTCAACGAGTTCCACGAGTGACCGTAGCCGGATCGTGCGGCCTCGCGTAGCCGAAGAGGAGAGCAGCCCGCTGGGAAGATGTTTCGCGCGTACGGCTCTGCGCCGGCCGAGACACCTTCGAGCGCCGACATCTATCCGTGGACCAATAACACGTTCCTCGATAAAGGTGCATTATTTTTTACGCTTTTGCGGCTCGTCGCGCGTCGACGTTCGCGGTGCTTTTCTCGAATTTCGCGGGACGGCCGCGGGGCGATCGCGGCGCGGTGACGCAACGACTCGCAGCCTCGCCGTTTTCGGCTCGACTCGAGAGTTCGTCGACGCGTGTCCCGCCACGTGATCCCGCGCGCCTCTATTTTCTTTCCGTCGACCGAACCGACCCCAACCTGCCTATTATCGCGAACGTCGAGCGAATCTTCGACGCCAGTAGGTCGAAATCTTGCGAAAGGGGCCCTTTAAAATTTAAAAGGTCCCTCCGGTCAGGTGGTGTGCACCTGTTCCGTTCAGGTCGAACATAGTACGCTTGCCGGCTCGAGCCAGCCGGTCGACCTTCCGCTCGATACATCGCCGCGATCTTGTTCGAATCTTCGACGAGCTTCGTCGTTCGGATCCGTGTTCGAGCGAGTTTCAAGGTTGCTTCTTTTGCCTCGTCGGGAAGAGCGTTTCGCAACGACGCCGGCATTGATTACCTTTTACTATCGAGGAATCGTATCGTTCCCGATTCGTTCGCGATTTCGAGGCCACCCTGTATTTCGTTCGCCGCTAGAGTGCCTTGACCTGGCCTGACCTGCGCAACGTTCCACCCTACCCCGCGGGAAAAAGCTTCTCTCCCTGCTCGTATACGCACCGTGCTGAAACGCGTTTCGTTCCGGGTTACTTATCCCTCCTCTATCCTTTCCTTCATCCGCCTATCGGGCCTGTAAACGCGTCGCTTCGCTACCTTTTCTCCTCTCTTTCGTTTTCCATTTTCCGTCCCTTTTGCACGCGCTGCCGCTCGCTCGAGCTGCCTCGGTAAATATCTACCTTCGGCGCGTTCGCGGTCTTCGAAATAACGCGACGTTTTTCCGTTCGCGATCGTTCGGGAAACCGAGGGATAGAATGGAGCATAAGGGTAGAAACGGTAGGACAGACCCGAGGGTAGAAACGTCAGAATGTAGCAAAGGATAGAAATGTTAGAACGGAGCAAACGATAGTGTAGCCGTTTAGTTAGTTATTTATGAAAGGGTTGGACAAAATCCGGCTAACAATCGGTGGTGGGGGAGACTTCACGCCCGAACGTTAAGAGCGTCCCAGAAGCAATCTAATGGGGTGGATGCGATTGGCTCAGTGCGTAGCGTCGACGACTCGCAATCCGAGGGGCCCGGGTTCGAATCCCCGGAGTCCGCATTTTTTCACTCTACAATAAAAATGCTAGAACGGAGCAAAGGACAGTAATGGTAGAATGTGGAGCAAAGGAAAACAAATGCTAGGACGGTATAAAGAATAAAAAATGCAATAACACACACAGTGAAGGATAAAAAATGTTAGAACGGAGTAAAGGATAGTAGAAGCGCCAAAACGAAAGAAAGGGATAAAAATGTGAGAACGGAGCAAAAAAAGGGATAGTAGAAGTGCTAGAACGAAGCAAAACGGTAGAACGGAAAAATGTGTCGTATCTCGTTCGGGGCCGTTGTCACGACCGTGAACGGTATCCTGGTCGAGCGGAAAGAGGAAACGCGCGGCGTACGATATTTCGCCGATTAGACCGAACGCGGCGTCGACTCGTCGGTAATCGATCGTTGCCACGGTGGTCAACGAACGAGAGAGACTCGCGGAAGAGCGTGTATCGGAACGGATCGAAACGCCACACGGCAACGGCTCGTTGCCGGTTCGTTTCCGTTACGCGCACGAAATACCCCTTCCTCGTTTGCGTCGTTTCTCAACGACGCGGGCCCTTGTCGCAACAGCCTCGACCGACTTTCGAAAACGATACCAACGACAAGCGAAAACTGTGTTCTTTGCAACGTTTCGGTTAGCCAGGCGACGAGGATCGGAAGCATGCTTCGAACACTGTTGTCCGATTAACGGCGCAACATCTGGACATTGAATCCGCTTCGGGACGTTCTCTTAATTGCGCGTATTTCCCGAATAACGGTACCCGCGAAAGGATCGTAGACGCACGGACTTTTCGTCGATCGATAGCTCGATCGGTATCGGACCGTGTCCCCGATTAACCCTTTCGCTACGCGATATATGTACGACATTTTTTGGTCCACACAGGCCGCCTATTTACGACAGTCACTCACTGCTTAGCAGACGCTGACGTTGATCATGTCACTAAAACTACCGACGTATAATCCACAATTATACAAATATAAAGTTGATAAAGTTAGTTATTAGTTAGTTGATAAAGTTGAAAAATAAATGGACAAACGTCGAAACATAAATAAATACACTAATACATTCTTTATCTTGACGGCAACGAGCATGAATGTCAAGAAGACCAGCTTAACAAATTTTGTAATTTGACGTACTAAATTTGTAGATGGGTCATTTGACCCCCTTTGGTAGTTTTAGTCATATGCGGTCATAGATTTACACACACTAGATTCACGGAAGTTCGATGGCCACTCTAAACTGAAAATGAACTTTAAAAATAAGTAAATACTGGATAATACTTATACCAGTGTATAGAAAGATTCTTTACCTCGATGATTGCTAACATTCATTTCAACATAAGCTTCTTAATAATTTTCGCAATTGAAAATAAGAAATCTAAGATCCGTCATTTCGACGTATCCCGTAAACCTAGTGTTAAACTCGTTTTTTTTTTTTAATTTCCACATAGAACACTTTCATAATTGTGAGCACATATAGTTATTCCCTTATTTCGCTCGCGATGTCGAATCTTCGGCGGCACGAAACGAGCGTTTATGCCGAATTTAGTGACGCGGGCACACGGTCGTCCGTATCGATCGGCGTGAACCGCGCCTCGAGTCTTTTTCGACTGGCCATTTGCTGCCGGGCGTACGCGGCCACGTTAAAACGGTACACAACGCGTTTTCGTCGGTCGATCGATCCGCTTCGAAAAAAATTCCTCTCCGCTCGTCGTCGTACGCCTACTGCGTCCGTTATCGCGCGTGCTTCCTTCGTTCGGCCGGCAGCCGCGTTACGTAAGCAACAATGAGCAATTATATAACGCGTGTACGTTTTAACGCGGCACGGAGACGGCGCGCGAAATCGTCGACCATGATTCGCGATGTTGCGTAAAACGTTTCGCGGGTATCGTGTCACGAAAACTGAACGACCGCTTCTGCTTCTACTACTTCGCTTCTGTGTTGTCTCCTCGAGACACAACCTGCTCGAGCAGTGTTTCGTGATCGTGGCACGAGAAACACCGTCGTGATCTTGTCTCGACATATTTACGATAGAATTTCGCAAATCGTCTCGAGTTTGGAAACGTTTGTTTGTTTGTTCGAAGGAATTTTTATGCAGCACATAACAACTCTAACATCTTTTGGTTGAAAAGTTTGACGAATTCTCTCGAAGTTATTATTCTATTCTAAATTGTCACTATTAGCCTTTTCATTATATATTATAATTTTTATATTTTATGTTTTCATTATATTATATAACTTCAATATTTATAATTAATATAATCAATTAAATTAACGAAGTTAATCTCCATTAGTTAGTTAGCTCATTAGTTATAATTGATTAAGCTAATTAAATTAATCAAGTTGAACTTCATTAGTTATGATGAATTTAATTAATTGCATTAATGAAGGCAAACTTAATTAGATACAATAATTTTAATTAAATAAATTAATAAAACTAATCTTCGCTAGTTATGATGAATTTAATTAAATAAATTAATGAAATTGAACTTCGTTACTTACAATGAATTTAATTAATTAAATCAATTTAAATTAGATCTCACTAGTTACATTCAACTCACACAATTCGGTTTCAAACGTGTTGAATTAAACGTACGGCAAGGTGTCAAATTGTTACGAATAAAAATATAGGTGGCATGAAAACTTGAAAATTCGGGAATCAGAGAATTCGAAGCTTCGCACTTTTCGTCGCGCACTAGTCACTATAAAACTTCCGTTCCCGAAAAAAAAAAGGGAAAAGGAAGCTGGACGCGTTGCGTAATTTCCACCGGAACGTGAAACACGGTGCAAGGCCAGTGGATCGGTTATCGCGAAGCGCCGATAAGATATTGATTTCGTTTTGTAGCAGCGACGCCCACCTTTCCGATTCCCGATCGGACACGATCGGCCAATAATTTATATTTGATCGGGACGGTCGTATCGTGCTCGTCCCCTTTACGGGAGCGGACGGTCCGGGATCGTTTTTACGGCGTGTGCCGTTCGCGTCGATTAAAATTAGACACGGATCGGGGCGGATTAACGATCGGCTCGACGAATGCTCGCTGGTTGGAAGTATATTTTCTATGGGCTAACGATTTCCTTCCTCGCGCAGTTTGTTCGCGCGATACACGGTTAATTATAGCACGGAACTGTGACGATAATTAATGCGGGAATGCGTTATCGAACCGTTTCGCGGATCAATGCCAACTCGTGCGGCTAATTGGATTTAATTCGCAGCGAGGGGACGCCTTTTGCGACGTTTCCAGCATCTTTCACCGTGAAACTCGGGCAAATACAAGCAGATACAAAGGAAAACCGAAAGAAAAGTTGATCAAGATATCCACTAAACGTAGCGGGTATGCTTGACCGATTATTTTTACCTCAGGGCCGGATTGAAAAAGAAGTCTTCACGAATCGGACGAAATATTCAAATTAAAAAGTGTTAAGCAAGACACTTGTTTCTTTAAGTAAAAAAGAATTACCATGAAATTTGTTTATGGATGATTACAAGTAAATCATTGCAACAAATCAACATAATAGTTTTAATTCTTTATAACGGTATCGTTTATAAAAAATATAGAAGTATAGAGACTTCGTTCGATTAACAATACACTTACGGAACGAGCCAAAATAATCTATGACACACTTCTTACTTTAAATTATAAAAACTATCAAGAATCTTTTATCCAAATGTATGTAAACTTTTGTCAAGATAGAGGATCATTAAGCTAGCTTACGTATCATGCTTCATTTACTTTCCTACTTTAGTTGTACTTTAAAAATAAGTGCTCATTACACTCCGTAAATGTAGTAATTACTAGAAGTTAAACATTAATTCTGAAACATTGCGAGTCACATAAATTCATAACGCGAACCATATGTTGTCCATGCGTGGGTCAGACCAAAATGGTCGTCGAAACGGGAAGAACGAGCGTATCGCAAGTTTATCGATTTGATTTCTTCCCGATCGTGCGTACGTCGAAGAAAGAAAAAAAAAGCTGGAAGAAGGAGAAAGGGTGCGAGCAGTTGGTCGAGATAACGGCAGGGTCGGATAGAAAGGAAAGAGTTATCGGAAGCGAGCCGTAGGCGAGCAGGTATGGGCTACGCATGTCAACTAGAGGGCATTCAACTATCGATCGCATAGTTTCAGCCACCCTCTACCCGGTCGGATCCAACCTTTTTCTCTCCCTCGCTCGCCCTTGCTCCTTTCTTCGCCGTTCGTTTCTTACATGGGGTAACTTTTCCCCGTGACCGAACGGATCTCGCCATCGCGATTTTCGTGCTTCTTCGCAATTTCCTAGAGGGGAAGAACAATGGAGGAACGATGAACCGATCGATGTTGATTTTGCTCGATTTTCTTCAATTCGTTTTTGTGATCAATGTCGATTTTCTTAGATTTTGATTGATTTTGATCAATTCGTTCTTGCGATCAATGTCGATTTTTCTAGATTTTTATTGATTTTGCTCAATTGGTTCTCGCGATGAACATCGATGTTGCTAGATTTTTATTGATCCGATCTCGCGATCAACGACGATATGGTTCGATCTGTTCTTTTGATCGACGTCGATGTTGCTCGATGATCTCAAAATCGACGTACATATTGATCGATCCGTTCTCACATTGGATGTCATTGCTCAATCAACGAATATATTCCTCGATCCAGTCACAAAATTGACGTCGATTTTACTCAATCCGTTCTCAAAATCGACGTCGATGTTGCTCAATCCGTTCTTAAAATCGACGTCGATAATGATCGATCCATTCTTCCAATCATCGTTGCTCGATCCATTCTCACAATCGACGTCGATGTTGCACAATCCGTTCTCGTATTAGTTATCGATATTACTCAGTCCGTTCCCAAAATTGACATCGATGTTGCTCAATCCGTTTTCAAAATTAACGTCGATATTGCTCGATCCATTCTGAAAATCGACGTCGATATCGCTCGATCCGTTCTCGCATTGGATGTCGATGTTGCTCAATCAACGTGGATATTGCTCGATCCTGTCTCAAAATCGACGTCGATATTGCTCGATCCGTTCTCAAAATCATCGTCGATGTTGCTCAATTCGTTCTCACATTGGAGTTCCATTTTACTCAATTCGTTTTCAAAGTGGACCTCGATATTTCTCGATCCGTTCTCACATTGGAGTTCGATTTTACTCGATCGGTACTTACAAACAACGTCGACGTTCACCGCTCCCGATCGTCGACGCAAAAACGAACGGGAAGGGACTCGCTCTCCCGTTGTTCGCCCGGAAGCTCGTAGCTCGCGAGCGATCGTCAGAGTGTAGAAAATTGCGATGCACTCGTCGGTTTGCTCGACGCGAGATATTTCCATGCCGCGACGGTGTCCCGTTGGTCGCGGAGCTGCGGTTCGTCGGGACGTCGGAAACGAACGACGCGTAGCAGGAAGAGAATCGAGGGGGTGGGGAGACTGCCAGATGGAAAGAGAAGGACGAAGGGGAGAACGAGGCAGAGGGGAAGCTGGAGAGGGTCGTATGCGGGCCAGCTGATCGGTCGCGACGCACGTGTACGCGGCACGTACGTGGCCACGTCCGCTCGGGGGCCGAAGCGTGGGGACGGGACGGGTGTGCGAGAGCCTCGTTCGTCTCGTTAAACCACGCGGCCGAGTACCGGGCCATTTAAATTTAGCCCGGCTCCCCGAATTGCCCGCATCTCTCGCGTCCACCGCTTTTCGTGGCTCGCCGTAAAGGTCGTGGTTGCCGAGTAACTTCTTCACCGACCCCCTATTTTATTTTTTTTTTCCTGTATGGCAGGGGAAATCCTTTTACGGACACACGGGGGGTGTGGGACTCGATACATAGGCGTAATATCCTCGAAAACTCCTCACTTAGGACAGCAACCCCCTTTCAGAAGGTGAAGGTCGTGGTTGCCGAGTAACTTCTTCATCGACCCCTTATTTTCTTTTTGCTCAACGGTAGGAGAAATCCTTTTACACGGGGGGTGTTCCTGTAGTGTAGGACTCGATACGTCGGCGTAATATCCTCGAAAGCACCTCACTTAGGACAACAACCCCCTTTCAGAACGTGAAGGTTGTGGTTGCCGAGTAACTTCTTCACCGACCCCCTATTTTATTTTTTTATTTTTGCTCTATGACAGGGGAAATCCTCTTATGGACACACGGGGGGTGTTCCCGTAGTGCGGGACTCGATACATAGGCGTAATATCCATCGAAAAATTCTCCCTCAGCAGAGTAACCTCCTTTCAGAAGGTAGTCCATGCGTTTCATCCCTTATAGACCCTTATAGGCCGGGTTATGCTATTGTCTATGTGGTTGTAGCAGTTTATGTATTTTATAAGAAAAGCTTTTTTGTGTCTTCAGGGGTTGTGCATCGTACAAGACTGAATTCGAGGTCCAGCAATAAAAGTGTCGATTACCAGAATCTTCATTCGGACAAAGTTAGTTTTCATGAATGAAATCAGCCCTCAAAGGCATATTTTCTCCCCTTTCAATTGTCTTTAACAGCATTTTGGATCTTTGAAGAGAACACTAGTAGACATCGGGCAGCCTCCACAAACATTACTCTATTTCACAATAAATACTGTTATTTATTTCCTCGTGTCCGAATTTCACCCGCGTGACATCCTAAAAGGTGCACCCCACGCGCTTAGGCAAATTATTTTGTAACACCGGTGGCCGTTTCCCCGTGCCGTGGTCCCTTCTCTATCGACCCCTAATCGCTTCGAACGGCCACCGTTAGGCGAACCCGCGGTTAGGCCGTCACGACTACTGCCGCTTGCGTTCCCGGCGAAATGCTAACGCTACGCGACCGGTTCGAGCGGAGAGCGTGGTTACCCGCTTTCGACACGGCGTGGAAATTTGTTGCGGTGGTCGAACGAAAAAAAAACGAGGAACGTAGACTCGCATCTACGGGCTCCTGGAGTATTCTCGCGATGCATCGCTCGAAACGTCTATAGAATACGTCTCGTGTATATTTAGAGAACCTTAGACAATTATGATTGCCATAAGAACAATTCATATAGTGCTTCTGACATAAAAGTGAAAAATGTCCGTATCAAAAGTTTGGACATGCTTGCCTCTTTCGTTGTCTATCGTTTCGTGTTATAAAATGAAAAAACAAGAGAGTATACGAGCATCTACGGGCTGCTGACGTATTCTCGCGATGTATTGCATTAAACGTCGATAGGATATCCGTCTCGTGTATATTTAGAGGTCCTTAACCCCTTAACCCACAATTTTCTAAGCAGTTGCGTCATTCGCAACTAGTTAATTATTGCCGTAACATTAAGGTGACTAGTGAAAGTTAAAATGTTAGGCGCATTTCGTATTCGGCGATCCTTTAGTATGCGGATTATAATCGCGGTTGAACCCAAAATTTAATTGCGACGAATATATGAATCTGGATTTATCGTGTTCGTATTGCGATGTGCGTCACATGATATTGAAGGACAAAGGCTTAAAAAATTCTGATTGCCATAACAACTATTCATATATAGGTTGGTGTATATTTACATGACATTAAACAATTATATTTGTCATAACAAAAATTCATATATAGGTTGGTGTATATTTACATGACATTAAACAATTATATTTGCCATCACAAAAATTCATATATAGGTTGGTGTATATTTACTTGCTTAAACATATTCATATAAAGAAGTTTACATGACATTAAACAATTATATTTGCCATAACAAAAATTCATATATAGGTCGTTGTATATTTAGATGACATTAAACAATTATGTTTGAAATAATAACAATTCATATATAGGTTGGTGTATATTTACATGACATTAAACAATTATATTTGCCATCACAAAAATTCATATATAGGTTGGTGTATATTTACTTGCTTAAACATATACATATAAAGAAGTTTACATGACATTAAACAATTATATTTGCCATAACAAAAATTCATATATAGGTCGTTGTATATTTAGATGACATTAAACAATTATGTTTGAAATAACAACAATTCATACATAGGTTGGTATATATTTACATGACATTAAACAATTATAGTTGCCATCACAAAAATTCATATATAGGTTGGTGTATATTTACTTGCTTAAACATATACATATAACGAAGTTTACATGACATTAAACAATTATATTTGCCATAACAAAAATTCATATATAGGTCGTTGTATATTTAGATGACATTAAACAATTATGTTTGAAATAATAACAATTCATACATAGGTTGGTGTAAATTTAGATGACATTAAACAATTATGTTTGCCATAACAACAATTCATATATAGGATGGTGTATATTTAGATGACATTAAACAATTATATTTGGCATAACAACAATTCATTGCATAAGTTAGTGCTTCTGGCATAAAAGTGAAGAATGTCCGTATGAAAAATTTGGACATGCTTGTCTCTTTTGTTATTTATAATTTCATGTTATAAAGTGAAAAAAAGGGGAAACGTAGACTTGTATCTACGGGCTCCTGGAGTAAGCTCGCAGTGCATTGCACGAAACGTCGATAGGATATCCGTCTCGTGTACAACGGTTTCGAACTCGCTAACTATCGCCTGAGCGTTTACTGCTAACGGTACTCTCGTATCGACCGAGATAGAAGGAACTGCTTTAACCCCTTGCACTAAGATTTATTCGGCGAATGCGTCAGATATCACGAATTATTCGCTGTCGCAACATTAACGCGGTTGAAAAAGGTTCGTATATTTTGCATTTGCGATTCTCGCCCGTGTAAATTATAATTGGAATCAAATTAAACATCCCACCATGTTAAAAATACAAATGGGGTTCCTTCACGTTCGATCTGTCGAGACTGTTTTGCATTTGGCGATCCTCGACCGTGAAAATTATAATTGACTCAAATTAAAACATCCCACCATGTTAAAAATACAAATGGAGTTCCTTCACGTTCGACCTGCGAGTTCGTCACGTGTCTAAGTCGCCAAAGTGCGACAAGGGGTTAATAATAAAAAACAATTATTTCAACAACAAAAAATTCGTCAAACTTCTCAACTAGAAAGTTTTACATTTGCCAACGGTAAAAATGCTTTCGATCATGGAAAATGAAGTTTCGGATCAACGTGAATACACGTCGACTCGGTTAACCAGTTAACACCTAAACTGCCGACGTATAATGCACAATTATTTTGATGTTAAAACTGAAGATGAAAAATACATGAGCAAACGATGCAACATAAATGAATACACTTATAGATTCTTAATCTTAACATAACAAATTTTGTCATCCGAAGTAGGAAACTTGTAGAAGGGTCATTTGACTCTTTTGATAGTTTTAGTGTTAACGCGAGGATTAGCGTTCGTGCACGACTCTTTTCCCACAGAAAGAAGGAAAGAAACACGAGAGAAG